>QOCX01000087.1:465111-558439 GCA_005959815.1 Sarcophaga bullata
ATATTTTTATCAGAAAAACTATTTCCCTCTTTATTGTCGGTGTTGTGTTGTTTTTATTTTATTTTTATCACATCGGTTTATTGTACACAAAAGTCTTGTTAGTAGTTTTCTTTATTTTTTATATTTTTTTAATAAGATTTATCTAAAATCTCCTACTGATTTATATTGTCAAATAACAATACTAATACGAGTATATAAAGATGTTTTTTTTTTATATTTTTCTTTTTATTCATATTTATTTGTTGTTGTATTTGTTTATATTTATAGGTGGAAACCAGTTGTGACATGTATCGTGCTGTTATGGAGGAAGTGGCAAGATTTCTTGAACGCTATCAAAGTCAAAAGCAATTACAACAGCAACAACAACAACAACAACAACAACAAAAACATCAGGAGTATCAGCTGCAACAAACAGTAGCAGTTCATAAACAAAAGAATAACAATAACAAAGTGGAACAAATTCCACGCTCAAAAAGTTTGTTTCAGGTTTACATAGCCGGAGGTCATGACAAATCCACAAGTGGCGGTTGTGGTGGTGGTAGCAATAGTGCTTTAGATGAAACGACATCATCATATTCGCCTACAGCATCATCCTCATCGTTGTCATATTTGCGCGCACGTAGTAGCACGAATCTAATAGATTTAAAGCATCAACAAAATGTCGACGATACCAGCAGCAACAAGAAAAAATTGATAGGCCATAGCAAAGATGATCATGATTATGAGACTGGTCTGAAACCATCTCAGTCATATAGTACCTTAAAAGATTTAACATGGTAAATTAAAGCTTTTGCATAAAAATGTTCAATTTGTATTGAAATAATTGTCTTTTTGTATTACAGGCGCCGTTCTCCTAAGAAGGCTGACTTGCGTTTGAATACTGAAGATGATTTGGAAGAAAAATTAAATCAGGAAGCTTTCCGTCTTCTGCGTACCATACAAAATTTATTAAATACATCACATCATCAACCAGACCTGGCACAACACCGTCATTCCTTAGCACCAAGCACGACCGTGAATATCGGCCGCTTAGCAAAAACCATGTCAACAACATCAGTTCTGACATTGCCGGGGGCACCATTGCTTAATTCGACAAGCCTTACAATAGGCTCAAACAGTACTGGCTCCTGCACGCCTGACTCAGCGGCAGCCTCGCCATCTTCTACTGCAATTGCTCACAATACTGCCTCCAATAATCTTGCCCCCGAGATGCTTTTTTTGCGTTCTGCCAACATGCGTGATTCTCGACTTTCATTGCGCAGCTCAACCGATAGTTCAGTTCATTCCACCTCATCGGCCGCTTCGTCAGCCTCATCGAAAGTGGAAACCGATGAAGAACCCTCAACGATATTTCGTTCTCCGCCCAACATACTGGCCCACAAACAGCAACATCATTTAACTGGTTCTAGTACCGAAGATGAAAGTGGTTTCAGTTCTATTAACTCATTTCCTGACATTGGAGTGCCTTTGAACTCTACTATGCTCTCAAGTAGTGCCAGCAGCAATAAAGGCCGTATTCCGAATAAGGAATTAAATTCTCAAATAAACGACAGTTGTAATTCGACCCTAAAGGCCAATGTTGTTGGTTTACCTTTAAACATTTCACAGGATATGTCACATCGTTGGGATCCGCCTTCGAAGACTTATCACAATGCCAGCTCCAAATTTCAACGTTTTTCAGCACTAACGAAAGAAGATTCTAACACCGTTTTATGGGTATAAGTTTAACAAAATTCGAAAAGCTATTTTTTAAGAAATTCAATGAATTGAATTTTTTTTTGTAAAATATTTCTATTTTCTAAATGTACCGTTAAGTGTTATCTTTTACCTTTACCTTTACCTTTAAAACGTTTATACTTAATAGTAACCGTTATTTTATATTTACATTAAATCTCGTATTAATAGTTGAATATTAAAATTTTCTCTCTTTCCATCATTAATAATAATGCTCGAATCGAATTAATGATTAGTTTTGTGCCTTTTTGGTTCAATGAATTATTTAAACTTAAACTTTCGAATTATTTATTAATTTAGTATAAAATTAAGAAAATATAAACATTTATGTATATCAAAAGCATTTATTTGATTTTTATTTGTATTTTTTTTTTAAATTTTTCTTTTGTCATATCATACTTATAAGATTTTTATTATTTTTTAATTTTTATACGTATTTTTCAAACTATCGTTGTAATAAACAAAGAAATTAAATATACTTATAAATGTATGTAATATTTTAAAAATTAATCAATGTGTCAGCTTCATTTATCGTTTTGCAGATTATTCAAAAATATTGAAGTATGTATCGTTTTCCATCGTCCTGTCGACCACTCAAGAGTCTACATCGCTTAAAACTCACGATTGCAATAAACTTCAACATTTCTTAAATCCGTTTGCCAAAAAATAGCCAACAGTATAACACATCATTTGTCATAAATTACAAAGGGAACTTATGAAACAATTTCACAAATTTTTCTTCTTTTTGAACCACTAATAGTCATGCGTTGTATTAGGTTAGGTTTCATTGTTTTGGTAAATTGGTTTCATTCATTGTTTCGATAATTGGGTATAGCAAGACTTAGCTGTTGCGAAACAATTCCATGGAAGAACAACTAACCTCGAGTATTCAAACTTCTCCCACAAAGAGCTAGACAATAACAAAGAAAATACTCCAAACAAACGTTGATAGTCATCGCAAGCAATCGATCGAATGCCAATTTGCAACAAAATTGCATTTGCTTGCATTGATGACGCCAATTCGATTAAAGTTGAATGTAAAATAGTTATCATAATACATGTTATATTTTCAAATTTAGTAAATAATTATATAATAATGTTATTAAATTATTTATATTTGTATCAAAATAATTAATTATGTATGTAAATTTATAATTTGTTTTTTTTTTTTTCTTTCAGTTTTTTACTTCAATATATTACGAAATTCTGCATAAACAATCAGTCATAATTACGGGAAATAATATTATTATTAACAGTTCCCTTCCATATGTAACTGATGTAGATAGATATTTAAAATTAAAAATTAAGAAAATATGTACAAATACTAAACATGTATGTAGCAAATAAATACGAAACACAAAATCTAGATGCTTAACCAAAAATTAACACAATCGTATTGAATTTAATTGCTTATCTAAATAGTATTGTATTAATATTTCTATTTATATATATATTATATATATTTATATATTTTTTTTTTTGATTTTCATGTAAGGAAAGTCTAAAATAGGTTGATATTTGATTCAATGACATTTACCAAACTTAAGAATACTCTCTAAACTACAAAAAACGACATGGAGTGTAAAATCAGTTTATATTGTTTTTGTTTCCAAACAATAGTATTAAATTGGAACACAAAAGTTGTGACAACAATCAATCAATATGTGAATTATACAAAATTAAAAGAATTACTTAATGATAAATGATATAAAATATTTATATATACTATATAAAGAATACGACGAAATTTAAAATCCCTAAAACATGCATTCAAAAGTACACCGGTATTATGAGAATTTATATTTCAATAAATTAAAGATCCATTTATTAAACGTAACCCTTTTCTTGCATTGTTTCCTTAAGGTATGCCATGTAAACGAATATACCTTACGATGAATATTAAGAAAAGTATTCAAAATACTTCAGCAAAATTCTTATTCAAATACTTAACTTTAACACAAAAAAAAAATTAATTATTATTAAATTAATTAAAATCAATAAAAAAAAACTATGTTTAAGTCCATAGTCTTGTAAAGTCTTACACATGCAAAATACAAACAGAAATGTTTGATGTTTGTTTAGTGTCATAATTACGTTAAAGTTTATAGTGTCTTTTGATAAAAACACTCGGACGCCAATGATAACAATAATGATGTTAAGAAAGATTATTAAAATTACTATAATAGAAGGCTTAAAATAAACATTATTTTCAAATAATTGAAAATAATACAGGGAGTATTTATATTTTCAGATAATTCCAGACTGATTGTTGACTACTCTTGGTGAAGTATTAAAATTAGTATTGTTGTTTTGAGCGTAACGGCGTTAAATACGTCCTACATTATTAAAGGGGCATGATTTCATTTTACGTGTTGGCTGTACAGAAAGCGGGGGTAGAACTTCTGATTGAGCTGAAGGTGAACAACTGCGCATGCCAGAACTTTCTTCATCAACAACTTCCTGTAAAAGCAAAAAATAAAACAAATAAATTAATTAAAATATATTGAAAAACGCTACTTTTAAATTCTTTTTTCTATTCGCAATGGAAATTGTTAATGTAAATAAATAAATAAGTAAATGTTAAATGTAATATAGAAAATCAAATAAAACAATGAAACACTGAACATATAAATTTTTTTTTTTTTATTTTTTTTTTTTTTTTTTTTCATTTAAACTCAAGAAATATTTGTGGACATAGTATGTGATTCTAATTGCATTGAATTTAATTAAATTTTATTATTTATTATATTTATGATTATTTATTTTTAATATTTATTATTATTTTAGTTATTTGCCACAGTAAGAACCAAATACAGTTAGTTTTTGACAAATTGCATTTATAAAAATTATGTATATTTTATTCAGAAATTGCATAAAATTATTTAAATTTATAAATAAATAATAATAATAAATAATATTACAGTTTGAAATACACAAGGCAGCTCCAAAATGAATTCAGAGTATAAATTAGCATTCTGTTATAATACAAAACAGTGACACTCAAATAAAAGTGTCATCGATTGATTATAAGACTTTCCCTTGAGCAGTCACATTCGTGACATCATACGCTTTATATTTTCAAATTATGATCTACAAATTTAGTTCCAAATTTGTGTTCGAAGTTTATTTCATCTATCATCGCTTGGGACGATTTGTTTTATTTACATGATAGCTTTTAAACTCAAAGGGGTTAAAATTTAAGATTTTTAAACGTTACTTCATTTTAATTTCAATAGATTTGGATTTATAAAACATTGTCATATTTATCTCCATTTAACAAGAAGCACTAATTTGAAAATGCGTGTGCAATACGTATGTACATTGATTCAAATTACATTGTAATACTACTTACATGTATATTGGTGCAACTAGCCAAACGCATTTGGGCTAACTGAGAGGCAGGTGTTAATGAGTTGGTACTACCAAACGGAGAGGTCATCATTGTAGAAACGGCGCGTTTCAATTTAGAAGGCGTTTTGTTGAATGAAAATGCGCGCCCAACCTAGGTAAAATAAATATTTTATTTAATTAATTAATACGATTACGAACACAAAAAATTAAAATAAAAACAAAAATTCAAACAACAATATGTACATAAAATGGCAATAAAAATTAATTTAAAATGTAATTACCTTTAAACGTGTACGTGCTGCTAATTTGAAGGCTTTCGATAACGTACTTAAATTAACATCACTAATATCAACTTCCAATTCCTGAGAAGTGCGACATAGCAAGGCTTTATCCTTAATTACCATAAAAATAAAAAATAAATAAAAACAATGAAATATAAAAGATAAAAAATGAAATATTATAAAAAAGAAAAAACTCACTGTATCAGTACGACAAGCATTTTCAGCCATTTGTTTGCACAACGTTTTTAAATAGACCACTTTATCAATCTCCTCATCACTTATGGTAAATGAATGCAATTTATCTTTATCCTGCCGACAAAGTAGAGCAAAAGCACGAGGACTGTCTGTAATGTCAATAACAAATCGAATGGCATTTAAGGATATTAATTTTATATGCTTAAATGATTTGTTTGTGCCGGGCGATTTGGCTGAATTAAAACCTCTCGAACGTTTTTTGCACACTTCTATGGTATCGGAGAATAAGTACAACATTAAATTATCACCGCGGCCGCTGAGATCGTCAGTCAGTTCAGTAACTTCACAACGGGATATAAAGCTTCGATTCGAAGACACTAAATGGGGCTGAATAACACAAAAAAGTATATAATAATAATAATAATAATAATATTAAATTAATTATAAAATATATCTCAACAAATTTTTACTTTTAATAACAAAAGCTTACCGGACAGCCCTCAATGTCATTAAATTATCGAAAATGGCCATACGTGATTCAGTTTTTCTTTTATCCTCATTTATGTGCATCATCACTTCTTTAATGGCCTTAAGAGCCTCTTCCAATCTCACATAATCGGGATTATTCTTATTTGTGTTCTTTAAAATATCGTTCAATAATAAACTTATACTAGGCAATCGCTGTACTGGTCGTATCATTAAATCTTGTAGACTTTGTCTTCCACATTCTGGCTTTGTTTGATTTATCTTAAGAAACGCATGAAACCGTGGATTTTGAGTATCACAGTGTATTAGTGTTTCTTTCATTTGTTCAAAGAAATTCACATAGGGTGGGTAGGCTTTTATTAAATCATCACGATGCTGTAATATTATATCACCTATCAAGCAGTCTTCTGACCATTTGCTGTGTATGCTACGTAAGCGTTCAAGCATACTTTGATGCACCTCGTGTATGGGTATAAAATTACCGAATATAGCCTTTATTTCAGACTTATTCAACAAGGCTTCATTTGTTTCTGCAATTTCCTCTAAGGGATTCTTAAATAACTAAAGTAATAAAAAAAATTAGACATTAAATGCTATAGGAAATTAGTTACACTAATTCTTACATTTACTATAGTATCCAATATGCCAACATAATTTGATTCTGTACTATAGAAATCCATAAAATGATTGAAACGCATTGAAGTCTTTTTCGAAGGCGTCTGTTCACATGTTGATGTTTCTGGTTCAGCTAGCAATTTGCCACTTTCCAATTTATCTGGACTAGTGGTACAGTCAAAGAAACTACCCGAAACTGAGAGCAATCCAGCATCTGATACCGAGGAACGACGTTTTCCAGAGCCTAAAGGAGTACCCTCCAATTGTAAGCGTTGCGAAAAACGCTTACGCTTACGTTTATTAAAGCTAATGGGCAATGAATCACGACGATCACAATTTGGTGTATTAGCTATACTGTCAAGGTACTATAAACATACAAAAAGAATCAAAATATATATTATTATGCTGCTTTGTTAACTTGTTTATACTTACATCTCCGAATAAATAATCCATTTCATCGGCATACCCATTTTGTATTGTATACCAAAACCAATCAGATTTCAATATATGGGTACGATGATTTTTCGGCTCTGGTTTAGCTTGCGTGGCATGTTCGTCGACCACCTGTAGAAACGACATAATAGGTATACAAATATTATAAATTTTTAATGATAAAGAAATATTTCATAAGAAAAACACAAATTTATAGCACAAAAACAAACACACTCAAATTTATGCTAGTGTAGTAAGAAGCTATTCTAGTAGATATTAACACGCAGACTAAACTTTGTGATTGTTAATTGTAATGAATGAAATGATTACAGTTTGATGGGAAATGAGTGCAATCGAAATTAAGAGTATGGTGCTTAACTACATTTTTAAAATTTGATTTAAATAAAACTTTCGAAAGTGAATTAACATACGATTATGAATCCTTTTGGAAGGCAATAAAAATTCATCTCAAATTGTATATGTTAAAAATATCGGATTGTGAAATTGTTTGCATTGATGGGATGTTTTATTTATCAGTCAAAAGAACATCTGAAATTTGACTATCTAAATTTTATAAAAAAGTTTTTTAATGATTTTAAATTTTTGAAAGGAATATCTAAAAGAAAAGAAAAAAATCTTGATTACACAATTCAAGTAACCAAACATTTTTTTATTCAAATTATGTTCGATGTATTAGTAAGTTCACTATACTTGGAGCACATGTTTTATTTTACAACAGTTTTGAAATATCTTAAATAGCACGGACTATTTAATATTGAACAGAATGTTATGGCATGAATATAGTACAAAAAGTATATAAAAATGAATTCTGCCTTATTCATAAAAGTAAACTTTTTATTGGTTCATAAGACCGTTAAATTCGATTTATAATAGAAACAAAATATTTAAAACAAAGTTCATCAAAACTTTTTATTTGAAAAAATAAAAAACCTATCAGCTGACCTTGTCTTTATTTTTGCTTTCTTTTCTTTTTAATGTTTTAACAAGTCTATTCATTCTTAAATATTCTTTGCTTTCAAAAACATTAACCTTTATTAGCATTGTATAAGTTTGGGGGCGTGTGTTTGTAATTGTTTATCATAAAAATAAAAATTTAAAATTTGTTTAAATTTTCTTAAATCTTTTTTATGTAAAGAGAGCAATTTGCTTTCGTTATTGTTTCACTTAGGAATGCAAAAAAAGATCACCCGTAATGAACTATTTAAATGTAGAGAAAACAAATTAAAGAAGAGCATCGAAAAACAAAGCGAAAATATATTTTTTGGACATGAACTTGAAAATAAACATTAATAAAAAAATAATGTCTTAATTAAATATTTTATATCCTCCATTAATTAATTGGTATACAATTTAATATAAACTTTAAAATCATTTAACTAATTATGTCACATAATAAAGAAAATATCATGAAATACGTATTAATCTTTATCAAAAGTATGTATATGCTTACGAAAAATATATTCGAAAATAACCACATTAGGGTGCATTCGGTTATATTCACGTTGTGACAATAATCTAATGAAAAAAAAAAATACATTTTTACACCCTACTCTCATTAATAAAGACTTCCGACTCACGGTGTGGAGTTGATTTCTCAAATTTTTATTATGCTTTTTTAAAAATTTAGGCATTAAGATCAATTATTCTAAACGCTGCCGTAAGATTGTATTCGATGTGATGAGGAGGTCAACTATTATAGACTACTGCTTGCTATCCGCATAGCTCTAATAATTTTGTTTTGGTATAATCTCTCGCGAACAAGACACTTAAGTAAATTTATTTGTTCGGTCTTCCTTTAACTTTCATAATTCTAAAAGTACAATAAAAATATTACAAAACCTATTTCGCTTTTAAGCTTTTTAATAGTTCTTTTAACAATATCGATTCGAAGTATTAATTCAACAGCACATTAAATTATACAAACTCTTCTCGATATAGACAAATTCAGCTTTAAAAAGTGTAAACTTAAACAATTTCTCGTTTTACATAAAAAACATTTGAATATAGAAAGAATTTTAAACAAAAAATAATAATGAAAAATTATATAAAACGCAACAACAAAATCAAGAAAACATATAATTTTGTTTAATTTTATTATTTTTTTTAATATTTAAAATTTAATAAAACAAATGTGCAAACATAACTAAAGAAAAATAAAATAAATGCAAATGCGTCTTTATTTTTTCAATTAAATAATAAAACAATTAACAACAATGTCTGAGATGAATACATAAAAACGCAAATTGTAATTTGCGAGGCATTTTTAACATTTGAATTATTATTATTTCTTTCTTTTTAAACTTTAATATAAAAATAAATGAGTTAATTTTTAGAATAATTAATAGATTATTAAAGAATTTATTTTAAAAGCCATTAGTGGTAACAAACATCTGCAATTTATAGTTTAAACTGAATTTGTTTATTTATCAATATAAAAAATTTTATGAATAGAACGAATTAAAATAATTTATTGTGCTGTTGTGTTGTTTTTCAGAAACTTTATTTTAAAAATACAGTTACAAAAAACCCAATTCACTGTTGAAGTCATTACTTACTTATGTAAGAAAAGGTTAAAAACAAAATTAAAAAATCATAAATTCCGAAATAAGGCTAAAATACTAGAATTTCTGTTAATTAATTTATTATAAACGTTGATTTAATATAGGAATTTTAAATTTGTTTGTTTATATTTACAGAAGTAACCATTGTATATGATGAAAAATGTAAACGGAATTTTCTGTTTAAAATGATGAAAATATTGAAAATGTTAAAAATGCACTGCAAATTTCAAATAACGCAAATTTTAAAAATAATTGTTCAATTGTTGGTTTAAAATCAACATAAAAAATTGTTTGAATTTAATTGGTGAACTCATTTTGGTTCGAATGCATTAAAAATAATGCAAACAATTCTGTTTGCTTTTGTTTAAATGTTTTCTGAATTTTGTTGAATATATTTTTTTCATTTTTTTTTTTGTTTTTAATTTAAAAAATTCACAAAAATATACAGAAAATTAATTTCTAGTACCGTTTGTTTATGACCATTATTGACACCGGCACCTGTTGCATTTTCATTATAATTATTGCCTTCTGGACAAATTTTTACCACATTAAGCATAATATGTTTGACAACTGATTGATGATGATTTGTGGTTTGAATTGATTGGTTACTTGAGGGCGTTGCGTCTGAGTTAGTAACAGTAATAGACTTAGTGGCAGTATTAAAACAAGCAACATCAAAAACATTTTGTTGGTTATCTTTCGCAAGGTTAGTGGAGCAAGTTGTGGATATAACAGAGGAGGATAGGCAAGGAAAAATGGGAATATCTTTGGTAGTAAAATTTAACGATTTATTACACAATTTGGAAGTTGAAATAGAGGTTGATGATGATCGTGTTACAGGACGTGGTGCGGAAGAACAATTGCCGCCTACATATTTGGCTGGTGCTTTTGGAGTTTTAAAATCTTCATGCTCATTTGGACAATCCAGTAAATCTTTTTCGGGTGATTTTTGTTGAGCATTTAAAACACACTTCTCTTTACGGCTACTACTTCGCGTTATACGATTTCTTAAACTACGGAATTTTTCTTTCACAGGTTTTCGTATAGATTCATTAAAGGTGGTTTCTACTGAAGCTATAGAGCACATAGAGTCGTCGGCATTGTCATTAGCTTCGGTGTTTCCATCAATAGGTGCTGTATCAAGAGCTACTGAACTACGTCGGGGCCTTAACATTTTCGCTATGGGTGTACGTACAGCCACGAAACTCATGGACCTTTTGATTGTGCGTGTTATAGATCCAGTCCTCAAAAGTTTAGGTTTTTTGGTGCTGGTAGGTAAAACAAAAGATTCCACCGACATTAGAGAGATACTATCAAAACTTTCGCGTTTGCGTTTCAACTCCGATTGTCCATCATCTAACTCATCCTCGTTATCTAAATCTGCCGTATACATTTCTAATTGGCAACAACTGTCAGCATTAACTGAAGTTGTGTTGCAAACCCTTTCTTGGTTTACAGCAGACGACGATGGAATGCCACCGTAAATAGGCGAAATATTGGAATTTTGTTGAAAATCATTGGTAATTTCATTTGTTATTACTTTGCCATCCGGTTTCGGTTCTTTGTTTAGAAGATGTGGTAATTGCTTAGTAAAGGGTTTAGAAGATTTTGGTGTACTAGCAAGGCTGTTAATATCTTGAGGTTCTAAGCACATATTACGGCTCATCACCTCATCGCAATAGGGTAAAATCAATTCGTTCACTAAAGCGTCTTCATCATTAGCTACCTGATCCAGGTTACCCTCATAGTCAACTACAAGTCTTTCATCAAAGTGATCTTCATTATCATCGTCATCATCTTCTTTGTTTACATTCTCTTCGTTATCGTTTTCATCAATGTCATTACTTTCAGTTTCTGGTATCATATTTGTTGCATTATCTTCTTCATCAACTTCCATTCCAGTGTCGTTATCGTTTAAGGGGTTGTTGTTCATATTAGGAGGAGTTTTATTAGTAAGGGAAAGAGTTTTAGAACTATTATTATTAGTAGTAGTAGTATTTGATAGAGTTTCTGAAAAGTAACCACCCGTATTAGGCATAACCTGCAAATTTAAAAGTTTTTTAATATCTTTAATAAGAAAAACAAAAATATTTACAAATATTAAGAAATAAACACAAATTACTTGTATTAATCGTAATTAGTTGTGCAAAAGAGAATAACGTCAACACATTTGTGAATGAAAATATTTTATTTTCAAAAACTTACCACATGAGAACATTCCGGATCATCTAATTCGGCTGGTATACCACCATTACTTTTCAGTACATCAATCATATGTTCATGTTCATCTGCTGGAAAGCCAAAAAAGCATATTTTCTGTCCTTCGAATGCTCTTAGACGATGATCTTTTGAAAATTCTTCTGTTGTGGCCTTAAAATCTGGTTCCTCCTTACGCTCCCATGCAGCATATACCCAGCCTGGTCGGACAACCGTCAAGCGAAATGTTTTCGCATATCTTAAAGAGAAGAATACAAAGACTTTAATAATAAAATCTCAAGTAATAACAGTTTGAGTTAAAAAAAAACTTACCGGTACTTATCACCACCACTGTGGGTACTTATTAAATGGGTTATTTTGGAATTCATATCTTTACGTATACAGCCACCCATAGAATGTATTAAATTTACTAACTTTGTCTAAGAAGAAAAAAAATTAATTTTTAAATTATTGTAGTCTTTAAAGGATAAATACCAACCAATTCATCTTTTTTGCGTATTCCCGTAAAACACGTAACCACACCACGCATGGAATAATTATAAATTGGACGAGCATTATGTGTGAGGCCGTCTTTCATAGCTGCTGATTGTTTTAAAGCTGGTGGGCCCAATATACTGCAAAAGTAGATCAAAATAATAAAATTAAACAATTGTTTTCAATAAAAACTTTAATAAAAAAGAAAATTTATAGAACAAAAAAAAAATTAATCTGAATTACAATTTTCATTCATAAAAGAGAAACTTCCATCTACCGCAGAAATATTAAATATTTACACAAAATACGGTCATAAGCAGGAAAATTGCAATTATTTCCGAGAACTTTTAATAATTAATCGCAACCACAATATCTACCAAATGAGATACATCAATTAACACATTATTATGATTTTGCTGGAACTTAAAATTTCCAAGTGTTTTATGGCCATCCATTGTGTATATTTGTAAACATCAAAAGAGTGACCGGTAACCACCACCACCCATCATCATTCATCGAAATGAAGGAAACTTTGCAAGAATTATGACCAAAAAAATTTCTCAACACATTAAACGAAGTACATATGTATTTAAAAAGAAATCGTAAACTTAAACAGGTGTTTAACTATTTTCTGTAGAAGTTTATTAAAATATGAAACGAAAACAAACAATATTTAATTATTTTTAACCCGAGAATTTATTGTTCTACTTTGGCATGTGATTTCAAAAGGTAGACAAAATTCACGCCAATCAAAGGAAGTCATAAAACATTATTATTATAAATATTTCGTTTTCTTTTTTAGTTAAAATTACGATGGGCGTCTCTTTGCGAACTCTTCATCCAGGTCTTTACCTGGTTTCAGGTCATACTATGAAAGGTCCCAAAGGATTTCAATAACTCCGAGCGCATGTTTTGCGATCACCATCAAAAGTAATTGGATTTTCTTAACCCAATTCGGTCAGAAGATATAAAAATTTTGTTTAAAAATTTGTTTAGAAACGTTTGTTGCCCTCAAATGCATGGAAGTAGAAATTTGGCGCTAGAGTCAAAGGTATTAAGAAAGATAAACATAGAAATAGTTAAACAATATATGCATATACATATGTACTATCAATTGATATTTAAATGGCCCGTCAATATATAGATCGATCACAAATAACTAAAAGCAAAGAGATGTATTTTGTAAATAAAAATTAATCCAGCCGCCAATAATTTTGTTACCATAAGTACATACATGTCACTTTGACAACTATCCCAATAAGGACAAAAAATTCACAAAATTTGTGTAAGACGTTTGTTTATAGGGAGGTGTGATAAAACCTAGCATTCTTGCTTATTATAGGAGAAGATACGTAAAGTAGTTGTATTTTCTAAGAAAATCTGTTAAATTTTGCAATATTTTCAAACAAAATATTTATTAAATATTTATTAAATTAAATTTGTGGGTTATAGTGACGTCTCTTTAATATTAATCTATTGATAAGAATTATATTTTTCCAAACAATAACACGGTTCTGTGTCACAGTTCCATATTACAACAGAACTGTACGTTCTTTTCTTTGCAAAATTATTTTAATACTTAAAACATCATTAAAAATTTTAGTGAAATATATTTTAACACATTTTTATTTCTTAATTAAAAGAACTGATAGTGAGAACTTCCGGATAAAACGATATATAATGTACATACATACAGTGTTATCCAAAATTAAAGCATCCGCCTTAGGCACATTTCTTTAATATACACATGAATATTTTTTTATTAAAAAATCTAAAATGTCCCTCTGGTGATGCACCTGTCTAATGTTGGATAACATATATTCTAAATTGTCTGGGAAAACTTTAAAGGTTTTAAATTAATTTTAAAAATTAAATTTTAAACTAATGTAAACTTGAAGTTTCAATCATAGGCAGAAATATCTACTCAATTGGATTTATAAACTGATATTTCTTCATGCTGAGCACATTAAGAATTGTTTTGTGTTAACCGTATATGTCAAGAAAAAAATGCCTTTAAAGTAAATGTTCCAGACGTACCCAGATGTAAAACATACTTAAAATAACTGTTAAGACCGGCTTTGTAAGAGTAACTGTTACGTTTTAAATTTGACAGACCAACCTAAACTCGACTGAGAATTCGAAAGAAGATTATTTAAATAAAAATTAGCCGAGAAGAGAGAAATTATAAGAAAAACCCGAATTCATTATAAACTATTACTACGCAAGAACGAGAATGAAAATGTATACCATAGGAAAATATAGTTTAATACCATCTATGCCAAAAACATGTATAGCAGTAATAAGAAGTAAAAGCCCGATTATCTACAAGCTGTATAGAAGATTCTATTTTTGATTTAGAAAATCCTAAAATATTTACTTTTTATGAAAAAAAAAAAAATATATAATATATAAATGGTAGGTGCTTTAGTTTTTGCCAATACTGTATAATATCGTAAAATGGGAATTTTTGACAAAAAAAAATAACCACAAAAAATATTTTATTTATACCTTTTTTAATTAAATATTTTTATATTATCGTAAAAGGATTTTGATGGCTACAATTAATCGCAATTTTCATTCTATAAAAGTACAATATATTCAAGTGCAACAAATACTTCGTATCTTTATTATAAATAAATAAAAATTATTGAAAATTGACATTGAAGATTAGATCAACTCTTAAAATATTTTTTGTGTTTATTCTTAAAAAACAATTCAAATAAATCCACGAAAATTTGGTGCTTTACAGTTTAGCCAAAATTCCAGAGACAGTAGTGTGCTAGTTTATTGTGCTCGTTAAGGCTGCAAAGGTGACAACAGCCTTTGACCTAATGTTTCAGGTTTAATGGTTTATAAACTTGTTGAGGGTCTTATGTGGGTCCACAAAATGTATTTTTTGCTTAAAAATATCTCCTCCTCCATGCACACAACAAAATACTATGTATATTTTTCTGCTACCTATATTTTCTGCTATATATCTGCTACCTAAATTAATCATATGATAATAAAAAAGTATCCAATAAAAATAATATTATTTATAATGTAACAACAACATTTACAACACAAAATAAAAAAAAAATTAAAAAAACTAGTGTACAATGTCATCAGAACAACTGACAAATTGTCGACTCTTTTGTCAGTGCAAAAGATTTAAAATTTCACAAAACATTTCATTTCTTGTTTCTTGTTTCGTTTTCGTTAGTCTTTCATTGCTTATTATTATTATTTTTAGCTTAAAAGCATAAATTTTATTAATAATATTGCGTGTGGACAACTCAAAAATATTCACACAATATGAGAGAAATATACATATAAAAATTTATAATAAATTAGTAACAAAAGTATTCAGTAGTTAACACAACAGAAAAAGAAATCGTGCCGAAAAATGGACAAATATAGGGTGCTGCAAGACAAGGTGAAAATAAATATACAAACAACAACCGGAGGAAAAAAATTTTTAAATGAGTTCTTACCAAGTTCCCTAATTTTAAAGAATAATCCTTTTTTCAAATAATGGTCTAACATCTAGACGAGTAATCGAAGCTCAGTAAGAGTTCTAAAATTTACGTTCGAAAATCGCTTCTTATTATGTTTAAATTCAAAATAAACTTTCACAACTTTTGGTACACACTCTGTATAAATTATTCACGCTAAAACAATTCATATTTAAATATTAGTATGGGTATCCGTACATTATTATTCTTTTGTTATATGTTGTGTATTTCTATCAACACTTTTACTTTTAAAATTATAACATTTTGGCGCCAATAGGATTTTGCTATTCTTCTTCTTAATATCTGATGTTTTGTTGTGGTTTTTAAAATGTATATGACTTTACAAGAATCCTATAAATATATACGTAAATACACATACATGATCACCAATGATCACTTTCAACCAAACATCACAGACAATTTCAAGCGAAATTATCAAAAATATTCTGAGGAAATACAACAATTATAAAAATAAGTATTTTAAAGACGATGAGAAATAAAAAAAGACCCAATTTATTATGAAAACGGTATCTATAAAAAATCTTATCAAGACCTGAGGTATAAAGGTATTGAGGGAATGATATATTTACTTCAGACAATTCAGTTCATTATTATTATGAAGGTTATACATGAAGGGTCCTAGACCCACATTTAATAATTGCCAAACCGATGGTCATGTTCCGTTATTTTTTCTTACTGATAAAAAAGAAAAAATGAAATTATTTCCAAATGATTTTATTATTTCGTAAAAGGTCTTTTATTGTCCACACTTTTCGAATATAAATAAGTACATTCTGTAAAATGTAGTTTATTTAAGTTCACAATTTTTTCTGATCGAAAATAAAATTGTAAAATATACTGAGACGATTTCGTCGTTAGCAATCTGATAATTTCTATGTTAAAAAGCACATCGCTCTGGTCAAGCAATTTCTTAAAAAGTATAGCCTGGCAGATAGCGTAGTTGCTGGTTGTGTAATTGCCACTTACCATCTAACAATTATAAACCATTTGAAGACAACTGAATACAAAAGTCGACATTTCAGTCCTACAAGAATGAAATCTTTATATTTACAATTTACTACCAAAACGGAATCAAATCATCTCTGTCTGATAAAGATCATGGACAGATTTTCTAATCCGATGGATAATATTTTAATATGATACTTTTACGTTTAAGAAAAATGTGTTTTATTTGTAATCATATTTACAAGACACCCGTAGTATAATGTTTATTATTAATGTTTTATAAAATTATTGACTTACTCGAAAGCAGAAATTTCACAGGGCGATGGAAAAAAAACATACTACAAATTTCGTATTGGATAAAAAAAAAAACTCAAAAACACTAACTTCCTATATTGTTTTTAATACGTTAGCGCAGGGAAGAAATATTTTAACAACACATTTGAAGACATCAATAGGCAAAAATATATCCATTGTTTATTTCTATTCAAACTGTAGCAAATATTTTTATTCAATTAAAATTGTTTGCCAAATAACATAATAACGAAATTATTAAAAATAGTTTATCAAAGATAAAAAGATTTTTAATAGTTCAAGGTCATGGTTAATAAAAAAAATGACTTGAAAACAACTTGAAAATTGTTTATAAACTTTATTAATCAAAATTTAATTATAAAAAATGTTGTGAATTGAAAAAGAATAATAAGCTGAATACACTTATAAACACGTTAGGAATACAAATGTATATGTCTGTATGTATGTATGTATGTATGTATATATGTATGTACATATTGTATTTGTATCTAATACACAATAATTCACAAGAAAAATACAATTCTATGCAAATTCTTTGAAAATCTCTTAAAAAAGGAGAATACAAAACACTGATTTGTCGCATAAATATAGCAGCATTGAAAATTGAAAAATTTATATTTAAACAGTGAAATTCTAAAAATCACAATACTTCTAAGAAAATCTAATTTTGTTTGAATAACAAACAAAACGAAAAATAATTCAAACACTTTTGTTCACTATTGATTTCAATTTTAACAACATTGAATGGAATAGCTCGATATGAAAAATAAGTATGAAACAGAATGAAGATGAACATGTACAAAGTATGTAAATTTATTTTTATTTCGTTCAAATAATATCCTTTTCAGAAACAATACTATACTTGGGTAGCCTCTCCCTTATCTCAGTACGTTGCAAATAACATAAAAACACATGACCAGAATTTTATACAACAAAAAATACCAAATACAAAACCAAACAGATTCTTTGTGTCATTTAATCTATTTCATATTGATGAGGAATTTATTGAAACAAAATAAAATCGTCATACAAAGTGCATCTTCACCCTTTTATCCATAGAGACTGTCAAGCACATGCTAAACGTATTCAAACCCGAATGTGTTTGTTCTGTTCTCAAATTGGTGCGTATAAAATCAAAATATTTTTTATAACTCAGCCATTGTTTATAGTTTTTTTTTTTCGTTTCCTTTTAATGATAATTTTGCAAATTGTAAAAACTGAAACAGTTTGTTTCTGACAGTGGCAATAATTGACAAAAGACCCTCATTTTTTGGGGAAAATAATTATAATATAAACAATCAAATATATAAAATGCAATTGTAATCCTTATATAAAGATAACAAAAGCAAACAGATATAAAAAACTAGTTGTTGGTTTTTGTTTTGTTTCATTGTTTCGTATGTTAATTTAATTATAATGTTACAATTGTTTTTGTAAATTAGTTATAGTATATATAATACATTTAATAAAATAGTTTAAATAATAAAATAGTTTAAAAGTAATACAAAAATGGAAAATTGCATAGTTATTGAAAGGCACAAAATTAAAATCACCAAAAAGGGTTTCAACTGTACGTAACTAATTAAACAGACAACGCAAAAGTTTTTATGATGTTCTCAACAATTCACCTAATTTAGATTATTGAACTGTGAGTCCTAGAAAAGGACTTTAGGTTGGTAAAATAAAATATTATTTATAAATCTGTGAGTAACGCTTTTAAAGAAGATTAATTGATTGCAGTCGTCAAACCTATAAGAAAATAAGAATAAAAGAATCAATACTCAAACATTTGCAAGACATCAAAGTCACCAAATGTTTATAGGCTCTAGTTGGAATAGCTTCCAAATCGTTTGGTTAAAGAGAGTATTACTGTTGCTTATTTTTACCGATCTTACTTTAGTTTTTACAACTTAAGAAACTTAAGAAACTTTAATTGCCGTGATGAATCATTCAGATGTTGTGGATCATTATAACTTATTGAAAAATCAATAACGTTTTCACGCTAGAATAAGCTACCATTTTATCGCTCACGATTCTTGCACGTTCTATCAATTTTGTGCAGTGGCTTAACATTACGTTTCGCAATAACACCCCCAAAACATGGAAGAACTTCTTCAATGCTTCAAAGTACTTTTGATGAAATTCCTTAAACTTTGGCCGGCGGACGTATTGGTTTCTTATTATTTATTTATACTTTTATTATATACTCTATTAATACTTGTTCACTTTTATTTTTATTTGAACTCTTTTAATTTTATTTTTTTATGAAATTAGTCACAAGTGATCAAGAGCTTAAACAAATTATACATTAATTTCAATCAAATAACACGTAACATATTGAAATAAGTCTTTTAACAGGTTTATAAGAAACAAGTTATATAAGCTAACATAGGAAAATAACTTACCATTGTTTACTTTTGTGTATAGCCTCATATACAGGACTCTCAAAATCGTTTATTATAAAATATGTCCGCCAATCATAATCGTTAATAAGTTCCAGACCAGTTTCCGATGTTATGATGGGAACACCAAATGTTTGGGCCGCCTCAACAGTATTCGGATCGTTTATCACATCTCCAACTAGACATATGCGTAAACTTTCTGGTGAGGGCGATGGTGAAATGGACATTTCTGTAAAAGGAATAAAATTCAAATAAATACCGCATAATATGAGTTCAATAAACTTCAATAGTGCCAGGGCAAAAGTAAATGACCGACCAACAATTAAATTAATAAAATAAAAAATTAAATTTAACATAAATGTCGAAAAGAAAAATGCAAGTGTACATATATACATACATACATATATAAATACGTATGTATATACTTGTATAATAAGTTAATAAAGTTGTTTCTTCGTGGTCTTTCAATTTTGATTTATTTTTTCAATACTGCTTTCTTTTCGAAGATTATTTTGCGATGGATAGAAAGTATTCATTTAAGTAAATTTAGTTCAATTTCGTTTGGAAATTTACGAAATCCATTAAAATCCCCCTACCATACTGTAAGATCTGTAAACGCCACTCTTTTTTCTGACTGTGGTTGATGTACATAATCATTAAACGAAAAATGTTAGGAGACCGGCTCGGCACAAGACACAAAAATATCTGTTCAAGATATTTGCCAATATAAGCTACAGCATCTTATCTGTATTTTGTAAATGTTAGAAGATGACTACTGAACCTGTTCAGCTGTAATGTAATGAAGGCAACAATAATATCTTTGAGTAACATAAATGAAATGTATAAAAATGGTAATGACATATTTAACGAACAATATTTTTAGCCAATTGTACATTATATGGTATTATAAGAAAACCAACTAAGCAATAAATTCGGAAACGATTTGGTCGCTATGGGCACCAGTTTAAAGGGTTCAAGGATTTACTTGAAAGGAAACAGAAATAACTAAACTTAAAGAAATCTCTATTTTTAAAAAACGAGATGAAGGATATAAATAAATATGATACATTTACATTAAAAATAGTGTTTAATTTACATTTCCAAATAGAACTTTTAAGACCCCGTCTTTATAGGATCATATATCAGCATCGGAATATATAGCAGTACCGCAACATAAATTGTACCGTACATTAATTATCAGCAAGTACTATTTAAATTTATTAAAACAGTCGATTTAAAAACAAGTTGCAATCATTATCATCATCAAAATAAATGAATTATAAGTTAATGTGAATTCAATATACATATATAGAGACAAATTATAGAATGCTTTCGACTATTGATTTTGAGAAAACATATACCATAAGTGGGTTATAAACTGATTTCAATTTCATTTTTTTATAATACCTGATCAGCATAACATTTTTAAGAAAAACAAAATATTATTTTGAATAGTACTATATTAGTACTAAAAAAAAAAGTACTATGCCTCTCACCAAATTACTTGTGATAGAAAAATCATAAAATGAAAACGCGACTGTATACAAACAGGATGTAGAAAATGATCATTCATTAGCTACTTATCAATGAGCCCACGCAAAATTTTCTTGTTATTTTTTCTTTCTTTTATAATTTAAAACACCCATAACAATGAACTTGAATTGAAATTGTCAATGCGCAACAACACACTGTACAGTCATTCTTTCATCCATGTACTCAATCTCATGCTCGCATGAATTCACTCATAGCATTTGGTAATAGCCAAATAAACAAATAAATTTTATAAAAACAACAACTAAAACCACAACTGTAAACAATGAGTTCTATGAATATAAACACGCAGGAATATGCAATAACAAAAAAGGGGTATGTTAGAAATTATTAATGTAATCATTGAAAATGTTAAATACACTAAAAGAAAATTAAATAACACAATAAAAATAGACGTAAAACTCATACAACAATCAACACAACAACATCACGCATACATCTAAACATTCAATGTACTTAAATGTTAAAGTATCAATAAGTATATAAGGAGGTGGAGATGGGGGTACACTTTGTCATTGTTGTGTTGCCTACGATTTGCACCAGGCACCATGTGTACCAGCTGTTTCGTTTCTCAATCTCGTTCTCCTCTCCTTCTATTATTTTTCTTTTTGGCTTTTTCTTAGGGGATCTTCTTCTCGTTGAATTATGTGTTGGGAGATGGTTAGACAACAACAAAGCGATATTGCTGTTATTGCTGTTTATGATATTGTTCTTATTTTTTATTTGTTTTATATTTTCAAAAGCAAACAGAGTAACAAAACATAAACAACTTTTCTTAAATTTTGTTTTATATTCAAATAGATAAATAAATTAATTGTATAACCTATAAAGTAAATAATATAAGAGTAGTTATCATTATTGGTAGATAACTGTGTTTATTTCAAATCAATTACAAAAACAAATTAAAACTTTAAATCACTGTATAAAAATATATTTTAAAACAAAAGTTGTGCGAATTAACAAAAAACTGTGTAAATTAATTCAAAACATATACATACATACATACATATATATTGTCAAAGGTATTGAAAATGATTGTTTTTCGTATAGGAGGTATTGTGCGCATGTTAAGTCCCAACATACAAATCTCTTTTGATCTCTTTTTTTTTTTTGCCTATTAGGAAAAATGGAAAAACATAAGAACTGTGAGATATCACAAAAAATGAAAATGGTTGTACAGAAATATTAAAACAGCATGGAATTTCTCAAACAATACAAAAAAAGGCAATCAAACGCAGGATCATTTGATGTTTACATTAGGTTAGGTTAACGGGTAGCTATCCGTTCACAGGCAAGTTCACTCGGTATCCTATATGGCCCATTGTGTTATCCATCCCCTTGTCATGAACCGGTAGTGGTGTGTTTGAACCATCGCGAACTCCGGATGAAACCAACCAGATCCCTTAGTGGCACGTTCGCCACCATGTGCTGATCTTCAGGCGTTCTGTTACCGAAAAACCGGTGACGTCTGTCCTATAGTACAGGGCACTTGCCTAAATAGGTGTTGCACCGATTCCCTTCCCGACCGAGCTTGTCAATGGAACTGCCAATAGCGCAGTGTCCCATTAGAATTCCTGTTACAATGCGAACCGTTCTCTTGTCGAACTCAAGTAGTTCCCTGTTTCTCCCGCTGTCCACTGCTGGACATAGCAGTTTTGCATAACAGTATATCGTCCACCCACGGTCTGTTCAAATCCACGCTGCTTTTTTAATTTGGAATAGAATTCCCGTAGAGGCGCATGTATCTCCTCTTTCGTCTCCTCCTCAGGCATCTCCGAATCCATTTGTGTCAGTTTGTCCGCCTTTTCGTTGACCTCTCTACCTTGTTCAGTGTATCATTTGATGTTTTAAAAAAAATCAGTTTATTTCCTTTAAACAAATACCAAATAATTTAAACAGCAACATCAACTCATCAACAATTCATAAAAATTCTTCTTATTAAAGAAAATTGAATCTCTTAGTGCTAGAAATGTATCAATTACCATTGTGTCCTCTCCATAAGTAGAAAAACGAAACGAAAAAAGGTACATATGTATGTATATAATAATAGGGAATATTGATTAATTAAAAATATATGAAATAAAAGTTGTAAGAATAAATCAGTTAAAGCTTTCATATTAGAAATAAAAACCAAATTTATTAAAAATTTAAAACTGCAGTAATTAATAATTATCACACTGTATCTTTTTTGTAAGACATACATAACGTAAGTACATGATTGACAGGCACTAATGTTGTTTAATTTTAAAATGAGAAAATCAGCAACCATAACAACAAAAAAATGAAAATAGAAATGTCTTTAAAAAAATAAATCTACACATCAAATAATATTGTATAGATATGCGAAATGAATATAAAATTTTAAATATTCATATACATACATACAATACTTGCCAAGTGTCAATACCACTATAAAACGAAGCGATTATCGAAACAATTATTGTATAAATTTTCAATTGTGCCGAAGAACATGTACACTCAATCGCAGTTATATACAATATGAAAAGGAAAATTAAATGTGTAGACAGATAAATTATTGAATACCTTTACGTTATCTCTCCACTCTCTCTTGACACCTACCACAACAGTGGTAAATAGTAGCGAAACATATTTGCACACTTTAATTTGGCATTTAATAGTTTTCATACAATAAATATATCATACAGTGGGCAATACTACTGAACGTTGTATTTGGAAAATAATTCTCATTTATTTTTAAATCTTAATCGTTATATACTAAATAGTACTTGAAAACTTTCCTAACCGATTGTAGTAAATATTTTATTGTGCAACCCACTGTAGTGATAATATTCTATTCTGTTAATACATTGGAATTGAATAATTGAAAACATTGAAAACATATAGAGCGAGTGAATAAAAATTGGTCGTGTGCCTGCTATTCAATCAATTGTTTATTTGTTCCGCCAGCTAATCGTTATTCATCCCACAGTTTTTATGGAAAATTTGTTGTGTATTGCAATATATTATTAAAAGAATTATTTTAAAGTACTTTATATATTTACCGGTATAATTAGCGAAGACTAACTACAAGGTAATTGTAAATCTAACATTAGGGATTACAGATAAATAAGACACAATGCTCTCGAGTGAATTTAATTCATACTTTAGTCAGAAGGCTATGTAGAATTAGTTAAAGTTTATAGAGCTTTTGCAATAAAATTCGTTTACTATTGTATATATTTACAATTAAAATTTAAAATACATGTACATATGTATGTATATGTAGTGTAAATTTTACCAATAAAAAACAGGAAAGGCAATCGAATAGACTTTTAGGAAACAAAATACCATTTACATATGAGTCGAAGACGACGAAGCAAGGTGGGAGTGGGTGGGGATGACCTGTCTTAGAGTAAAATATTCGATACCCATAGTGAAGCACCCAAAAGTCGGATCATAGCAATACTGTCTGACTATCAATCCAACAAATGAGCACTCGGAACGAATGAGGTTGTCTCGAGAATGGCACGGTCTAGGCATGCTATGTATGAATTCTCTTGTATCTTCCAGAGTATAGTCAAGATCCTGTTCTTCTCTTAATAAATTATGTGTATGAGTTGTTGGAGAACTTTCAACCCAATTCTATAGACATATTTCACAATAACAATTTAATTAAAAACATTTTATTGAACACATAACCTATGATAACCAAAAGCATGTTTCCCATTTTTAGTTTTTTTTTTTTTAATCTTGTAAAAACAAAAATTTTCCAGCAAGTTTGTTTCTAAAAATAATATTTTCTTTAGTAAAATCAATCTAATTCAATCTAAGTAAACTTTTAATAAAATCCCATTCGTCTCCTACAGTTTCGCTATGTTCCAATTATAATATATTTGAATGAAATAAATATTTATATTATTCTTTTTCCAAGGGGCAAGGGAATCGAGTTAATTTCTATTCAAAATAGAGATCTTTTTATATTTTGAAAAGAACATTATTTCTTCGTATGATATTTATGAACATCAATCATTAAGTTATTATCATGTATAATTAATAATTGATTTGTTATTCTTACAATAGAATAGTATGTTTATTGAAATCGTAAAATAAAAGAAAGAAAACAATCCAAAAATTGCGCAAAGAAATCTTTTAAAATCAATGATTTTATATTTTTTGAAAATATTTGAATGTCTGCTTTAGAAATTATATTTAATACAGTCCATTCCAGTGGAATTTTTTTTTCTTAATTTTTTCATTGCAGTTCTCTAAATTACATGCGTCAATTCTTACGATTATTTATTTAATATTTTTTTTTATTGGAACATCTAACAATTGTAATGCATTTGCTAGAAGAACATCAGCAACTCACAGCCACGATAGTAGTTTCTGCCAGATGAACTGGCTGTTTGGCAATGCAAAATACATAGCCCAACGCTACTAATCTCTTCCATTTTAATTGTTTAGGGAGATAAGCGAACAGTTCTGACAAAGTAAATAGCACATGTTGAAGTACCTGCACTAAAAATTAATCCCAAATATTTATCAAATTAAGTCTAGTTTTAGAAATTTAATTAAATTAAATTAAATTGATTGAGCATATTAATGTACAAATGTGCCCTTTATTTACTCACAACTGTAAACTATAAATTGCATGTATTTTTTATAAGAAGAATCTAAAATAGATGGACGAATAATTTACACTTGAATTTGAATTTATAAACAAACATTATTTAAATGATCATCTGCTATTTGCTCGTTTTTCTGCAATATATATGGATGAGTATGGAAAAATTTGATCGAACAGATAATAGTGGAATCTAAAATATTTTCAATGCAATAATGACTAATAAGCAAGAAAAGGCGGTCAAGACTAATTTTGATGAAA
This sequence comes from Sarcophaga bullata, assembly GCA_005959815.1. Lineage (NCBI taxonomy): Eukaryota > Metazoa > Arthropoda > Insecta > Diptera > Sarcophagidae > Sarcophaga > Sarcophaga bullata. The sequence goes on from QOCX01000087.1 coordinate 491,050, forward strand.
CTTTATATGAAAATAATCAACTATTTGAAGCCAGAAAAATTTATTACAAATATAAAGTCTAATGTTAAGAAGCTTATGGATATGTACTTCAATAATTAAACGTTATATAGAAGACTCTGATCAGTGTGGCTGTCAGATCTTGCGTTAGATCTTAAAAAATGTTTTTTTATCGGTTTCGCATTCACTTAGCTAACCAACATTGAAAAGGAAGTTAAATGTATCCGAATTTAATGCATTATTAATTGTTCTATATTTTACATTGGAACTAGGAGTTACTATAAATGAAATTATTGGAAGTATGTATTTATTTAAAAATTCGCAAAGATCATAAATAATAATGGTTGTAGGATGAATTTGAGTTGACAAATTTATACACATACGAACACCGTTTATCTATGTTGGCATAGTTCTAAATAATAACACTTGATATATTATTTAAAGCTATTAATGTTTTATTACTAATCGAGATTTTCTACAGATGTCTTCTTTGACAACTTGCGTTATAATCTGCACGAATAATTTTAAGTTGTGATGTCTAAAATTGAAAACGATTTTATTTTTCGTAAAATTTACGCAGTTTGTTTAAAGCTGTGACAAAAAAAATATATTCTTTATATACCAAAAAATATGTTATTAAGCATTTTCTTAATAAATAATAATAAAAATGTATGTTTTCTGTTAAACAATAAACAATAAAAACATCCGGCCATGCCAAAGCAATTCATACAGTCTACTTTTTTTTAAGAAATTTAATTTATTTATTTATTTATTTGTTTGTTTGTTTATTTATCCATAATATTTTACTACAATCAATTAAATTTGTGCCTATTTGACGGTAGAAATACTCTCGTTGTCTTTCTTTATGCATCAAATTGTACAATATTATAAAAATTATATTTTTTTCTTTTTTACTAACCGTAACACATTATTTTAGCGCAATTCCAAAAAGGAAAAAAAATCGTTAATAATTTGTAGCCGGAATAATTTATAAAATTTAACACAATTTATTATCGAAAAATAAGTGACAAAAAACGTTTTTTTTTTCACTACAGTATTTTTACCAAAAAAAGAAAGAAAATTTAAAACTAAAACTCAAATTTCGTAAAGTACGCAAACCGATCAGGCGTAACGTAACCGGTGGAAATACAAAAGTGAACTAAAGGTAAGAAAACAAGCAAAATAAACAAAGAAAAAACTATAATAGGTACTCTAACATACAACGATACGAGGGTAGAGAATGAAGGACACAATGAGTATGATTTATTTTGTTTTTTAAGCTGCACACGTTTTTACTTATCTTCTCTCTCTAAGGTTTACTTAAAAATTGGCAACCAACAAATTTGTATTGCAGGTAAGGACTAAATATTGTCGAAAATTTCTTCCTTTATTTCACTTCTATTCTCCCATTCTCTCTCTCTCTCTCTCTCTCTCTTTCTGTCTCTCTTACTTTCATAAAATATAATCTGTAGTTAACAAGTTTGAAATTGCGTGTTTTTGTTGAAAGGATATGCATGAAAAAGGAAGAAAATACGATTAACAAAAGCAGGTGCATGCTGTTTCTTAGTGCTTACTTAGCTTTAAACTACAGGTGGGATAATCACATATAGAAAAGGTACCTGGTTTTATACCACAAATCAACATATTTAAGAGCCGAACACTTATTTTTAGATAGATATTTGAAACAAAATAATATCGAGGATAACGACTATATGAAGGTAAGAAATAATTCCGAAGAAACGTTTGTAGTAGTAAAACACATACTAATATTAAGGGAAGCTGTTACGTTTTGTAAAAAGAAATCCATCAGAGGAGAAATGAGGCAGCGTCTTTATGGGAACCTAGGATAGGTTAGGGAATAGAAATTGTAACGAGAAACTCACTCAGATTCCCTATGGCCTATTACATTCGGTTTTTCTAGGCGAATCGGCTATAAAGAAGGTGAGTTTATCAGTCAAAAAAACGTGGCGACCCGTTGATGTAATACAAGCGATATAATCCCTGTCAGTTATGTTCAAGCAATCTATACGAATACTGTGCCATATAATTAGTCAATTTAAAAAAGTTCTTTTGCAACAGGAAAATTGAAATGTGCAGACATGTTCAGCTTTTATTACAGACATAAATGGATTAGGCTACGGATTGCTCTTTTATCCGTCCTGTCCTCCAGATTTAGCCTTGAGTAACTACTTTTATTTTCAAACCAAAAAAACTGCCTAGTCACAGTCAGAGCGATGAAGTGATCTCACAAACAAATTTGTTTGGAAGGGATAAAATTAAAATGAGAAACGGGAACACAGCACAAAGGAGACTATTAAATTAATAATTAAATAACATTTTATCGAAAAACCTGCATTTCATTCAAACGAACACGTTGTCATTGACCTGACCAACCAATATTGTCATATTGAGACATAATATCAATTGGCAAATTATTTCAAACAGTTTTTCACGAAATAAATCGAAATTTTTAAATTTTGTAATAAATGTTAATGTAACACTGCGATTATGGTCTACTACGTTGCAAATACAAAAAAATGAATTCGTTTTATCCAAGTTTAAAAACTGATGAAGCCTACTAAGAGTTAGACACAAATTAAAGTAGTTAAATTGTATAGGCCTTTATCTTAAATATGATGTTAGAACCAATATTTCTTCTGACGTTGCACACACGTCATTTATCACATATAAAATGTATTTTTTTTTTTTTTTTTGATGGCCTAATATTCATGCTCACGTTTCCACAAATAAACTTATGTTTATGTTAAAGCATTACAAAAAATAAACAAAAAACAAATACAAATGTTTGTTTGTTTTTTTTTCTAAGCAATAAAAAACGGAAGTAAAAGAAAAATTTTATTCTGAAAACAACAACAAGAATAGAATTTGTATTTAAAAAAAATGTCTTTGACACTAGTCAAGTGAAGAGAAAACAATTAAAGAAATTTGTAAGAAAACAAGAGAGAAAAACCTAAAAATATCTATTCAATGTTCATATAACGTTCGTACAAACACCGTTCGTGACATTGGCGATATAGAAAAAAGTAAAAACATGAGACATAAAAGACAACAACTACAATTTGGTAGTTTTTCTATATCTAAATATAAACTAAATAGACTCACTAAACTAATCCCTGTCAAAAACCATACACGAGCACACATATCTAAATATGTATGTATGCATCTATGTATATATGTATACACAGGTTTATACATACAGAGATCAAAAATTACATTGAAATCGTCTAGTATTTATTGCTGTTATTTTACTTATCTATGTATGTATGTATTTACACGCATATTCGCTGAATCCCTGTCATAAAATAAAGGAATCTCCTGGTTAAGAGAGAAGGAAATGTACATTATTAAAAGGAATTGACAGATGAAAAACAAATGATAAATGTTAAATGATTAAATCGAATTAAAGGAATTATAAAAAAAAATTATTTTACATATTATTTTTATTTATTTATTGACATACAAAACATTTTTAAGAGAAATATATATTCGCGTAAATTTCAAATCATTTTATAATATTAAAAACACATCGAATGAATTTCCTATCATGGCTTATTTTCTAATAAACCGTTTACAACATTGAAACGTAATATCGTCATGTGGATTTGCAATTTTGCTCAAATTCTTAAGCGATTACATTTAATGTTTTATGTTTACTTAATTTTCATTTGCCTAACAAAAACAATAAATATATAAAATTTTTAATTCGGTGGCATTTTAGTATAAAAAACAGACTTGCATTCCCAATGCTAGAAGATTTTGATAGATTGTCGCAGCGAATTAGATTTTGTTTAATATGGAAAATTTTGTAATAATGTTGTAGCTGTATCTCCTATGCCTTTAGACTAAGTAGTTGTTAGAACTAAAGTTGGTGGATAGTCCAAAACCCGTGCAGGTTGCATACAGGTTACAATCATAATAACGAATACAAAACCTCAGCTACAAATTTCACAAAAAAAAAAGGAAATTCCAAATATTTGGTTATAAATTTATATTTGTTACCCCAAATTTTTTTAAATGATGTACAATGTAATTATTTTCTATACGAACACGGTCAAGTTCAAAGTTAAATTGCAAAAAAATCTACGAAAAACAATACATTCCAGCAACATTACCTTCGGCTGAACAAGAAAGCAAGTAACAGTAATACCATGTAAAATGGAACAATTTATATGAACGTGAGCGTGGTTAAAATATTCTATGAATCATTACTGTACGCATAAATTCATTGTATGGAAAAAGAAAGGATCAAAATGCTTTACAATAATTGTTGTTGTAAGAATAAGCAACTGTAATGTATGTGCCCTATGGTGGCTAATGTATGTATGCGTAAGCTCGTGCGTGTGTGCCACTCTTGTTGCCATTTTAAAAAGCCTGTGTGTAAATGTCCGCTGAATATAAGAAAGCCCGTGCAATTTAAACGTAATGCAAAACAGAAGAGCGAAACAAGTATAATTCATAATGTTATGGATGTATGTATATGTTCCTTTATTGTTGTTGTTTTTTACAATGAAATAAACAGAGTTGAGAGGATTCACTTAAAAAATGTTGTCTCTATATTTCTCTTTACAACATAATGAGACGAAAATGATCCTTGTTAAACAACAACATTGATAGATTACCATAGATTAAAGGAAAATAAGAGAGAATTTTGTATTGATAAAGAGAGCAAATAAGAGCAAGGTAGATAAACATTGCCGCCAGATTCATAGATTTTAGAGCATTTTATACTGAGTATGTACTAGATACTGTTCTTTTTCTTCTTAAAAAAGATAAGCATTTAATTTAATTCTATTCAAATAAAATATACACTTTTTAGAAGAATTATGACAATTTAGTGAAATATAATGTTTATTAAAAATTTAATTTACCATTAATATAATCTGGAACTTTACTTATGATGAGCTAGCTTTGTGAGATACAGCGAATGAATGCATTTTTTGCATTACCACATGTTACAAACCTTCTTTTATACTGAGAAACTCAATGGAAAACATCAACGGTCAACTGTTGTTAATGTCTTCTAAGCTTTTTTTTAATCTATAGGGGCTACTCGACAAGAATTTCCCGTCAGTGTAAAGATTATGCTACGCTTGGAAATTTTTGTATACATAAGTATTAAAAGAAAAAATATTGACAAATATAAAAAAAATGTTTTTAAACAAATTGAATTCATCTCGGTATTTGTTTCCGGCAGCCTCATTATAGTAAATAAAAAAGGTGCGCTTAACACCAATTATTTAATTTATTTTTTATTATTAAAAATATTATATATTTAAAGTTTTTGAGAAAATTGTTTTGATGGTTTACGAAAGAGGACTGGATTAACTGAACCAACCTAGTTTTGAAATTTAGAGAAAAGTAAATGAAAATTTACCCGATTTTTTATTGTGCAGAAAAGTGTAATATTTCACGAACATATTATATTTTCAAGTAGTTTTTATACCGCTGTAATATTTTCTTTCGTATATAAAAAATATAAATTTTTAAAATATATTGCCTCAAAAACGTAAAAAAATTAATGGCGTCTGTTTTGGTTTTTTATTTTAATTTGACTTGTTTAAAGAAATCGTTTTCCTTTTAGATTATTTATATATTAGCACTTTATGACACTTTTATTTTTAATAAAAAAAAAAAATTAAAATAAATAAAAATAAATATTTATATGAACTATAGCGAAAAAAAAATATAAATTTATTTATGAGACACGAACATTGATTTACTTACTTAGTTACTATTTTAGTAACATGAAAACATATCAACGAATTATTTTGAAAATAGAAAAAACAGTTTTTATTCACGAGAAGATGAATATTACCAGACATTATATAAAAGTGCATAAGATTTTAAGATAACAATAATAATTTGTGTATTTAAAATTTATGAAAACATAATGCGCAACTTTAACAATCTTTGTTAATTAAATTAAATCATATACTTAAAAAATACAATGTTAATAATTTCATATATACTAGTGTTCAAAACTGAAGTTTCCATTACTTTATTATATTTCTAATTTTTCCATACATAGAACATAGTTTAGACCGACACTATATATCTATTGTCTACTTCATTCTTTGAAACACAAATATATTTCCAATCTAAATCATATACTTAAAAAATACAATGTTAATAATTTCATATATACTAGTGTTCAAAACTGAAGTTTCCATTACTTTATTATATTTCTAATTTTTTCCATACATAGAACATAGTTTAGACCGACACTATATATCTATTGTCTACTTCATTCTTTGAAACACAAATATATTTCCATGGAATTGAAAATTATAAAAAAGCCCTCCTCTATAATTGTCAAACCCTTGTTCGGGGGATGTGCGATGTTTTTATTGAAAAATTCCCTGATGGCATCATATCTCAACGTCTCGTAAACCGTATGGTAACATCACAATAATATTTATTTTATACCAATTTCTTTTGATCTTCCTGTTTACTCTTCTTGTTCGTTTTGTTTGTTTACAAAAGAGGAAAAACACAAAATACGGAAACAGGTGTGAAACGCATAAACACGATTACAGAAGAACATATACAATAAATTATTTCAGGAATTAATTTCATTCAATCTGTTATTAAATATTTATTATCTGCTATTCTTTCCGTTCATCAAATTTCTTAAAATTTTATAATAAAAAAATAAAACCAAAAAAATTAATTCAACTTACCACTCTTTGACTGCTCCTCTATTGTTTCCATTGTTTTCAAATGCTGCTTCGTTTTCCCGTACAATATAAACTACAATTTACAACAGGATACAGAAAATAAAATAAATTAACTAACTGCAGATGGAACAAACTCCGCAAAAACTGTATTCATGGATTTTTCACAGAGAAGCTATTGTTCACAAAATTAAAAACAAAAACATAAGAGCTTTGATTTTTTATAAAAATCTGGTGGTATTTGCAAATTTAAATATCTTGTCGATTTTATTTATTATTATTCTAATATTGATTAAACGATATATGTATGTAAATCACTTTGTATTTTTATTGGGTGAAATAAATTACACAAAAAATGTTTTTGGTTTTTTTTTTCTTTTTGATCAAAAGATCACCAACGATTTGTTCTCTCTTTCTGTCTCTTCCATTTCCTTTTTCAACCACTGCCGCAATCTAAAGCGCCGCTTTTTAATAACACACAAGTAAATGAACTTGAAGGAATGTCATTGCTTCAAATATTACTTTTTTCTTTTCCTTCTTTAGTTTCGAATATTTTTCTTTATTTTGAATAGTTGAAAATATTTACACTTTCTGCACTATAATAAACTATTTAAAGGACAGGTAAAGAGATGTCACTAACACACACACACACACTCAACGAACACAATTTTTATAATTTTTATATATTTATGGTACATTTACTTCAAAATCTTAAGATTTTTTATAGAAATTTAGAAATTATTTAACAAAACGTATAAGCATACATTTTTCTTTCATTTCATTTATTGTTTTATAATTATCATTCTTCAAGGACATGTATTTTTGTATTCTATACAACCATTTTTTGTTGTCAAATTTTTTTCTTAAATGCCATTTTTTTAGTTGTTTTAAATAAATTCCTTTTAATTTCGAATTCACTTTTTATGTGCTTTAAATTATTCGCTCTTTTTTAATTATTTTACTAATTTTACGATTAATTTAGTTCATTAAATCCTCCTCTTTTCCAAGAAATATGTCACTCTCGTTCGCTTTTAACAGCGGCGTTGGCGGCGGAGAACAATAAACTGCTGCGCGGTTATAGAAAAAATTGAAATTCCCAACGATCGTTTGCAATGTTTTCCATTTGTTTGGTTTGTCAATTGGTGCTATGTTATATGTTGTTGTTTCCTATGTGAAATGCCAGCTGTTTGTTTGCGAAAATGGCGCTGTCAAAATACAACTATGGAAAGTAAACAATTGAGGTTGTTGCCAGCAGAGCTCTTTGGCATTTTATTTTGTCTTTACTTTTTCATTTATGTTACCGGCAGTTAGAAAATAAAATGTAAATTTATAGTGGGGTAGAAGCGAACAGTTTCTAGTGTTGCCAGACGCGGTTTTCATTTAGACGTTTTGAAAAGGGTGAATCAGTGGATGAGCGACATCTGTTAGTTAATAGAAAAAATCAAACTATTCAACCCATGATGTCGCCGCATTATACAATTGAAGAAAATGAAAACCATCAATGTGGCAATTTGTCAAACTTACTTCTGACATTTTATCAATAACAACACAAAGCCATTGCACACATACTTCTGCACTGTTTATTTTCATCTGAGAAAAGTAAACAATTTATTTCACTTTTCAATTTATCAATTCATCAACAAAGTGTCCGTATACTGGTTACAAAATAACGGTTATTTTTGCCAATAATAAATTCAAATTTATCCTCACTTTTTTAAAATGATGAACAAGTTTCTGCCACAAGTTGCTGCTGTGAGCACACAACAACAACAACAACAGCAACAACAACACCCGCAGGCAGCACAAAACCAATCGTCAAAATCATTTAGTGTTTCCGAGGAACACCGCCACTATTTAAAGGTGTTCATACAAACATATCACAATTTGCCAATACTGTGGGATACTTCGTTGAGGGACTATACAAATCGTGATAAACGGGCCGATGCATATCAACAATTGGTACCCATCTATAGGTATTTAAAACGAGATGCAACTTTAGAGGACGTCAAAAAGAAGATCAATACCTTGCGCACCAATTATCGCAAAGAGTTGAAAGTGGTGGAGGCAGCACGCAAACAGGGTAATCATTATCAACCCAGATGCTGGACATTTTACGAGTTGGATTTTTTACGTAATGCAGAAAAGTTTCTGGCTATAGATACGTCTATAATAAAACATGAAACAACCACAACGTCATCTTCCACTTACAATACCTTTGGCGATGCAGGCCATACTGGCCATTTTCTAGACAATGCTCCTTACGGCTATTTAATGAACAAGGGTAACACTTCTCCCATGAGTATAACAGAAATGTTTCATAAATCCTTTGGTCATCAAAACAATAATACGACTCAGCAATTAAGACCAGAATCTGCTGCAAATCACACTACTCCTCAATTAGGTTTACCTGGCGGCATACAGAGTCAATTGGGCGCTAATATAAATCAACAACCGTATTCTGCAGCAAATAACGGCATTGCATCGAATCCCAACAAGCGTTTGAAGAATTCTTCTACAACATCAAACGCTGCAACACAACCAGATGAAATGCTTAACATGGCCTGCGATTATTTGGCATCGACCTATCCAGAAGAAGAGTCCATAGCACGAACTTGGACCTTTAAACTGAAACGTCTGCCGAAGGAACAGCGCATGTTGGCGGAAAAATTCATAAACGATATACTCTTTGAAGCGGAATCGGGTTCCTTACATCGTGGTTCTATGCAACTGAACGCTTTGGAGCCTTACGTACGCTTTGAGGAGTCCCAAAATGATGAGAGCAGCCAAGAGAAACCCCAAAGCCCAAATGCTATAAGTACGACAACAACAAATAGTACAAGTGCTACGCAGTCGTTAGAACCAGCCGCGAACGATAATCAGCCTCATCACTCGCCCATTGAAGTTGGCAGTATGATAATAAATGACGGTTCTACACCCAGTGCATCAAATGATACGGATAATAACAGTAGAAATAACAGTGCGTTCACTAGTTACAATTGATAGGGCATAGACTTGATAAAGCGAATGTAAATAAATAGTCCTTATATAATAATTTAAAAGGATATAAAAGTTTTCAAGGCATCAAGGCAGTTGTATAATAATACGGCGTATAGGATTCGTGAAGCTCCGTCTAAGGCTGTATTACAAAGCATTGACGCTGCTAGTATTGTTGCAATATTTTATTTATATTGAATATAATTAAATATTTATTAATTTATACACAGTGTGTAAGATATAAGGTTTGTTTTCCTATTTCATTTGATTTGTAAATAAGTAATCTTGATGAGATGATCTTTATTTAGTTTAAAAATGTATTCACAAAATACCAATTAATATTTAAAAATTAATTATTATTAATTATGTTATTGACTAGATTAAAACAAAAACAAAAAAATAAATATTCCATTATGGAATGGAAATCGAATAGGATAAATATGAATCGATTCTGTTTCTAAGGATCTTGGCTATTCCAGAATTAAAACCATAATCTGGTAAGCAATATGAGCTCGTAAGTTTGCATGTTTAGACAAGTTGTTTCGATTGGGTATCTTAAAAGATTTTTGTACAAAAAGAAAAACTATTGAAACTTATATTTGGTCACACTTGACTATATTTCGTCATTTTTTTTCTTATTTTTTCTCATAATTCCTCAAAATTTCCAGAGAACTGATATTAAAATAATGAATTTAACGAAATGAAAGAGAGACATAAAATAAATTAATTAACAAAACATGAAAAATAGAATCTTATCAATTTACTCTATGATAATTAGTTACACCCCTGGCAAACCACACGAAAGGTGAAGCGGCAGCAAATATTAGACCTGCACCTATTATTGGACGGTGTAAAATCCAAGCAATAGCAGCTATTATAAGAGCCATTGATAACGAAAGTAGAACGTTAGCTCCGACTGGAAATCTTGGATCTGGCGCCAGTGACGAAAGGAATTGTATGCGCGATACTGAAAATTGATTTTTAGAAAATTTATAAAAAAAAATCATTAAAAATTATAATATTTACTTACAAATAATATGCAATAGCGTTGAGGTACACGTAACACCAAAAAATACTAAAACCCAACCCATGAATCGAAAGCCCCATGTAGTTAAACGTTGAGCATGATGTTCTTTTTTGAAAACCTCCGTCAATGATAATTCTCCAGGATATACTAGAAGTATATCAACACCACGACTTGTTCTATAAGGCTCAATTTTATTTTTTTTCAGTTTTCCAACAATTGTATACTGAAAATATATAAACAATATGAGTAACATTTTAACTCCCACGTAAAGCAAAAACATGCATTTTTCCTACCACTTCTCCTTCCAAGCCGGCAAACGAAAAAAGTATACGGATATCTCCAACTTCAGGATTAAATATGTCATTTGTGTGATAATAAAGGCCTAAATGCAATTTAATTGAAGCATCTTCAGGTCTAGTATCCGAAGTGAGTTCGACAAAATTATTAAATTTCGTTTTAATGTCATTACCAAGTTCAAAGCTGCCGAGATAAACGGCATCAGCCACTTGGGTTTGCGACTCAATGGGAAATTGTTTTGGATTTTGGTGACCCGTTTGTATATAAAAAGAACGGGAGTCAATTAATTTATCTCGCCAATCTCTTGTATAATAATACGTGCGATCCTCAGTGTGTACAGAGGCTACACTTTCGCCATAGTTGTGTTCCCTGTAATAGCATCATGACATAAAAACTTTCACTTTATAAAACAATAAAACGTACACTGTCTCTTCGACCCATTGATACATCTGAACACGTCTTTTAAGTTTAACTGCCAAAACTTGTATATTATAGTCCGGTTCAGTCAAGGGTTCTCCCACTATAATTGGTCCCGTTATATGCACAATGCGATCATTGTAAATGGGTTCAATGTCCTCTGCCGTTGCGTCTAGTGTTACGGCATCGTCCAAGGCCTCATCTAACGACATGATAGTGTATACTGCTCTGCCCTAAAAATTAAATGTAAATCCAATTTGTGTGTTCAAACGGTATCGACAAATTATTGTTACAACTAATTACCTCATTCCAAAATAGAACACCCACACCACCAATAAATAGTATGAGACCAAATGTTGCTATTAACCAACAAGATCGATATGCCTCGATTAATGTCATTGTTTTTACATACTTTTATAATTTCGGCCTCTAAATTTTAAATATTTAACTAATTACGGCACTAATTTATCAAATAACAACAAAGAGGCCATCACTATATAAATGTTTAGACTTTATCATCCAGCTGTTTGAATTTTTTATTTGCGTCATCTATTTATAGTGAATGTGCTGCCAGTTAAAGGGATTTGAGTAAAACGGCGAAAATAAATTTGAATCGAATATGCCATGTAAACCGTACGAAATTTCCTTTTTTTATTCGGTTTGTTATTGATTTCACAATAAGAATCAATTATATATTGCTGTTGAAAAGAATGATTTAATTTTTATTTTGATTTAATTATACATAATTTTTATCAATTGATAACTTTACTCACAAAATTGTATGTTGTCAATTCGTAATGAATGGAAACGTAAACAAATATTCCATATGCTTTTGCTTACATTAATGGCCAATTTGTTTTTTATAGTATGTGTTTGAAAAACTTAATTTCCTCAGAAGATTTGGCTAAATTGTGTTTTGATAGATTTAAGCAGCTGCCTAAAACTGGAAAACCAAATAGCACCGAATGGACTATATTAGCTGGCGTTGTTTTGCATAATAACCGAACTGGTAATTGTGAAGTTGTGTCTCTCGGTTGTGGCACCAAATGTGTAGGAAAGAGTAAATTCTGTTCGCAAGGTTTAATCCTTAACGATTCACATGCAGAGGTAATGGCCAGAAGAGGTTTGTTAAGGTATTTTTATTATGAAATAAACAAAGCCTTGACAAATTCTAATAGGCCTCACAATGGGTGCATATTTGAATGGATGCCCGAAAAGCAAAAGTTTCACCTTAAAGATGAATGCACGCTGCATTTCTTAAGTACACAAACTCCTTGTGGTGATGCCTGTATAATAGACGCAGATGTCGAGAATTTTACGAAGGAACCAGAGAATAAACGTCAAAAAATGGACAGAGTAGACATTCAAAATAATGGAGATTTTGTAGGTTCAGTTGTGGTCTCAGTATATACTGGTGCAAAACTTATAGGTTCTCATCATAAAGACCCAATGGAGCAACTAGTGGGTGCAGTTCGTACAAAACCAGGAAGAGGTGAAAGAACTTTGTCTATGAGCTGTAGTGATAAGTTGGCGAAATGGCAAATAATGGGTGTGCAGGGTGCGTTGCTGGATAATTTTCTGTCGGAACCTATATATTTTCGTACGCTTAACTTTTGGGGGGATAATAGAGTAGAACAATTAGAAAGAGCCATTTGGAAACGGTTTAAAGATCAAAACTATGAGAATACTAAATACAAACTTTGTATACCTGAAATAAAAATATGCAATAAACCTGATTTTCCCTTTGTACAAGTTAATACAAAACAGCCATCTCCAAATGGTTTAGTTTGGTGTAATATCCCTGAAAAATTAAGGTATTCGTTATTCATGCATTCACAATAAGCCTATACTGTAAGCTATAAAAAAATTGGTTTTATTTTTAGGCCTTATGAAATATCTGTTAATGGCAAAAAACAAGGTGTAACTTCCAAAAAGCTACATACTCCATCCTCAGCTTTAAAAATATCGAAATATTATCTATTTAAAGACTTTTTAGACATTTTGAGATTGAAGCCGGACTTACTACCCAATATGCATACTATACAAAATCTTACATATTTGGATGCAAAATTTTTAAATGCAGACTACCAAAGCGCTTGGTCAGATGTTAAGAAAGAATATTTTAAACAATGGACGCAAAAACCGGAGAACATTTTAAAGTTTTATCTAAACGATAATGAAAATAAAGAATACTTTTAAATATAAAGCATTAATTTGGAAATTGTTAATGTAATTGAAAATAACATACATAATTATAACTTTCTGGTGTAGATAAACTGTTGCACGGATTGATTTGTTTCATAAATTTATGCCACTAATTAAATACATTATCTAAAATATAAAAAATTTAACAAAAGGGATATGAACTGGATACGATATATTAATTTTTTAATTTTAATAACATTTACGAAGAAAAATTCATATCAAATAGCAACACAAGAAACAAAAATATTTGTTTCGTTTAAAGTGCAATTATGGAAACTAAAATAATAAAACATTTTTTAGAAGAGGGAATGTTTATTCTTTTTACTTTATTTTATTTTTATCTTTCAATACATAATATTTATTAGTTTTTTTTTTAATTGTTTATGACAATAAGTGACTATTTGGTTGGAAAATTTAAAGTTTTTACGTTTAAATTTAGTTTTAAACTATAAATATTTACAACAAATGATTTATTGCTAGTTCTATAAAAAATAATTGGATTGTATATTATAAAATTATATTGTTTATATCGTACTGATTTAAAAAGCCAGATTTAATCAAGTCAAATTATTCAGTCAAAATTATTCAATTAAACATTTTAATATAAATATGTTAAAAAAGCATTTAAAAAATTACAAAAGAATATTTAAGTTTATTTCTTACGTTTTAACAATCTAACAGTTTTCATATTTCTGTAGAATCTTAAACAGACACATGATCATCCTTCCAAAACAAAAGTGATAGTCATAGTATTTCTAATGAAAATAATAAAATAAATGAGAAAGCCCTTTGATTTAAATTTCCTATATTTGTTTTAATACGTATTTTTCCTTTTTTATATCTGAATAATTAAGAAAACTCTTTTTAACATATTGTGAGAAACTCATAAATAATTAACAAAATCATAAAGCATTAAAAAAAACACCCACTTCAGTTTTTGGAAATAATAATTATTTATTTTTTCTTCGTATTTTAATTAAAAGCTTACAAACAAATGTAACAAATTGATTTAGAACAAAAAATTCGTCTTTGTAAATTAACTAAAAATGTACAAACTTAAAATATACCTAAGAAGATATTTATATGTATGTATGTATGTATATACAAATTAAAAATATAAAATTAAATTAAAAAAGCAGTATAATTCTATTATTACACGGGGATATATAAGAGTCATTTAAAATTTAAATGGAGAGTTTATAAACGTGATGTTCGTTTTGGGTTATTTTATTTTAGTTTAACAAGTAAGAAAATAGTTTTTATTTGTAACTGAAATAACTTATAAGGGTTTTTATTAATTTGGTTACTTGTTGTTTTTATTAAGGATTACAATATCACTTGTATATATTATAGTAATTCATTATATATATCTATATATATTATATAAATATGTAATTATAAAGCTTATATACTTTCTATAAATGAAATGAAAGCAAACTTGTTAAAGCTACGATTAAAAAAGTGCCTTAACAATATTATAAAAGTTGACTTTCAGTGTGCTGCTTAGTCTGTTACTATTCAATATTTGATTACGACACTCTGATATCTACAACTCGTGTGATAAACCAAATACGAGATTATTACAAACAAAAATAATACCAATATTAATTTTTAAACGATTACACATTATTTTCTTAAATATTTTGTGTAATTTTTTTTTTTCATTTAAAAAAGCTTGTCGTTTGTCTTTGATATTTTTTAAACAATCTTGCAAATATTTTTTCAGTGTTTTTAAAACTATTTGGTGGTGTTCTACAATTTTAAAACTACATACTTTTATTAATAATGCAAAATAAAAAACAAACATAAAGTTAGAAACTAAATAAAATAAATTAAAATTTATATATTGCCAACGTTATATTGTATATGATATAAAAAAAATCATAAAAATAAAAAAGAAAACTTGTTGAAAACCTTTCGCTATATTTTATAATTATTTTTTGGACAAAAACAAATCCTATAATTAACGTTGATTAACATGCCACGCAATCAAATAACTTTTGTCGCCGCGATTTTCAATGGTTTGATTCTGTTCAAGATTAATACTCTTCTCCATATCATTGCCATCTGTAAAAAATAAAATAATTAGTTTAATTTAATTGTACATGAAATGTGCTTGAGTTTAATCAAAAAAAAAGTTGTAGCACTGAAACGATTCTGTATTAAACGATAATAAGAATATGCATGTATATACACATAAGCTCTGCCCAGGTTATATTAAAATTTGATTAATTTATATATAAACATAAGTTTTAAATGTAATACAATATAAGGACGGCTATTTATATTTGGCGAAATGAGTTTTATGTTTAACTTAACATTTGAAAATGACATTTTTAGGCAGTTTTCAATAAGAATCTAATACCTAACAAATAAAAACCTAAGAATTAAGATCATCAAAATGAATTGATTCATCAGAAAATATTGAAACTTGTTCTATATGTAATGATACTGACACTTTATGCTCTGTGAAGTTTCTGAACAGATACTACCAGAAGTTTACTACTTTAGCTTAAAATTGGTTAATAATAAAGAAACTTCGACAGTGACGCTTTGAAATACTACAATAATGGGCATAAGACCATATGTGTTTTAATGTCATCACTACAAAGCATATTACTTTTTCAAATTTCCGAAAAATAAAGCTTCAAAGGGATGATTGTGAACGGGTCATTGAAATCGAACAACCACTCAGTAACTATCATAATTTCTATTTACTCACTTATATTGACCGCTAATAATTTTGTATTGCTTTGCAAATCTTACATCGATGGTCAAATTTTTAAATGTTGTAGAAGAAATGGCTTTTAGTTTGCAAACTTTTACAAAAATATTTTGTTGTCATAGTTAAAATGCTAGATGTGTATTTATTATAAACGTAATATAGAACAATATAGAGGCATTGAAGCTCTAAATAAGAAGTGCGTATAAAAAATTTGGACATGTCCATTATCGTTTCATGTCATAGAAAAGAAAGAGTCGGACATATTTCATACCAAAGTTAAGAAAATAGTATTGTATATATAGTATACATACATACATATGTACATCTATTAAAAAAAAACTAGTTATAGCTAATTAAGTAAATATTGTATTTAAGAAAAATATTTTGAAATTTTGATAAATAGTTCCGCACTGTATAAATATTGAAATAAGAGCTAGGTTAAGAAAGTTGTTTTAATTAAAACAATGCAGAACAGAATAATTGTATGTACAATTATACGATTTTACATGTACATAATATTATTTAGAAAACACCACTGCGCATTTTTGGTAGTTTGTTTTAAAGTTAATGATTCTTAAGTAATATATTACATATTTTTAAGTATAAAACCATAGCATATACATATGTATTGATGTTTAAGGTTTGGAACTAATTTCGAAAAGCTTTAGCTGTGAAACAAACATTGCAAAAGATTCCAAATGTTACAACTTTAGTAAATTTTTTTACAAAACATAAAAATTAACCAATAACCAAGGAAAAGGCCTCCAGGCATTATTATTTATTAATTCTAATAAATATATAAAATATTCTTGGATATAAATTCAAATAATTAATTTCCAAGTCAAGAGATTCTTTCATAACGGCATTTCTTTTTATCAGAAAAAAATACGCTTATGAAAAATATCTTAAACTGAATGATTTTTATTTAAAATAAAATACAGTTAAGTATTTGCAACTTGACTTTTCAATAACCTATCTTTTGTGTTAAAATGTGCAAAAAAGAAAGAAATATAATGTTGCAAAAGCTAATGTGTGACCCTTTAAAGTGTGCAAATAAATATTTTTGTATAGCAGAGAAAAAAACACCAATTGCATTGTTTGTCATAAACAATTAACAGAATATTGAAAACAAATAATAGTAAATATAAACCTTGGTTTAAATCAGGTCACAAAACTCCTTTTTCGTGGTATCGAAAAAAAATACTAAGCAAGCGCTTTAGCCAATTTACTACGTTTTCATATGATTGGCAAACATATAATGTTATTTTGTAAAATTCCAGTCGATAAAACTATAAATTAAATTTACTAAACAGAAAAAAAAACAATAAAGAAAAAAAAAAAAAAAAATATAAAAGATACGAACGTTAATGTTGTTATTAAATAAATTGGCACAACAAAACTAAATAAAAGAAAGTAAAAACACAAAAATCAAAATTAAAAAATTGTTTTAATCTTACGAATCAACTTTCCAAACTATCAAATGCGCAGCATTATCACTAGCATCAGTTATATTTCTCTCTTGTCCTGTGGTAAGAACAAAATTTGAATTCAATATACCGTTTAGACCGTTAACGTTTTTAAATATATTTAAATTACTAGGTCCTTAAAAGGAAAAGCAAAAAGAGAACATTAACTTACTTATGCGGAAATCAATGTAACCTTCACCACCACACATCACTAACATATCGGGTCGCTTATTGGTAAATTGTAATTGAGCGCTATTATTTTGTCGCAGTGGTACTGAGACAAAGAATTTGACAGCATCACGATGGCCATGAAAAGATAGTTGAGCATTAGCCATACAACATAGAGGCAGTTGACTGCTTGGGTCATCTGAAAAGGTTTATTTTTTTACAAACAATTTATGTGAAACGCCAAGATTACTCACTTAATTTTCCTTGACCTTCACTTAATGGCACGGATATAATAACGCCATTACTAGTACCAATCCATAGACGATTACACGACACCATCAAAGCGGTAATACGTGCAAAAGAGAATCCCAACTTACCAGTACCCAGCATTTTCGATACGTAGGGTTCTATATCCACATCCTGTATGTGATCAAACGTATATGCGTTGTATAAACGTAAAGTGGAATCCAATCTATGTAAAATCAAATTATAAAAGTAAAATACTGCATTTTTAAATACCATAAACAATTTTATTTTAAATGAAAATAATTCAGTGAGATAGTTTAAAAATATTAAAATTATCTAATAACGTTCTTTTCTATATTAAATCTTTAATATGTAAGCATAAAAGCTATTGTTTAAATGTTAAACATAAATCAGAAAACAAATACATCAGCATTTACCAATGAATTAATAGACTTAAGCAGGTTATATGATACTAGAATGAAATAAATAATAAATCAAATAAATACCTGATTGAAACCCACACACCAGCACCTGTTGCTGCCATTTGACGTACTTGACTCTCTTTGCGCGGATGAGCATTCAATGAATGTTTAATTTCCAATGAGATCGGATCAACTATAAAGATTTTATTGCGATGAGCGGCCCATATACGTTCTCCAGCTACACAGAGGCAACGTATGGACTTATTGCGATCACCCAGCGTTACTAAATGATAACTATTCAAATCCCATTGGCCGTCTGTTTGACGGTGAAAGACGGCCAATTGGGCATTTGCCAGCGCTACCACAACACGCGACTCGACGTGAACTATTGCTAGGACGGCATCGGGCAAACGTACTTTATGCAAACATTCATGCCAACGACCAACAGAACTATGAACGTACAACCAATTATTATGAGAACCCATCCACATGGTCGGTCCCACTGAACTCATAACTGGTTCTTCACGATCTTTTGTTCCCAATATGGGATTAATCGGTTTCGAAAACGGCAATTGTTGGTTGACCGAAGCGTTGTTGTTATTGCTAAATTGAGGCGATTTATTATCCATTCCATCTGTGCTAGAGTTAGCTGTGGTAGAATTATTGGTAGTAGCTGTAGTATCTGTAACATCATTATGGATGCGTTGTGGTATACCCGGTATAGGTTGACGTATTTTAATTTCATTTACATTTCCTAACGGCTCAATTGGTATTGAACCATTTTGTTCATTGGATTTTTCTGTAGCTTCTTTAGCTTTTTCTTCGACTGGAGTCTCGGCATTCACCTCTAAAGCTTGTTCATTGTGGTCAGTATCTTTGGTATTGCTATTTGGATCTCCTTTGGGTTTAACACGTATATATTCAACTTTACCAAAGTCTTCACTACCTTCTCCTGGTCGCTCTAACATTTCACCTGCTTTGATTACTTCTGAGTTTTCAAGTAAGGCATAATCCTTCTCCATGGCACCTGGTACCGAAGCGATGCATAACAAAAGAGAGGCACAAACTGGAAATACATCTAAAACTGTAGCTGACTGGTTGGCATCTACTACAGTCACAGTACTGGCAGTTTGTGATCCTGTACATATCCACACATAAGATGTTAGTTGTGTTTCAGGTTCTAAATTTTCAAGACTACAACGAGTTATTTGTCGATCTAATGCCTCCGCAGAATGTTCAGCTGTAGGACTAGTTATTTCAGCAATCTTCGCCGATGAACGGGGGGCATATGGTGAAGTTGATGGTATTATAGACTGGCCATTCTTTGTGAAACCACCATTGAGATTAACGCCAGCCGCACAATAGACTTTCATGTGAGGCGAAGCTTCGGCCAGAGGATTACAGTATACCGGTACTGGTACACCACTAGAATGTCGTGACTGTTGCTCTTTTTCAGTTTTATTTCCCGGCAAACTCCAACCATAAGCATGTAGACGACCATCTTCCTTTGGAACATGAGCTCTTAGTTGCCTATATTGCTCGTGTCTCCTAGCTCTTGCCCTTTCAGAAGTACCTTCTTCAGCATAATCCTTGTTTGCCAAAGCATTAGCTAAACCAGCACTAGCGGGATGGGGTGGCCCACCGCCAGTTATGGCAAGGCGACTGTCGCTATTTCTACTGGGGGATCCATGAGAGTGAGATGGGCTTGAGTAACGAAACATAGGACCCCCTCCCTGTCCATCAGCGACTCGCTCTTGTGGACGATTGGAGGGGCTAGTTAAAATGGAGTATTAATACAACATGTACCGTTTCAAAAATATTAAACTCACAACTACTTACGTAAATAAATTACTAAAATACTTCCATATGCTTTGCTTTGATTTCTTATCTAAATTATCTACTGTACGTGTTGCTCTCAAAATTTCCGTAAGGCGAACTGCTTCCTGCAATTCCATTAAACGCTCTTTATATTGATTGCGTTCCATTAAAACAACAGCCATTTCAACGCGTGTAAAACGTTTGCGTTGAGCTAACGGTACATCATTTTCATCTTGATCATTATCATCTGAAATTAAAAACGATCTAATTTTGCCCACTTTACAAATATTTCAAAACATACTTTGTTGTTTGACTTGTTCCTTAGTTTTCTTCAGTTCTTCTTCCAGTTCTTGTACCTTTGTACGAAGCTTATTACGTGATTGCTGCATGGCACTAAGTTCTTCACGCAATATCTCTATTTCACCAGTTAATTCATCAACTCTGGCTATCAAATCGTCTTTAACAATATTAAGAGCATTTCTAAAATATAAAAAAATTTAATTTGTTTTTAAGAAATATTCAATATTTATTAATTCAAATTCATACTTAGTAGCCAAAAGCTCATTGTTTTCCATAATGAGATTCTCCACTTCTTTGCCCATACCTAAAAATAAAATTTCATTAATTAACACTTTTTTTTTAGTTACATTTTCTTAATTAATTCATGATTAATACAATATTACAATTGTGAAGCAATGAAACAAAAAAGGTTGTGTTATTTTCTTCTTATTCATACAAAATACTATACAGCGATTAATATTGGTATACAGCCATAATTTTTAAAATAAAATATTCAGACAAATACAACTATATTCGAATGGTTTTTGAATACAAAACATATCAATGGTATGTGGACATCGATTTTTCACTGACATAATCATAATTTGACTACGAAACTAAAATCTTAAAATAAACTAAATTCGTCTATAAAGCAATATTGTGAACAACTTCAATTTGTGTTCGATATATATATAGAAGAACAGGAATAATTGGACAGGACATATGTATTTCACTTAGAATGTGATACTAGCCTTATAGCGAACCGTGAAAATGGATATTGATGTGAAACACGAATGTTTTCTATATCCGCTTCCATTTAATTTTGTTCTCGACAAGATTTTTAATATTACTTTACTTTAATATCTTTATTACGTTTATAATACCTCAAGCGTCGTAAGGACCTTAAAAAACGTAATTTTGGTAGCGGTTTCGGTAGGTCTTAAAACATACAGTGCAGAGACATAAACGCAATGTTTTGTTATTGGCTCAGGCCAAATAGAGTATATCAGTAACTTATTGCACCCATTGATAAGGGACTATAGAAAGTTCGAGAAATATTTTTCTATCTTCCTCATTCGGTATTGACATATGAAAATAATGATTTTCAAAGGAAATATAAAACCCACTATAACTATAACTATATGCAGACCAAGTTATAGGATCAAGTTATAGGATTTCGATAGACTAGAATCTCAAAGAGAATTGAAGAAGCTGTCGAACAACACTTATATAAATCGAAATGACATACTGAATTCGAAGCAGCCAACATTGAGGTCAGCTGTGGACAAATTTAAAGATGCCCTATACTCCTTATATAATCGATTGGAACAAATAATTATTTTGTTGTAGAAATACTGCGATTTTTAAAAGTTTTCTATGTGAGGGCTACAAGTTGGAAAAACCAAAATTAACTTCAATAAAAATACAATGGTTTTAAAGATTACCCTGGTAAACTAGTGGGCAATATGCTAGACATTTAGCGTTAGGGTCGTACATTATTAGTTTCCTACCAGCGACTCTGGTCTGTTACACTACACCGAGCATAAGATCCACTAAATTACCTCAGCTCGTAATAGTTATAAAATAATTTGTAATTGTAATCTAATTAATATACTATTGTATACATTAGCAATACTTTAGACCAACACCACACCAATAGCCAAATAATTATAATCTTGACTAATATAAAAAACAGTGCAAGTATAAATAAAAAATAAAAAAATGAAATAAATGAAAAAACTATATTTTATAATTAAAAAAAACCTGTATTTACTACCAAAACCAAATAAGGTGCCGTGCGTTAAATTCAATTAATTATTTATTATATATTACTATATATATAATTATAAAAATTATTTTTTTTTTAATATAAACACAACTTACCAAAGTAGTTGTCATTAGCTAAATTGATTTAAAGACATAAGGAAAAATGCACGATGATATCCATACAATTAACAATGTTTGTATTTGTTAAGTTTTTAAAATCATTTTGGTTTTGGATTTACCAATTAAGTGCGACAGCAAATTGGAATAAAAGAAGAGGTAACAATAGCGAGACATGAAAGATTATTTTTATTATGTTAAGTTTATTATTTAACTTTCTTTTGGATTTTGTAAATATTACGAACAATGTTATTGAAATATCCTCGTTGTAATTTTATTTCAAAAGCTTTTTTTTATGTCGAATTTATATTTGATGTTTCAAATATTTACAAGTTATGTAGATAAAGCCGTATAAATAAGATGTTTGATACCTACCTGAAGAAGCATATTCCCCAGGATGTACCCAGCTCCCTAAAACATGGCAATAAGTTGAAAGTTGTTGTTGTAAGTGTGTTGTAATAGTTTGTATATTAGTCAGGTAGATTTGTATTTATACAAAAGTATTTTGTGTGCAAATAGTAGAGCAATAAAATAAAAAATATGTTGTCATATTATGTAATGCATAAAAAGAAACGCAGACAGATAAAAGAAGATAAAAGGTATTGATATTAACATTTTTCAATAATAAATATTTTCATTTGTTTGCAAAATAAATGTTTGTTTGTTTGTTGTTATTACACTCGAACACCTTTTATTTACATAAACATACGTAAGTAATAATACAAATGGAAACATTCATTTTGAATACAATATGTATTCTCCTTATACATACCTGTAACAATTTCGTTTTCTTCACTTTCATCATTATCTTGAAAGGACAGTTCTTGATACAAAGTATTGGCAGAACGTTGTTCCTTTTTCGTAGTTGTACGACCAACTGTATGATCATTACACATGTTTCGATGTATGGTTATATTTTTAGTGAACATAGTTGATGGGACAGTGTGTAGTTGTAGGATTAACATTTGAACGTTATTATGTAAGGATATAAACATCATTCAATTTGATTAATGAGTAATTGAATTTGGGGAAAATATTAACAAATGTTTAGACACATAAACAAACGAATAGTTTTAATGTTGCATGGAGAAATATGGGATGTTAGGGGAGAATCCATAAAAAATAAAAGAAGTTATAAGTTCAATAATATTAGTGAAATTGATATTATTTAAAACACAGCTCAACAATTTTATAAAATCTTAATCATCACATTGAATTAAATTTAAAATAATTTGTCAACATAAAAAACGCTCCTGACTACAAACGATTAAGTTTTTCACTTCTATTCAACCTATTTAAAATTAAAGACTCTTGTTTAAGAGCTATAGTAAGAGATACACAGGTATGTATATAAATACTTACATTAAACTTATAGAGATTATATGTAATAACGAATTGGTTCATAATCAGCTATTTTTCATAGAATATATCTTACAAAACAGTTTACATCTTAGTCTGTTGTTCTTCTTTTATCTCGTTACTAATGCTTTTATTCAATTGTTTCAAAATAAAGTTCTTATCAAACTAACAATTTTAATGCTGAAATAATACTGTCTTTATTTATTTATCCAAAAATTTAAATATTTTATAATCGTTTAGTCAACAATTATTAGTCCTGAAAGCAAAGTCCCGAAATCAAATACAAATTAATATTTTGTATATTAATTATAGTTTCGCTGACGTGTAACAAAAAAATTTAATAAAGCGCACATTTGCCTTCTAATACTGATAAATACACAGCCTGCCTAAACAGTAGTATAAACAGTGTTAAAAATAAAAAAGAAATTAGTAAGTAAACAAGTAAAAAAATTATAAAAATATTATAAAAGCCAAATATTTCCTTAATTAATTCTATCCAGAAATATGTTTAAAAACATAAAAACTGGAAAATTCGTTTAAAATATTTATCATTAAGTATCTGTAATTTGTAAAAATGTTCAAAATTTTCATTTGAGATAATTGTGATTTGAATAAATAACGAAAGTTTTTATAAAATTTGTAAAGCTGTGTTTTGATAAAAATAAAGAGGTAATTGAACAAACCATTGGATGGAGCATTTGGCACAATGGGACTGCTATCACTTTGCGGTGATGTGGCTTGATTTTGCTGATGCAGCGTATCAGTTTCGGCAGATTTCTCAACAGTTTGTAGGTTATCAAACTCATTTTGTAACGAAGGTGGACCAGAATCATCAGAATTACTGCCAACACTGCATATAGTTTCAGTATCTAACATTGCTGAATTCTCTAAGGAAGCAAACCCATACGAAACGGGACCCGAAGATCTAAAACAAATAGGAATTGAAACAAATAATAAGTAAATAAATAATAAGTAATACCTGGCCACAGGATTTAGTCTAGCACGACTTAATTCCATACGATCCGAAGCAGTGCTCATTTGTGAGTGTGTCGAACCCATTAACATCTTAGTACGTTCCATATAATCTACATGATTTTTAAAGAGTTCGGTATAACGTTCATGCAGTTTATTATATTCCTAGAAATGTTATTTCATATTATAATAATTTCATTTTATAGCTTTGTTATAGCTTTACGCTACCTTTTTCAACTCTGATTCCCTTTCCTCTAGACGACTGGCATGTTCTAAACTATTTTTATGCTTTAATTCTAGCATGCGTACAATGCTTTCTAACGACTCTAAACGGCTAGCCAGTTCCTTGTTCTCCTGTTCGGCTAAGTCTTCGGATTCCAAAAGCTTAATAAAAATACAATATTTTATTAATTATTATTAATACAATATTATGCTAACAGCATAAATAATAAAATAAAATTGTTCCTACTTTCTGTTCTGCTAGCTTTCTAGCGCTTTTTTCACGCTCATACTGTGTCACCAGTTGTTCATTGTCTTCTCTTAACAATTCCAATTCCACATCTTGCTCCTGATTAATACGATATGAGGCGTCTAAACATTCCAGAACGTTTACCAACAATGGCATTAAGTTTTTCGAGCAACATCTTCATCGTAAACGATTGATCATTCGTTCAAATTCTTGATAAATACTACCTGCCAATTGTTGCACCTGTAGATTTAAAAGAAAAATCAAATCATTCTATTATTTAATTTATTTAAACGGTTTTAAATTATAAACCCTTATATATATGTATATATATATATACAATACTTAGTACTCTAGCATTTATTATATAAATTTCTTACTCTTTCGACTGGCATAACTTGTAAAAGTTTCTTACGTTTTCTCTTGAAATAATATTTTTTGGATATCATTCTAACGCTTATAATGCGAATGCTTTAATAATTTACGTATTTGATGTCGTTGGATATTTATAGCTTGCTTACTTACTAACGAAAGTAGATATCTATTTCAGTATGTATTTAATGAAATTCTAATTACATTTAAATTGGTTGCAGCTATTTTATGGATTAATACTTCGAAAAAATACTCAAATCAAATTCGACATTATGACTGGCACATCTTTTAGAATAAACAAACAGAAAAAAAAATTCATTATTCTTAGTTGATAAATAACAAATTAAATATTAATAATAATTGTATAATTTTTGAAATTGTTGAAGAAAAAATTGTTTTTTTGTTTATTTGTGCGCGGTACATGTTTATTACTAAATTTATTTGATGTGTATTTAGTTTGATAGTAATAAAAACTCCATCATAAAGTATATAATTTATTGAGAAATTTAAACATTAGAGCAAATTTTGAGTTGTTTAATGTAGTTCTAAATCTTTTTCACAGGAATGTAATATGATGTCGGATGTAAGGATCTAAGTGTTTCTTAGACTGATAAAGTTTTCAGCTCAATCGCCAGACTAGGATGCAGTAGTCTAATCATTTGTTGCTCATCCGAAAGATGAAAAAGATTAACGAAAATTCCTTTACTAATTTGTAAAATTGTGATGTAAAACTTGGAAACCCAACCACCATCACCACTAGGTGATAAACACTAAATTAAAATTTAAATACGAAGCAGAAAAAACATTGTTCTCAGACCACAATATAAGCAGTCGCAGTACGAAATGAGAAAATATCACAACAATTGTGTGCGATGAATATTTTACCTAGACTCATTTAATAATTAAGTTCATGATATATGTATAAACGCTTATTATTACTTATTTTATTTAATAACAAATAAATACTTAAAAAAAAACATACATACAAACATACAGTTTCTGTTGACCTGTCCTTGGATCATAGATCGATATCTAAGCATCAAAAAGTTTGTATTCAGTAAAATATTTCCTTAGCCTTTATACGTTATCCCTTAAGGGGTTCTCAAGGTCCTAGAATTGGCCCGATTACGACACAGATGAAGCACAAACAACTCCTAAAAACAATCGCAAAAGGAACCGTATAGGAACACTACTTAGAACAAATGATGTGAATCTGACAATGTCGAAAGAATACTTAGAATTGCTTTCACTTGTTGACCCAATACTCTGTACATGTAATGAACATATTGTACGAAATAACACTTCCATCTTTTGTCCAGACAAAACCAATAATATCAACCTTAAATTCTACGTATAGTTATTTCCGAAAGGATAATGAACAGTACTAAATGAAATATTACACACAAAATTGCCAACCAGCTAGAAATACAGGGAAAATAATGATGATTTCAGTACAATCTTTGAAAACGTCCTCGAGACAATAGTAAAATTGGATATTTATCAAATAAGAAAGGCAGGCGTAGACAAAGGATTTCTGTCATAAGCAGCAGTGTTCAAATTTAGAAATAATTTGCATAGTAATCCGTTATACATACATATGTATGAATTATTATATTATGAATGAAAATGTAATACATAATTTGACGTCTTATTTGAAAAATATTTTAAATAATCAAAAAAAAAAACACACAAAATTATATTTTTAACCCACCAAGTAAACAAGACACAGTAAAGACTATCTGTATTGCACGAAAGAAACATTATTTATGTAAATATTCTTCGCCATATTTTGTTATGTTTTGTTAAGTTTTTACTGTTCGGTAGTGTTATTAATTTGAGATTGCAGTTGTACATCCAAATGTAGTTCAAATATTGAGTGCAAACGTTTCTTTCATTCATTATTCAACAAAAGATACAAAAGATGGGGAAGCAGCATAATGTGGAGACGATGTAAAAGATTAAACTTAAAGGTGTCAATGTGTTAAATACTCATTCAGCAACACAATACATATGCAATGCATAAACATGCATAATGAAAAATGAAAGACGGGGATAAAAAAGAAAATTATAAGTATATCATGGGAAACTCCAACCAGTGAACGTTTAAAATATAACATTTGTCCCTCTATTTGCTATAAATAAAAGACTTTAGTCATTTGTACAGTAGGACTGTATTACACATATTTTGTAATAAAATAAATTTTTTTTATTTTCATTACTTGACTCAGTACTATTTAAATATGTTTAAAAAATTGACATCAGCATTATCCTACACTTGTGTCATATTTTACGGTTTAAAAACATTTATTGATTGAATCACCTGCGAAAACATGTAGTCAAAACTCTAGAGGTAGAATCTGCGTAAACGCTAGAGGTAGCATTATCGCATGCTCAACACGATTTACAAGAATCGACTACTATGAACTGCCTTTACACCAAACGCTTAATTTAGTTAGTAAATTGTAGGCGGTAAATATTGATAGCATCTTGATTAACGATTCAATAAGGTTCTTATATATTTAATCTTTACAAGAAATTGATAATCATCAGTTCCTTTATATTTCGATCAATTTGTCAGTGAATAATTATTTTCAATAATAGTTTTTAAAACCCACGGTTTGCAATAGGAGGAACAAGAATAATGGTTTCTATGAAAGAAGCACTATGGAATCGTTTTCAATAAGTCATCAAGTTATCATATGCATGTAACCCGAATGGTATCATTAGAACTTTAATAAATAAAGACTGAAAATTACTCCTTCCTTTTTACACTCTTTAAGGTTAAAGAGCATTGTATGTCTATATGCGATGGGTCTGTAAAGCTGTTTCAAATACGTTCCTATGACTAGCATTATATCAGACTCCTTAACACCTCAAAAACTTTGCAAATAAGTGAAGAGTATTACAATGGAGAATAGTTTAATTGTCATCCAAGAATTTACTGATAATAATTTATGGATTTATTTATATTGTGCATTTCTTTCGAAAGTTGTGGTTGTAAATGTGGTCATAAATGTTTTTGTTGACAAAAAGCAAGCGAAAGCAAAGCCCAATCAAACCAATAGAAAAGTTCGAAAAAGTTGACAAGTAAAAAACACACTAATTTCAAATTCGGTCAATAAATTATAAAGGTACTCAGCGAAAGATGCAATATGTAAAAAATATCAATCAATAAATATTATTCAAAAAAAAAATTATAAATTCGTATTATTTTTAATAAACTATTTGTCAGTTTGCAACATAAATGCATTTGGTTCTCAAAGATTACACAAATAGAAAAAAATAACCTTCAATTGTCGCGTTAAAAGAGAGTTGACTGTGCGCATTTATGGCTATAAACATACATAGTTTTATAATAAATGGATGCAAAATAAAAAACAAAATCTTTTACAGTTTTACGCTTTTATTAAAAGCCAACAATAGCAGACAATTCAGTAAAAAAAAAAGCATGACCTTGGATAGAAAAACTAGTTTGAATGTTTTCTTTCAAATTCCAACTCACAATACTTGTGTCTATATGTTTAGTTTATTTGTTTGATCTTAAGCATAGAAACTAAAAGCAGATCATATTTTATATGCTATTAAATATGTTAATATACAAGAAAAGCTTTCTACCACAAGGGAAAACAATTGATCATATGTTTGGTTAAGATTTTTTTTATTTCGACGATTTCATTTAATGTGTTATTTTATATTATTAGTTTCAATAGTACTAAAGGAATAAATTATAAATCTAAGAATAAGTTCATTATTTCATATCGTATAAAAAGGAGTACGAAGTGATATTGTTCGTAAGTAATAGTGTGATAATATTCAAAATATCTGTGTCAATGAGTTTATAAGTCTCCTTATAATAAGGATTGAACTTTTTTGGAGTGTGTTTTTTTAAACGGAGAATAACAAGACAAATTTCCCGTTAACACTCGTCCTCATGATACAAAGGCAGAAGATATCTTTTAAAATAGATAATTTCCGGGTGGAAAAGGAAGATTTTTACCCCGGACGACTTAGACGTTTATTATTGGCTTTGGACAGGCACAGATGAAAGTAATAAATATTTTATGATTCTATGATCGCCAGGGAATTTTTTATAGTAATGTGGTGAAAGCACTAGAAAAGATAAAAATCTATCAAATACAATTCGGTTCTGTTGGTATAAGGATTGTATGACAGTGAACATTTAATTAATTCAGTACAGAACAATCAATTTGCAATCAAATCCAAATTTGGAAGACCTTGTACTTTTTCCCTATTTAAAATAGACAAACATATTAATTAGTATGGATTAAACAAATTTAAAATTATTTAATCGTCACCAATATTTCAGAGTACTTTTCTGTCTTTATCAATAGAAATAATAAAAAATTGGACAAAAAAAATTGTATGATCTTTTAATATTTACATACATACATATGATATAATGTATTGCACGAAAAATATGGAATAGCACTAAATTTTAAACTAAACAAGTAACAATTTATGTACAAATGTATTATTTATTAACTGGCACATAGTTATAAGTGAAAAAGTCAACAAGAGATAAATAAAGAAAACAAAATTAAAAAAACATGCATATATTTTATATTAAAAGAAGTATATTTTCTTTTTTTGGTGGAAAACATGCATTAATTTATTATATGTTATATTGAATTAATTATATGGTTATATGTACATATCTTCAATTGTCTGTACAAATTGTTCAAGACGAGTAATTATACAAGATACTCTGGTGGAAAGAAATAAAAGTTAACATGGTATTGTACAAAAGTTTTATTCATTTAGGATAGAAGACGAAAATATGTTTGAATAGTAAATGTATGTAAAAAACAAAGTAACAAGTAACATTTAACAGTGCAAAAAAGAAATAAACAAAGAACAACAAATAACATGACGGAATACATTACCAACAGAATGCATTAAAGACCCAAAAACAAAATTAATTTAGACTTTAGAAAACGTTAATACAGATTGCTGCTAGATTTTGATTTTTATTTATTTTTTTTATTATTGAATATCTTAAACCAAAATAATAACTCACGATGCTGACAACCTGTTCATTCTGAAAAAAAGAGAGGAAAAAAATAAAAATACACAAATTATAATAAATGAAATAAAAAGGAAACAAATTAAATAAAAAGAAATTAAATGATAAGACAAATATTAATATTATGTATGTAAAATTGACAATATAAATATTTATATGTTAACAAATGTAAGAAAATTTACAGAATGGAACTAAAAAGCATATGGGTCCCATTAATATAAATGTGTATAATTGATCTGGTCCAGTTCAGATAGAATGGTAAATCGTTCGTGATATACTTTCGCGTATAACCTTGACTCAGTTATTGTTTCACAATTAGTATTCGCGGTATTTACTCATTAACACAATTCTGCTATCGATAATTGATAATTACTTTTAAACATTATAAACTTCCTTATCTTACGGAAACAATTTTAATCG
This sequence comes from Sarcophaga bullata, assembly GCA_005959815.1. Classification (NCBI taxonomy): domain Eukaryota; kingdom Metazoa; phylum Arthropoda; class Insecta; order Diptera; family Sarcophagidae; genus Sarcophaga; species Sarcophaga bullata. Next base: position 522,323 of record QOCX01000087.1, read on the forward strand.
CGCTCAAACACCTGGTAGACAGCTCACATGAAACAGCGATTTTAATTGCTACAATATTTAAATAAATATAAATTCTTCTATTGTTATAAATATAACTTTAGAAATTATATAACAGTGTGAACATTTTAAGTCTTTTACCAAATATGATATCCTTATTTAATCTTTCGAATTATAAGAATTATATTTGGCTACAATCACTATACTGGCCCAAACTAAATCTGAAACAGTGTCTTTTAGGGGTCGAACAGAAGAAACAGCTATCTTTTCCCTGAATACTTTACATTGATATATGGTCTAACTACCGGTCGATAACAATATTCTCAGACATCCGATAATTTTGTTAATGGTCCTTGCAGCCATTATCAGATGTTATAAGTTCACTTTTACTGACGGATTCTTCTTATATAAAAAGTCGCCGTAGTCTAGTGGGTAGTGTGTTGGCTTATTAGACGAAAGGCCAGGTTCGAATCCCCGGTCAGACATCAAAAAGAAATATAAAAAAATATTTCTTCGGCGACTTTCCCTCAGAAGATTTCTGAAAAACTCTGAGAGTAAATAAAATTGCCATGTAGTTTCTCAAAAATCTGTCGTTCGGAGTCAACTTTAAACTGTAGGTCCCACCACTCATGTATAAAATTAACACACACAACATAAGTGGTGTAAGAAGCTAGGCCGTAATCCTGACTGAAGGGTTGTAATGGCCAATTATGTATGTATGTCTTCTTTCTATGTATAAAAATAAATATAATAAAACTGTTCATTCGCTTTTAAAAGCAAAGGTCTTATGCATACAGTTGTGTGGAACTGTCTTAACTTTAAACATAGAAACAATTAAAAGAAGCTAAAATAAAATTTTACTGATGATTGGTACGTCATAAGCTCGAATAAACATAAAGTTTTTAACGTACATATCAACAGTCAAAATAGTAATTGAAAAAAGTCTTCAAAAAGATAATTTTACATTACATTAAGATTTTATAAAGAAAAGTGGCAAAGCATTGTAGATATCGGGAGATATTTAATTCTTTCAATTTTATCACATTTTTTTTTTGTTATTTTTATTTAATGTAGGAGTCAGAAAACAATAACTTCCGTCCTACGGAAAATAACAGATAAAAGTAAAATATTATTCATGATCGTTTTTAAAAATTAATATAAAAATAAAGTGACGTAATCATTTAACGTGATAATATTTTGATTTGAAAATAATAATTTTATCAGAAATAAAGTGTGGAAGATAAATAAATAAATTATTATATATGTATACATGTATGTAGAAAATAATTTTTTAAGACCATGAACATTTATTTCTTTGAAAAAAAAAATAATAAAAAAAAATAAATTTATGTGAACTACAATCATTTATTTTATATGGAAGGAGAAGTGACCATAATTAAAAATCAATAAAAGTAAGCATACGATTAGCTTCAAAACCTTATAACCTTATAAGGGAGGAAAACCAACAGGCATGTAATGTCAACGTATGTATTTATAATGGTTAAAAATAAGTAATCAAAACACAGTTGGTTGTACTATGTATTGATAAATAATACTCAAAAGATTTACTCTTCTTCTCAAATAAATATTACGTGAACATACAAAAGCTCATTGTAAACAGTTGCCAACAAAAAGGGTTTTTTATTTATGTATACGATGCATTACTTATATTTTTATTTTATTTTTTGTCAATGTTAGTGTCAATGACCAAAATTATGCTTTATGAGTGCAGCAAAAAAAAAAAAGAGATAAAATTGGGTTTTATTTTTGGCATAAAAATTTCCTCCATATGCCTTAGATATCTACAAAAAAAAAATACAGAGAGTTATCAGTTATTAAAGGCGACAATGACTTCTGAATATTTGCCTTTTAGTTTCCGTTTTTACACAAAATCTTGTATGATTATTATGCCATACACTATCATACTCTTGTTGATCTTTGTACAACGTAAAAATTATAGTCCTATACTATTTATTGTTAAAGAAACATAATATAAAACAAAAGACATGTATTTATAGATAAAAGATTTTTCGTCTTTAAAATTTGAAACGAAATTATTGCATAGACAACACAATAGATTAATTAGTTTTAAAGTGGTAGTGGTTAACGGAAGCTATATTCTTCTTTTACAGCAAATGTTAAGTTAACAGAGAGGAAATGGACGAAGTAAGCTTTCTAACCCTGTTATCAAGGATTCCAAAACACTTTTCCTTATGATCGGGCGGTTCTTGGACTGGATATTTAAGTAACAAAACTAATTGTTTCCTTGACATGAGCAACAAAAAGTGCAGTATATAAATCGCGCAAAATCTGATAAAAAAAAGAGAATTATGACTAAATCGGATAAAAACTGGGCTATTGCTCCACCAAAAAGGGGAAGTCATCGTCCAAAAAAAAAACGAGTCATAATCCAAAAAAAAAAATGCGTCTCATCATCCAAAAAAAAAAAAAAATGGAGTCATCGGATAAAAAATACAAGTCATCATAAAAAAGTGCAAGTCATCGAAGAAAAGAATGCAAGTCATCGTACAAAAAATGCAAGTCACCGACAAAAAAAAATTCAAGTCATCGACCAAAAATTGCATGCCGCTGAATAAAAAGATGCAAGTCATCGGCCAAAAAAGTGAAAGGCATCCACAAAAAAGCAAGTAATCGATAAAAAAGACGGCAATGCAACAATTTTACCGGATTTATATCGAAAGCTTTCTTTTGCTCATTTGAAGAAAACAATTAGCTACGTCGCCTATATATTCAATCCCAAATAACGCCCGACCGTAGCAAATGCTGTTTTGGAATCCGTGATACTAGGTTTATTTCCACCAAAAATTAATTTTTATATCCAACTTAGCTCTATTTATACAGAGCACGTTTTTGCTCATTCAAAGAAAACAATTAACTTCTTCGCAAATATCTCTGGTCCAAAGAATCTTTGATCCAATAGAAATATAGTGGGATTAGTGCAGCAAGTCCCATTTTTCCACAGTATCGATCATCCCCCCCAAACCACGTTAACACAGAGTATGTTACTAGTCCGATTTCTCAAATTCCAAAATTATTTGGAAGTTTTTCAATTTTCAAAACTATTTGCGAATAATCAGAGAAGCTGTTCCATTCAGGAACGAGTTGGATATAATTTTTAAAAATGGAATAGGTATTACATTCTCCAAATATCATATATTTGAGTGATTCCTTCCATAATCAGTTTATGTATCTGTTGAACAGCAATGTTACTCTGTTAACTTTGACATTGGGAAATAAAAGTTCCAAACGCCATGGAAGAAGACATCTATGGGTATGTTATAATTAACTTACTAGAACTAGGCATAAGTGATTATGTTTTACAATAAGCCATATTTTGTGGTATTTTACAATAATGTGATTTTCATCGACGAAATCAAAATGATGCTTTACCATAATGGCGGATCTAACAAAGCATGGAGAATACTTTTAAAAGAATTCGAACCATAAGGTACATGTTTGGAGTCTGATCTTCAATGAAGGAGCTTAACAAATCTTTACTTTATTGAAAACACTCTGATTATGGAGTAGAAACTCTATATATTGAAGTGTGGTCAGGAATGCGAATAAATTTTTCATCTAAAAGTCTAGAATTGAATCCTATCGAAAATTTACTGTAAAAGTGGTACTGACAGAAAACATCCAAATGATGTTGTTAACTTAACGCCAAGCGTGGTTACGCGAAATAGTGATTGCAGTACATTTTAATAGCTCTCATATTCTTTGTTAAATGGTCAAGACACTTTAGCGACAATAAAAATTAGAAATTAGTGTTTGTTTTTAAAAGGTTTTTAATTTCCACTTTCAATTTTCTTTGCATATTTTTTCACATTTCGTATCTCAATATGAGATTAATTATTAATTTTTTGTTAACGCAAACAAGATAAACAAAAAACGAATTTATTGCAAACGTCAAAATCGAAACGTTATTTATAATTTCAAAACATTAACTTGACAGACTGTATGTAAAACATTAAAATATATTAAAATGTACTGTTGTAGATTTCTATTAAAACAATAAAAATATTCATTTATTTAAAAAAAAATTAATTGCAATAAATTTTCTATACAAACCTTTTCCGACATGACCATATTATTGTCATCGGTGCCATAGACGGTCTCAGCTCCAGGCTGAGGGCCCCGGTTGTTTAACAGTGTATCGTCGTTGTCCATTTTAGCTCTGCTATTTGATGTTGTTGTTATTATTTATCTGTAATTATTTGTTATTTTTGCGAATTCACTTGTCACTTTTTTTTAAACGGTCAACGCACACATATACACTCGCACACGTTGGCAGTCTATCTTTTTTTATTTATCTATGAATAATCAGACAGTGGAGCAAGAGAAGTGAGGGGGTGTATAAGGAGATAGAAGAGAACACATGCATAAACTCTCTTTTATTTACTTTTTCACAAAAGAAATCAAGTGTAAAAAGGAAATTTACAACCCCTCGTTTCAAAATTTATTCACTTTTTCAGCTTCCTTCTCTTTTTGCACTCTTTCTTGTGTGTGTGTGTGTGTTGAAAATTACATACACATGGACACTGGCACTGGGTAATAGCTGACAGATTTTTTTATAGCATTTTAATTCATAAAATTTTGTAATTTCGAATATTATTTATTACTTAAACTTTTTGATTTGTTTAACATTTTATTCGCGACGTCATTTTTTATTTCTATTTTTTTTTGTGGACTGACTAATTTTTGTAAAATATTTGTGTAGCCGTCGTTGTTGTTGTCAAATTCAAGGTAGTTAGACAGATTTTTTTCAACTGCTACACTTTATGCGTGGTGCTCTGGTTGTTGTTTTGAGGATGATTACTTATTTTTTTTTAACTTTTTGGGGTGAAAAGGAGAAAAAACTTAAAAATGACTAGATTTTCTTTGCCTTTGATTTCGTGATATTTTACTTAAATTCCATCTTAAACCTTATTGCAACTGTTATCGTGACATTTGATTATAACTTTTTTAGCACTTTTTGCAAAATATCGTTGTTTTTTATTATTATATTAACATCTAATAATTTTCTTATTGCAAATACGCGTATGACGTGAAAAATTTTCTTGGTGTGTTATGAGTGAAAAAAAACCATACGATGAGAGAATTAAAGTCGATTTATTTTGACATTTTTCACAATTTGATTTTCGTTGTAGAGTTGTATTCATGAAAAAGAAAAAAGAGTTACCAGTTCTTTTGAACTTGTTTCAGACTAGGAAAAGAACTATCCTACACTGGTTCGCAAATTTGTTTAAAAACTTTATGTATTTTTAATGTAATTAATTGAAGTTAAATATTCCGAAAATACAAGAGAATTACCAACTACACAAAGATCCGTAGAACAGCTAATATAAAATTTTTAATGCTCGAAATTAAAAACAATACGTTTTGTATGATATAGAGTTTTGAAGTATACATGGAATCACCAAGTCATAGGCGAGTGTAGCATTCCTTTGTCCTTCAGGTACAGATAGTGTTAGTTATTGTAAGGTCAGTTGAAGTAAAGTATTTTCGGCACAAATGGCGCTTGATTATTATTGCTTCATTAGTTTTACAACATATTAGGCAGAGATCGAAATGATTCGCTAAGAACAATTTTAAACCTATATTTAATTAAGTAATTAAATGGGTTTAAAAGTAAGAGGTAGAGAGAAGACCAAGAAATGTAGAATGCATATTTGCCCTTAATTTAATTCTAATCTACACTACTTGAAGTATCTAGTACCAAAAATTAAAATCAAAAGTTATAACCAATTTATTGATCTAGCTGGTGTTAACTGTATTCCATTAAATTTTTTTAGTAATTCTAGTCAAACGTTGCTTTGTATAACTACCATTATAGATGATTAAAAAAAGTGATACGATTTGAAAATTCGATTTTTCCGAGATTTTCTTAAATAAAAACTTTTATACAATTTATTACATTTCATGGAAATGTGTCATTACAATTGAATTAAAAAAAAATTATGAAAAAATATTTTCTTACACTTTTTTAATCAATAAAATATTAAAATAACATTTCCTCGACGATGCTGATGTTTTTGTTGGCTTAATTTGGTGGTGGTTTTATATGTTTACAGTTCTTCTATACTTTAACAAATAAGTTGTGCTTCCGAGTATATAATTGTATTCGTGGAAGTGGTTAACAAAGCTAACATTTCTTATATTGTTGCTTAACAGAAATGTTATTTAAACGATTGTAAACATATTATTATTTACAAATCTACTTTGTATAAACACTTTAACGGACTTAATACCTACGTATGCCTAAATAAATACAACACTCGATGCACTGGACATCTCTGAACACGTTAACACTTATGGAATTTAAATGAAGAGTTTATTCTATTCTTTCGAAGCCATATGACCCATTAAATTGCTGGTAAATTTCTCGATTTTCTTTACGTCGGGCATATTTTCAGCTTTGTATTGTATGCACTGTAATTGGTGAAAATTGTGAACATTTTTAGCGATTCCTCTTGGAATAAGCACAAACAACAACAATAACAACTTACCTTAACGTTGTCAGTCATCTTCATGAGAATATGTCCCTTTGTATGGACATATTTCATGGTATAGCGACAAGCCATTGGATTTGCCATATACATATTTTCGGCGGCTATTTCAAAATCTTCCCAGCTTTTCACAAACACCATTATTGTTTTATAATTTTAGTTAAAAATAGAAAATAAAAACCAAAAAATTTTCTTAAACGAAATTTTTTATTAAACTATACGTGTCGTGTTGATGAATTAAGCCGACCACATTAAAATTGACGGCGTAACGATACTATCTATTTAGAAACTAACGGCGTCAAATTTCAATGGCTTTTGATTGTTTACACAAAATCGCTTAATTGAAAAACGCAACAGTAAACAAATAATTTTCAATTGCAATTTTTAGGAGTTTATTTTAATATAAAAAAATGCGATACTTTTCGAAGAAAATAATTAAATATGTACTGTAAGTAGAAGTTCATTTCTTTACGTTTAGATTACATTGTTAATATTTTAAGTAACAATTTTTTTGAATTTGAAACATTAGCAAGTACGCTCTGGCAGCTCTAGTTAAGACAATGAGAAATAGTGCTGCCATTGATGGTGTACAATGTTGCCAGGAAATAAAAAAATTTATAATCAACTTGAAAAAATATTGAAGAAAATAGGAAAATATATACAAACATTAAATTCATGGCTTTTTTATTTTACCAAAATTAAATTCAGTTTTTTTTTGTCTACAGTAATGAATTTAATTACATATTTTGACAATAAATTGAACAAAAAAATAACGGTGAGTTTTAATGGCCAATATTGGAGGAAGTTCAGCTTATTTGAAAAAATATTTATTTTCCTTGCAATTGTGAATGAATTTGTAGACTCGAATAGATTTATAATATATTGGTTTATAAGCCAAGTTATTTGCTTCTTCAGATTTCTGTGACAATTGTGTACTAATATTAACATATTCTTTGTACGAAAAGCTTTTTTGTGTCATTCAGAGTGTTTGTAGATTTATAATCCATAAGCCTACAAGCCTGAGAAGTGCTAGTTTACATGTTATTTGTTTTGCGAGCTTTCAATGGATGACTTTAGAGGTATATATTTTATCACAAATTGTTTAAATGATTTTTTAGACGGAGAGTTTTTTATAATATAGATACACTATAGATACATGTAGAATTATCCAGTTGTTCTTTATTGTTTTAAATAAAACAAATTAATATTCTTTTAAACATTTATTAATTCATTTATCTAGTTATTAGAAAAGTACAAAATAAAGGGAATAATCGGTTTGTCAACTTGCTTTGGAGAAACTTTTTTACTTGGATACCGTTCGAATGATTTTTTCCATTATAACTTTTTATAATATAGAGACTATTTATTCATAAACTACAGTGTTGGGAGATGCTATTTATTTGAATCCCTAAAGGCTTGTGTTCACCTCATTCAACCAATATTTCCATCTTAATAGTATATTTGGTAAGGTCTATGGCCACCTCAAAAATCTATGAAATAACGAGCTATTACTACTTTTTTCTTCCCCAGCTTTTCTACTCTTTTGTCGTTTTTATGTTCTCTTTTAGTTAGTTTAATTTAACAATATTACTTTTTTGTTGACTTTGATAAGCCTTTCAGAACACTTAACATCAGGTTATTTGGCAAGCGTACCAAGGGCGATGGGTTGAACCAAACCGATAAATTATCAATTCCAAATCAGTCAGTAAACTTATTAAGGACTGCTGAACAAAAAGGAAGTTCACTATCAATTTTTCCTCTCCACCTAGGCTATGGTGGATCTGTTGAGGATATTACAAATAAACCTTTTGGAGTTCTATCAAACTGTTCGAAATAACCACATATTTATAGGCTTGATACAATTTGGGATGTTTGGAGAAGTAAGATTGAAACAGAAACTATATGCAATCGTAAGTTGATATATGTATGTAACTATCATTTTTTCTTATTTGTTGTAAAAAAGTTTCAATTTAAAACACATACGTAAATAAAGAAGTTTATCTTGGCTAATATCTCTAAGTACATAACTAAAAGTTAATTTATGGGGAAAAGGATCTGGTTAATTTCTATTTATTAATTGCAATATTTTTATTTTTACAATTCTAATTTATAAAAAATATCAGTTGTTGTAATTCAAAGTACATTCCTGCTAATAATCACTAATTTCTATTCTAAATGCATTTGTAAAATCACAATGGATTGCTATATATATATATATATATATAGCCCAAAGTGATATCAACGGTTCAGTGTTGCGGTTTTCATTAGAGGCTTTTGAGCAAAAATGAAATCCTTTAAAATATTTTCTTATTGTTGCCGGTATTTTGTCTTGTGTATTGGCCCACCAATCAGGTCGTGGCAGCGTAAATTAATTTTATCTTTAAAATTGTTAACTAATTTTAAATTTTCATATGTTTCTTCTTTTACACATAGGCTAATAAACATCAGGGTAGTACTGCTAATCTTGGTCATTCTGGTAGAACTAAAATAGATCGGAAGTCAAGGCCAAAGTAACAGTATTTGATTGTATCAAACTGAAAGTATATTGTAAAAACATGTTGATAAATATCATTGAATCATTTTATTTTTTAAATTTTTGTCAAAATTTTATTTTATTATATATCGTATTATCTTGCAGAATAGCTAAAACTATTAAATTAGTTTTCTTTAAATAAAAAAAAAAAAACGAAAGAACAATTTTAACATATCAGTATTAATTCAGTTCACTTTAATAACCCTTATCCTATATAATCTTATATAGAATGGTGTTAGGTTCCATTAGACTTTTTTATATTTCATGATCATCAAACCTTGCGATAAGATATCGGTCTACAAAACCATGGATCTTATTCGCACTCACTTATCATTCTTGACTTTCTTAGTTATTCCCTTTCAAGTCTTGCCATTATCATTGAAACGTTTCCTGTTATGCTCCCTTCGTACAAATCACGGACTTCATACAACAGTTTGCTCACGGGGCTGATATATGTATAGATCACTTGGGTACTAAATTGTCCCATTGTAATATCGATTACATCTATTTTGCCATTTATCTATAATTCCTGGCTGGTATTCCTCAAACATGAAGAGACTAATTTTATCAAAATCAACTCTAGCTAAACACGTTCTGTCAGTAAGTTCTGTGTACCCATACACCCATCGACTGAGGTTCTTATATACCGGACCAAAGAAAGAAAAACACCAAACATGGCATAATCGTCATTCAGCAAAAAAATTCTTTGAAAGAAAACTGATTGTAGTAAAAATAAATTTTTGTATTACCCTCGTAGTGCGTCGTTCATAAATTAAAATATTTAAAATCATGTAATCGACGATAGCAGAGTTTAGAAATGAAATTATTTTCTCCACAATATAAATGGCAAATTTAAAGTTCTTGAATTAAAGGTTTTGTTTTTTTATGTTTTATTGAATGTTTAATGTTTTGGTCACTTGGCACAATACAACTATTTATTTTAATACTTATTTAGGGATTGAAATATGGTCTGCAGTTTATCCAAAATTAGGCCGAACTTTTGTTATACGTTTGCGCTTTTGAAAATGAAAAAAACTGTTTTTTATTCATAATGGCTAAAATTGAAAGTTATTTAATTTCTTACATCGAGTAAAAAATAATCAGTAGCAATGAATATAAGCACGGTTATTAAGCAAACCATTCGTATTATGCGAAGTAATGTCATGTTGTTTTCTTTTTTGAAACACGACTAAAACTATTTTTGTTCATATTTCTCTTTTAGCTTGTTAACCAACACACAAGTGTATACTATTTTCAATGAAAGTAAGATTTCATTGCTTAATTCAATATAAAACCAAGTAAAAAGAACATTACAATTGGCAAAGTCCGACTAAATGATATCCTTCGTTATAATAATGTTTTACAGTTTAACTCATTTGTGGCGTAGAGTACACAAGATTGAGTCGATAATTTCAATGCTGAACTGAATTTGACCTTAAGTCTGAATTTAAAGATCTGATAGGATTATAAGGTTTATAAATTAATTTTCGACAATTCTTTAGCATATTTCGGGTGGTATCTCGTCGATACCTTGACGAATGTTGGTTTTCTATCGTTCCTAAAATAAAAAATTATCCGCATTATAAAAAAATTGCATGATCGTGATAACGAATTGACGTCGCTAAAATGTGAAATAATTTTTCTATTATCTTCATATGTAATAAAGAAATCTGTGACTAGTTCATAATATGCAATGCTGATCTCTAAATTGATGATAACGTTTCTTCAAGGGTCTTTTTCAGAAAAATACGGTGATATATTCCGGCATACATACATGATGCACTTAGCTTTCTACATATATAACGTTTCAATCACTTCAAACCTGTTAGCCACTAAAAAATTTTCCGATATTATTTTATTATGAAATCAAATGTTAAAAGTGTTTCGACAGAAATCAATTGCAAGAATCTAAACAAAATCGAATACATTTTTATCATGAGATGTCCTATATCTTACAGCAGTATCGAGAAATGCGATACGCGATATAAATACTAAAAAAATATATTTTGCGAACGCAGGGTGCAACAGTGCCACTACAGTGCTATACTCACAGGGCGATACTATTTTTAATCTTACTATTCTTAAACTGTCATATAGTGCAAGTGAATGCAATTTCTATAAACAACACAATTGCATACATATATTGCAATTAAAATTAAAATTAAACACAGTCACGGTAATATCGCTAATAGTAATAATAATAAGAAAAAAATAGTTATCGTAGCAAATTGCCGCTGGAATGTACTTTTTAAATGGGGATTTAATTTTTTATAAGCTTAAGAATTAAATTGATTTAATTCTTTAAAAATTAATTTAATTTAAGTATTTAACGTACCATGCATAATTACCATCATCTGTGCATCTTTTAGGCATGATACTTATAAGATATCCATGCCTGAAGTAAAGTTTTTACTTTTGACGAATTGAATTGTAGGTTGTATGAACTTTATTTATTGCCACAGTGAATGTCTGATATCAAATGGGATTACATAAAGTTTTAAACATAGATTATAAATGAATTGTTCTAATCTAATATCTGAGTCGTATTATATTTTAAATGAATGGCTTTTAAACATTTGCACTTCGCAGGAGTAAAAGTATAAATATTTTTGCGATAATGTCATTCGTATTTTTCTTTTGTATTTTAAAAAATTTCAAATCTTCTTAAATTACTAAAAAAAAAAATAAAAACTTGATTGAACAAGAAACAAAAATACAATAAAAAATGTTGAATAATTGAATTATTTATTGAATTTTAAACCATAATTATAAATAATTCCTCGATTAAGAAAATAAAAAATGTTTTATGTAGGTTTACATGTTAGGACGCACTTTTGTTATATGAATCCAAGAATTCCTGCCTCCGACATTCTGTTAATTGAAATTTTTTTTGTTTTTATAGAAATTGATTAAAACGTATAAATTATTTCTTTTCTTACCCCAGGGATATTGAAACCTTTGACAATTAGTATAAACCAGGATATTAAAAAAATTATTTTCGATATGGGCAATAACTTCATGTTGTTTACGGCTTTGAAACAAGATTAATACTGTTTCTATATTTTTCTGTCACTATCTAATGTAAAAGATTACACCACGATAACAAGATATATAATTAATAACGTTGTGTGTAATACGTCAATAAAAAATTAAAACAAAAATAAGAACTTATAGCTGGGGATGCCCGGCTATATGATTTATTTATTCGACATTGTAGTTGTGATATTCAAAATTGTAGCAAGAAATAGAACTGAAAAATAATAATTAAAAATTAAAAAAAGAGTTGTTCTAGGTTGTGGAGAATTGTCAGAAAAATGGGAGCGGACAGCACAATAAAGATCCTAATGGAAGTAAAAGTGTTTATGAACTAGATCTGTAATTATTAAGTTTATGTTTTTATAAAAAAAAGTGTTTGGCAAAATTGTTTGTTTTGTTCGTTTCAATAAATAAGCGTATTTGACTGAAAAAAAGTAAATTTCGATATGAAATTTTTATTTAAAATGAATCAAATGAGACCTCACCACCAGTGTACTGCATAATACACAATGTTGTTGTCAGATGATATATTCTCTTACCCTATACGCTATGGTGCCACAGTAAAAGGTAGAGGTATATTGTAATAATTTTAATCTGAAATTAAATCGAAAAATTTAAGTTAAAATACATTTTTTAATTACTTTGAGCATTGGCTCTTTAGGACAGAATATCGATCCTCGAATTTTGTGTGTCCTTTATTCATCTTATCAATCAGTGTTAGATGTTATTAATTAGGATTTTGATATTCAGTAGAATATGTTCAAATATTTGGAAGTTACAAACGTAAGGTGTAACCAAAATAAATAAATTTTTGTTGTTAATGTTGTATAAAATTCTGGTCTTGACTAGACTTGACCTAGACAGAATAAACTCATTTAGATCCAATTTGCACCGTTATGCCTTTTCCACAATACATAAACGTCAAATCGATAGAATAATGTTGTAAACCATTTAGTAATTAAAATTTTGCAAATAAAATCTTTATTTTATTGAAAACTATACCATGTTTGCTTTTATTCAATTTAAAACTATAATAATATACATAACATAGTAATAATATAATATTAAATTATAAAAATCATCTGATGAATTTGATTTGGGATTGTAAAATAAAAATTCGAGAACATAATTTAACGATAATTTGGACGCACTATTGTTATACGAGGCTCTCTTCTCGTCGATGGACCTACGCCTCTGGTCTTCTATTTTCAATTAATATTTTAATAGAAATAAATTAAAATGGAATATAAATATAATGGCTTACTGTTGGGCGAGAAAAATCCATTGTAAAGAGTAAAAGCCAGAATATTAAAAATATTATTTGCGAAATGGGCAATAACTTCATGTTGTTTACGTCTTCGAAATACAACTGAAACTATTTTTCATTTCTTCATTAATTAATAAATCTAATAATTCACAACGAAGTAATTGTCGTCACTGTGTGCAATTCTTTAATACAGTTAGCCTATATGATTCTCTTGCCATAACAGTTTCAAAAAGTTTGAGGTTAACTCTCTCTTTATTGAGAATTTTCGGGCTCTCATTGATTTCAGAATTCATATTTATGTTATATAGACAGATGCTTATCGGTATCGAGAGAGCAGTTGACTGGATGAGCTTGCTTGGCTAACATGTCCAAGTTTGTATTTCAGAGAATGATCGAAACGTCGATAAAATGAATAAATTGTAGATGATTGTAGATTTCATCTTCATTCAGATTAAATATCATTGTGTTGTTATATAGCTACTAAAGCCAGAAAAACATCGGGTAGGGTACCACAGTGTAATATACAGAAAGATATTGTAACAATTTTAATCTGACGTGTTGAGTGCAATATGCTGATTTTATTTATTATGAGTTGGTTATCAAGTCATTTAAATAAATAACCACAATCTGTATTTATATTCAAAATCATTATTAAATGCAAGGATCAATCAGTAGTTAGAACTTATTAAAAATTATTATTAAAATGAAAAAAAATGAGTTCTAATACATAATAGTTGAGAATCTATAGTAGCAAATATAACTAGACACCTGATCTTGGTCAAGAATGCTTCCATTGTAAGACAAGTTAAAGATCACCCATACAAATTCCATTAAAGTGATATATTTACCGATTTTTCGTAGATACCAGAACATTTCTTATCTGTTTTTTGTTAGTTAGTTTCGACTTTTTTTTATACATATCGCTAAAGAAAAACGATTTAATTTAAAATAAAAATAGAGATTTCCCGCTTTATTTGGATATTAATCACAATAATTTTCATTTTTCAGATCTACTTTAAAGTGATAAGCGAACAAGTTTATTTATTTATTTTGTTTTGTTTCCTCTCAAGCATTTTTAATAGAATCGATAACGGACGACACGATCTAATTATTGTGGGATCTTATCCAAACTTAGGAATCATTACTATTTCAGACATTTTTAATGACTCTAAATTTAGCACTTTTACCATCCCATCCGGTCGATTTCATTCAGTTTGAGTTTTCTGATATTTCCTTCGACGTCTTTAGATCTTAATTTGTAGACAATTTGTCTTTATTTTATCTAACACTGTTGCCTGGTTTGAGTATATTTTGCTATTAGTAATACGTAGTTATGAATTAGAAGATAAGTCTGTTTTAAGATAACACGCATGTGTGTTAACTTTCTCGTGGGCAGGCCAGTGGATAGTATGTTCTCGATTTCCACTAGAGACTCTGGTCTGTGACACTATACCGAGCATATAGTCAAACCTACTCAGCTCGTGTATAAGTAAATATAATTCGTAATTGTATTATAGTAAATAAAAAGCTAAAGAAATTTTCTCCTCAATTCTCTTAGTATAAGTCATTTTCTAGACGTAAAACTGATTAGCGTGCTGTCAGCCGTCTCGTATTCTTTGTTGCTTTCCACAGATTACAATCCGTTGCATTTGATGGTTCAGAGTTACGTTAGTAATTTTTAAGCAGAGTTTTTTAATTCTTCTTTTTAGAAATAAAGAGCGGCATCGCAATACTTCTTTTCTCAGGCATTTTTTTCTCTTCGACTACATCGTTAACGTTCTGCTTTTGTGCTTAAACCGTGTGAATTAAAGAAATGAGGTAGAGCTAGAGGGTCTATTTGCTTGTTCAAAAGTGTGCATTAACAGGTGATAATTTGTCATCATTTCCAGCTATCAACGTTAAAGAGGTTTTTCAGTTCAAATTTAACTTGGGGTTTTTTTCAGTCAATTTAAAATTAGTCTTCATCTCTTTTTTTTTTTTTGCATATGTATACATGTATTGTATAAAAATAATTATTTTTTATCTTTCTTAAAATAATTGTTGATGGAATCATCATCCATCATCATTATTAATATTGAATATATAGTCATACAATGAGATAAAGTTTACAGTATTATAAGTAATTTTATAGTGAAAATACATAAATTTTCTAGTTTAATTATAATTATAATTATGAATTTCTTAAAGTTACTCTCCTTTATAACATTAATTATTTGTGTAGTCCAACGTAGGACGCCACATGTTGGACCATCAAAAGTAAGTCATGCACATTATTTATAAACTAAAGTGGAAATGAAATATTTCTAAAGAAAATGTAATTTTTTTTCAACATTTTCAGGCAAAACGTATTACACCTTCAAGAAATGTAAGTAGATTTCACAATCGCTAAGACAACAAAGTTTTTCTCCAACGAGATTGCCTATTTTATCAGCATCATAGAATGTCTCAATTTATAGAATGTTTAAAAAATAAGTTCACTTTATTGAATATTTTGGAAATTAAAACAGTAATATTGTAATGTGTGGTCTTTTGGAGAATATAGGCTTGATGCAAGCATTTACTTTTACAATGTTACTTAATTTTTTTCTTTTCAGACTATTATTGGTAATGGAAGAGGAAATCATCAATCCAACGTAGAGGTTCATTGTAATTGCGGATGATATATATGTATATGTGTTATATTTCATTGAAATATATATTTTTTTTAAATTGTAAATAAAAATAATATAAAAATAAATAAAAATGTAAAAAAAATTGTTGAAACAGCAAAAAAAGGAGAACAAAAAATTAAAATTTCTTCATTTCTTGACTTTTTTGTTACTGTTGCTGCTGTTTATCTATATAGAGTATATCCATATCGTCTCCTCGCATCTTGTTGCTCTGACAAACATCAATGAATCAAGGTGTTTTTACTCTAAACGAATGCTCTTTGAGTCTATAGTGCTCGGTCAAAAGATCCGTAACTAACCTGGATAGCCTGATGCCTGACACAAATCTCCTCCTCTTATAATTACCCAATAAAAGTGTACATTGTTTTTCAATTTTGCTAAAGTCTAGTCATAATCGACTATAGTTGCTTAGCAAAGTAAGTAAAACTAACTTTCAGTTCATTATAAGTAGTATAAATAATCAGTATGTGTACAAAATGTTAACCTTATAATAGAAGGCATTTATTAGACGTGGGACCACGGCTTAAACTCCAGGTCAGACATCTCGATCTAAACGAAATAAAAAAAATATTTTTTCGGTGACTTCCTCTCAGCAGATTTTCGGATGTTTTCTATTTTCAACTCTATCACTCTAGGTGGCTTTAGAAACTTAGTAATTAATTCAGTAATTAAATTTATTGGAAAAAAATTGGAATTTGATTGATGATTACCAGAATTGTTATTTCTTTCGATAACATTCTGTAATAAAAAAAAGGATTTTGTATTTAAAAATCATTTGCTTACGTTAAGAATAGATAAAAATGATAGAAGGATTTAGCTCTGTTCAGATACTGCCAAAGACGGAATACAAATTACTCACATCCTTTGCTCACATATTCCTTGCTATGCAAAACCTTGACAAGCTCAATGCAAACGCTTTAAACTGAACTGCACCGAATGTCTTCATATTAAATACAATCATTAAGATCATGGGTTTAAAAGGAAATCAATATAAAATGCCAAAGATTTCAAATCAAATTTCTAATAATTTCTGTTTACAGAAATAATTTTTTTATAAACTAAAAACAAAAACCATGGTTTGTATTTTATGTTTATTATTAAATTAATAAAACCGTATATATGTCTTAAGATTAACATTTAATAACTCGACAATGAAACTCTTTCAGATGTTTTTGCCTGTATTTTGGTTAATATTTTTATATATTTATATTGTGTATGCGAAAGCAAACTTATATTTATGAATGTATGTACATATACAAGTTTTCTGTATTGAAAGTTATCGGTTAAGGGTCTTTACGACAGATTTTTTAACTTTTCCACTGTTGTTTAAGAACTAAAACAAAGTAAAATGATCTTTACCATTTGAACTAGCAGCTAACTAACAATATTTGGACTGTGTGAAGGAATCCATTGCTTTTAAGAGGTCAGCTATAGCATTAGTAGTATCATGCCTGAATCTTGTCAGGAAACTATTTTTCAATTTAATATAATTTGGAAACGCAACACAGAGATATTTTGTATTTTATTTTGTTAATAGCCAAAAAATGTGGCCAGTAATGCGATAAACCCTCAAACCCGAAGTTGACTTGTTTTTTTTATTTATTTGAAACCATAAATTTTGTTTCTATATACGCTGTGCCTCAAATTAAAACATTTCTTTTATTTCATTTACCTTTCAATAAAATACTTCCAATGTAATGAAAATATTTATTTGAAAATAATTACCCGTACTTTGAAAAGAAATTACAAATTTATGAAATTTTAGAGATGCTTTTTAAAGTATATGTTTTATTAAATGCAAATGTAATTACAATTTAATCTTTCGACTTAGAACCAAAAAGCGAAAAGCTAAATGTGGATTTATTATCATTTGTCATATTATTACTACGACCGAACTGTGTATTGAAAAACTATAAAAGAGAAAAGAAAATTAATATTATTATGGTATTAGTTACACAATTATTGTAAAATTAATTTACTTACAAGACAGGGAGCACTCATCGCGTATGAAATCAGACAAATAATTAAAAAAATTACTGGAATAACTTTCATAATGAAAATAATGGTTACAGCAAATATCACTCTCTGATGATCTTTTAAAATTAAAAAAATAATTTCATTTAAATTGGCTTTTATATCATTAACCAATATATTTGCAGAGATCTATTTTAATAAGGATGTTTTTCTTATGTTAATCAAATCCATGTACATATGTATTTACTTTATTAATAAATCAAATGAATTGACATCGAAGAGGAATCATTTAATTGGAAATTTTATAAATACATCTTCTGAGATTATTGCCCATAACATTTTTAAGGTTTTTATAAATAATTTTATCATTTATCCAAGATTTGTGGTTTCGAATGTATATGTATTAGCCTTTATTAAACACATTATATACTACATAACCGTTCTTAGGATATGTGCATTTGAAATGATTTTGATTTAAAAGGGTAACTGTATACATATATTAAAAGAGGGAAAACTATAGAAAATAAAATGTTGGCTACTGAAAATAGCTTGTAGAAAACATTCGAAGTGTTTTTGCGTTCCTAAAATAAATTTTCTGCTTATTTCCTACATTTTATTGCAAAGTATAATTGAAATAAAAGAAGAAAAACCGTTAGCAACTGTAACCAATTATTGAATAAATATGGAAATATATAATATAAAATGCAAAATTTGTTAATATTAGATTTCCAAAAGTTTTACCGAAATTGTAAAACGTTTTTCTTGTAATTGAAAAGGGGCAACAGGTGACATTGGACTAAGTCCAGTAAAAATTAATTTGTCTTTGAGCTGAGGTTTGAACTAACGAGCTCAAGTCTAGTAATCATACTAGCATATCTTGATTTCATATCACAATTAATTTATTAGATTAGAAACATTTATACAAGACGAAAAAAAATTATTAAAAATATTCACGCCTTATCAAATAGGGATAAATGTAATGTTAATGTCTTCCTTCAAGAAAACGCTTACGTTTTGAATAATAACTATGTACATGCAATTTGTCTTTAAGAAATATTTGATTAATAAATTATCAATACGCTACTCATGATCAAATGTAGTTAGGTATTACTATAAAGTTCGGTAAATTACAAGATAAAAACATTTAATGTTGCCTCTTGATATGTTATGTTTTCTCCTGTACCAACATAGGGGTATAATGTATGTATATGGAAATGTGTTTAGGAAATATAATTAAGACCGAGTTTGTACAATCCATTGGTAAGACCATATGTTCCTTTTGTTTATCCGGCATGGGCTAACTGTAAATACGTATTTGAGGGAGCGGATCATATGCGAGCCCAGATAGGAAAAAATTTAAGAGATCTTAAGCACATATACTGAATAATTTGGTGTGAAAGTCGAACTAACTTAGATCGTCTTAAGACTGTATACATTGTTAATACTGTACCTATAGTGTCAGAAATGAATCTGGGACAACAATGCGTCTCACGCCATAAATATATTGGAACATTGTTTTACGTAATTTGAGCACAATGTTAAAAATGCTTTGAACTGTCAGTAAAATCTTAACAAGGCCAGTTTAGCTGTAACACTTTACCTTATGTAAAGTCAAAGAGAAAATGTTACAGAATTCCTTCCGTATTTTTAAAGTATGTGCAAAATTCTTATGATCGACTTTTTAACATTTACACTGCTGGTAAATAACCATAATATACTAAAAGAAATTACAAATTTACGGAATATTAGAGATGTTTTTTAAAGCATATATTTTATTAAATGTATTTGTAATTACAATATAATTTTATGATGCATGAGAACTAAAGACGGAAAAGTCAAATTCGGATTTATTATTGTTTATCATTTGATTACGACTACCGAACTGTGTATTAAAATGCTGTAAAAGAAAAAAGAAAATTAATATCATTATGATATTAGTTACACAATTATTGTACAATTAAATTGCTTACAAAAAGAGGAGCACTCATAGCGTATGAAATCAGACAACAAATTGCAAATAACACTGGAATAACTTTCATGATGAAAATAATGATTGCAGCAGCTATTACTCCCTGAAGTGCGTTTGAAACTGAAAAATAATTTCAGTTAAATTGGCTTTTATATCATTAATTAATTACACTTGAAGAAGATTATTCCAATATAAATAAAGTCTGTACATATTTATGGTTGAAATTATAAATAAAAGAGTTGACTAGTTGGAATCATTTAATTGGAAATTTTATAAAAATATCTGCCGAGATTATATCCCTAATGTGTGTTAATGTTCCTATAAATAATTTTATTAATTATCCAAGATTTGCGACAAAATTTTCATTGAAGTCGACATAGTCTAGTGGGTAGTGTTTTGGCTTATTAGACGTAAGGCCATGGTTCAAACCCTAGGTCAGACATCAAAACGAAATATAAAAAAATATTTCTTCTGCAATTTTTCCCAGCAGATTTTTGGCAAAAACTCTAGGAGTAAATAAAATTGCCAAAAATTTGGCGTTTGGAGTCGACTTTAAACTGTAGGTTCCGCCACTCATGTATAAAATTAAAACACACAACATGGGTGGTGTGAGAAACTAGGTCGTAATCTGACTGAAGTGCTGTAATGACCAAGTGTGTATGTATTCCATTGCTGCAAAATAGAAATTCGAATGGGTGGAAATATGGCTATTCATGATCAAAATTAAACTGCTGATTTTTTGTTGTCTTTGTTTGGAATGATTTTGATGTAATATGGGAAAAAAAAAGTAATCTCTCATAATCTTATATTTCTAACACAACTTTTTTTTGTTTATTCAAACATTTACGAAAAATGATTTCAATATCCACTTTTTCTCACTACTTCATAAGTTTCATTATATAAGTACATACTAATAATTAGTGAGTTGGACTGAAATGTGAAATGTAGTCTCTCGCTCTAATTTCATTCTCAGATCAATTACAAAAATCATTTTCGAATATTTGCTTTTTATCATGTTATTTTTTTGCTATAAGTTTCGTTACGCTTTTAAGGAATTTTGAAACATTTTAGATAAATCCTCTTTACACAATTTCATCTTAGTTTCTTTTAAAATTTAAATTATTGTTTATGCTGTAGGGTCCAATTAGACTTAAGTGTCATTTTATATATCCCGTCGTCGTTAAGTTCTAATAGTTCTCATAT
The DNA here is from genome assembly GCA_005959815.1 of Sarcophaga bullata. NCBI lineage: Eukaryota > Metazoa > Arthropoda > Insecta > Diptera > Sarcophagidae > Sarcophaga > Sarcophaga bullata. The sequence goes on from QOCX01000087.1 coordinate 543,501, forward strand.
ACAAGTATTATTGTTAAAGTTTAGAAACAAATATCTCTGTTAAATACGTATATTGTATTTATATGTACGTACATGTATATGGCAGAAGAAAAAAGGTTTATTTTATTTTTTATTCTATTTGTTATTGTAGACCTGAAAATATAAAAGATATTTTACACTGTGATAAAAATCGGTAATATTATATTTTTTAGCAACATAATTGATTGGAAAAAGTAAACGTTAACCTGACAAGATAAATGAATAATAATTTTTAAATATTTCAATAAATCAATAATTTATTATAAAACACTTTCTTTCATATCATCTTAATATAAATAACAAATTTTATTTATCCTTTGAAAGGTATTGGAAGACTAATCCCTACATCGGCATTTGATTGATGATTACCGGAATTGCCATTTCCAGAGATAACGTTCTGTAACGAAATAAAAAAATCTTTTCAATTCAATCAATTCAGTTCATTAATTTTAGAACAACTTACATGGCCAGGAGCACCGAAAACGCCAACAATTACACACCCAATAACAAATATTATTTGAAATAATTTCATTGTAATATCTACTCTGTCCACTGAAGTTCAACACTTGAATAATGATAACATGGTCATTTCAATTCAATTTATATCTGCAAGATGATAAATGTGTTGAAGCCAAACAGTGGATTCTCTTTAAGATGGATAAGTACATAGTAAAACCAAACTAAAGTAAAAAAGTTACAATCGGTCAAACCTCAAACTATTTATGTTTCAATGAAAGAAATAAAAAACTATAAAACACCAACTAGTATAATAAAAAAATATAAGAATGTTATACAAGTGTTACTCGTATTTCTAAAAATATTTCATAGAGTAATTGCGGTTTGAAGTATGAATTTTCCTGTTTATAGAACTAATCTTAATAATAATTTCTTTATAGAAAACTCACATAGGTTATACGGCATCCAATATTCTTAGAATTGCCATGAGTGTATTCTTAAGAAGTTAGATTATTAAATTAAATTCATAACATCGTATATATGTATAGTGAAGATAATTAATAACTCTGCAATGAAATCCTTTGAATTGGTAGTCATTATGACCTGTATTTTGCCGACTGTCAATTGTAGTGGTGGCGGTGTCAGTTATCGAAAGAAAATTTATTGAAAACTGTATTTTCCAGAGCGTTCAAAAATAATTTTATTCATCAAATTAATGACGGCCTTTTTTTAAATTTAAATTTTTTTCTCTATGGAAAGTATCATCATGCTATAATTTTTAAATGATTGAAGAGCCAATACAGAAAAACACATTGTAAAATCTTCTAAAAGTTTAGACCATCTTACATGTTCTCAACATGTAATTTCCACAGTTGTAAGAATTTTCGTTATGTTAATGTTAAGAATTTTATGTAAATCTTAATATTTTAGTCCATTTAGCATCAACGATTTCTAAAACATATATTGCAATGCTTCAAGTTTGAAAAATTAAATGTAGTTTTCAACGAGAAAAATCCAATATATCTTTAGTTTAAAAGGATTTGACCAGATTTATTTTTTTGTTAAAAAATACTGAAGAATTTCCTCGCTTGATCATAAATTTTAAATATGGGCTGGCATTACAATTGCTGCAAAAGATTATTTACACTCATACTCCTCCTTCCCCTTTTAAAGAATTACCTTCACTCGTACACTCTCTCATATTTTAATGGCAAGTTAACGCTATTAATTATCCTGAAGCTTCAGTTTATAACCAACGCAATGCAATTTGAATAAGTGAAAAGTGAAATATTTCATAAGTAAAATGCTTTGTAAGGATATAATTGTTATAATATTATTTTGTTTTTTTTTATTCAATATATTTGAATTTAATTATATTATTTAGTATTTCTTATAGCTTGTATTGTATCAATTATAATGTTAACAATTCGCTGACCTTTGATTCAAATTATAAAACTTTTCGATTTTATTGTGCGGGATATCAAATAAATTAAAAGTTAACAAGATTTTTTTAATCATTAAATGTTTTATTATATTAAAACATCACATTAACAAAATGAATATAAATTTCCTTCATCCATGAAAAGACAGATCAAGCGATAAATCGATATTCGATTCGATTGACGAATGAAAGAAAGATGGTGGATTAAAAAAAAGTCTTCTCAATTTAATCATTATAATTTAATAATTTGAAAACAACTTGCACCGAAAATACCAACAAATACCAACACACTCAATAACAAATATTATTTGTAATAAATAATAATAATAATAATAATAATAATAATAATAATAATAAATCAATTGCAACATAAAATAATAGAAAATATGACATACAGAAGAAATNNNNTGCAGAGAGTGTAACAATTGATTGATTTGAATTTGAATTGCTATTTAATTATGCAAACTTTAAAAAATGACTATTTAGTTACTTCAGGACGGAAACTTAGCCCATACCATAATCGCTATGAAAATAGTTATTAACCTATAACCTCACAAAGGACCAATACAATGTGTTAACTGTTAGCCAAAGTTGAGACAATCATTAGGATTAGTGATTCATAAGGAAATAAATAAGAAATGTAAATGAGTCAACTTAAAAATGTAAAAATTATTTCCAAGCATAGTTACTCGTAATTTTATAAACATTTTTATAGAGAAATTGTGGTTTGAAATATGGAATTTACTGTTTACAGAAATAATTTTCTTTATAAAAAAAAAGTTACTTGCGGTGTAACCGCATTCAATGCTCTTGAACTACAATAAGTTTATTTTAAAGGTATTATTTTTTGAACTTAAATAAGTAGGTATACAAAACCCTATATATAGTGAAGAGATTTTCTTATTGACAAACAATCTCAGTTCAGATTTTAAACGTTTAATAACTCAACAATGAAACTTTTTCAATTGGTAGTCGCTATGGCCTGTATTCTAGCAGCCGTCAATTGTAATCCTGGCAATGTAAGTTATTGAAAGAAAATCTATTCGAAACTCTATTTTCAAGAGTGTTAATAATTTTCAATTGCAGAATGCTGTAAACGGAAATCGAAACGTTGGTAATAGACAATACAATTCTGATCGACGTTATAGTGTCTTTAAATAGATCAATACGTGAAGGCAATTAAAATCTACCAACAATTTCTTTAAATAAATTTTACAATGAAAGCTTGTAATAAATTGTTGATATTTTAAATTGAACTTTATATTTTAAACGTATTTTATTGGTGTTGTGTATGTAACTTCTTTGACGTTATCTTCCTAACACTTTGTATTTCATGAAATTCTAGTATAATACAATATTGTTTCACTTTATTATGTTATCGATTCTTACATTGTGGGTCTTTAATATATTGTCTTTGACAATTATCTACCAATTGAATGGTTTATTTGTATACAATAGAATTATAAATTACTTTTTAAAGTCTACGAACGAAGTAAGAAATTAAATAGTTCTGTGCGGTAGTTCAGTGTAGTAAAATACCTCTCTATGTTTGCTGAGAATCTAAATCTATTTCAGCTCTTACCCAAAAGAATACTCACAAATTAGTTTTTCCTTTTTGTCAAACAGAAGCTGCACTCCTGCAAACAGTTTTTGATGTATTTTCAGACACCTAGAACAAAATGAAATATGAAAAAATATTTCTTCGGCGACTTCCTCTTAGTAGATTTCTGGCAAAAACTTTGGGAGTAAATAAACTGTAGGTCCCGCCACTCATGTACAAAATTAAAACACACAACATGCGTGGTGTGAGAAACTGGGTCGGCCACACTTATCCTAAATAAATGTATTCTCTTCTTCACCTTCTTAAAATAGCTACCAACCAAATTTGTTCAAATTTGAAAATTTAAATAATGCGACGCAGGCGAATAAGCTGCACTGAAATTTATTGATTTTGGTCGCCCCATAGTTAATACCAAACATATAAACTAGATAATTATCTTGAAAAAAACTTCTTTTTTTGCCATTTGAGGCTCCATTTTCATCACAACTTTATCACTTACAGACTGTAATAATACCTGCCTGATTATCTTTTCTTTTCGATGGTAATCAATCAAGAATGTCGTTACTTTGCCTGCAGATCAAAATATCTTCGCTTCAATCGAACACGATATCCTATTCCCACCTACCACTTGTTTGGTGTTTCTATGTTTTGTCCTGAAACATCTATTGAAACACCATCTCAATGCCATTTTTGTTCTATTGTGCAAACGCGGCACTCATCTTGTGCACAACTTTCTCATTTCTAAATTCATTCATTAATGCCATATTTCGTTACGGAGTAGACTGGTCGACAGCTGTAATTAGGTAAGTTTTCGTATGCAAGCGTACTTACTTACTTAATTGGCCATAATCTCTTTTCAAATCATAATAACAGTAAAATAATTATATTAACAATATAGTATTAATTAAATACCAATATCTTTTAATTATGTTAACGATTATATTAATCAATGCTTAGCAATATTTGACAATAAATCTGATTTTGCTGTGGCAAGTGTGGTAATATCCTGGCAGGAGAGGAGGCATGGGTTGTGGGTTGAAATGTTTGATATAAATCGAAGCAGAAGGTTTTTATTATTGTGTTCGGTCAATAAACAAATGAGAAAGTCTTTTATTTTATAATGCTGAAAATATTTTATTCGATAAATAATTTGTCATGAAACATTTTTATAAAACAAAGAATTTAAATTTAAATCATCCTCGAATTGGAATTACGAGACCCAACGATAGATTGATATTCGTTTGATGATTGTTGGAATTGTTATTTCCTTTGATGCCGTTCTATAGTGAAAGAGATATGATGGATATAAAAAAAAAACTTTTCAATTCAGTCGTTTTCGTTCAACAATTTTAAAGCAACTTACATGTCCAGGAGCACCGACAACAGAAACAATTACACACCCAATAACAAATATTATTTGAAATAAATTCATTTTAAATTCAAGCGACTATCAGTTCAGTTGAAGCACAACGATGAATATTGATAATGAGATCATTACAATTGAGTTAATATCTGTATGTTGACACATATGTTGAGGGTTAACAGTGGATCCTCTTTAAGTTTGTTAAGTAATTTTGCTGAACTCAATTTTAAAAGGAATACAATCCGTCAAACCTAATACTGTGTCTGTTTCTTCAGGAATCAATTGCAAACTAGATGCAACCGAACCGAAATCATTTTAGATACCTGCAAACACGGATTTGAAACAGTTACTGCTCGTTGTTTTAAGACTAATTTCTTTTACATTGGACTGAACAGTTAAAACTGCTATTTAATTATGCACTTAATTATTTTATTATGCATTTAATTAATTATTATTCACTTTTATTTCTCTGTTTACTTCTTTTTTTTTAATTCTATGTAGAAATTGTGGTTTGAAATATAAAAATTAATTCCTATTTACAGAAATAATTTTTTTATAAAATAAAAAGAAAAGCTATGTGGTTTATAAGACATTCAGTATTCTTAGAACTGAATAAAAGCTTTCTTTTATTGTGTTACTTTCTAAAATTAAATGCATAGAACTGTATATATAGAGATGAGAATTTCTTACTGAAAATCAATTTCAATTTGTGTTTTAAACGTTTAATAACTTGACAATGAAACTTTTTCAATTGATAGTGGTTCTAGCCTGTGTTTTGGCTGCCGTCAACTGTAGTCCTGGCGATGTAAGCTATAAGAAAATTAAATAAGTTATTAAAGAGACTATTTTCAAGAGTGTTTATGATCTTCAATTGCAGAATTCAATAAAAGGGAATGGCAACAGAAGGAATGAACAGCGCAATTATGATAAAAAGTATAGTGTTTTTAAATAAATTAATACGTGTAATTGACTTCTGAAGCAAGGAAATTCAAATATATCAACAATTCCTGTTTTTAAATTTTCTTATAATATAAAGATATAATAAAGTTATGTTGATTTAAAAGAAAAAAAAATTTAATGTTTTTATTAAAATGAATAAAATTTTCAACAATGTTTTCATAATTCAAAAATTAAATGATTCAGCATCTTCTTGGAAGGTGTTTCTAGGTAACGGCAAATGGCAGGCTTGTTATTCTAGAACCTAGACGAATCACATGCTTAGTAACTTTTATTCAAATTGATTTCAAAATGATCAAAATGATCAATATTTTTATTATTAGAATTATTAGACAAATTGTCTGCATTTAACTTAAACAATTCTGCTTTACTACTTATTCGAGCGATCATTTTAAAAGAGGTGCATTCCATAATGAATTGAAAACATAAATGATTTTTACTAACAACCCTTTTTGTGCGTGTATCATATTTAACACTTAATAAAGATTGCCTACTTTACTGAGTGTCAAATATTTGTGTAAAATATACTCGTATACACAAAGAGACTTCAATACTGTAAGTAATGATGAATGTAGAAAAAATTCTTTAGAAAATGAACACAATAATTAAGTTAAACTCTTGGTGTGACTAAAAACAACAGCATACTCAAGAAACGGAAGCCAAATGTGATATACTGAATCCGCTGCTGCTGATGATTATTATTTGATTTGAGACGAGATATGCAAATATGTAGACAGTAGTAAATGGTGAATGTTTAAAAGAAAACTAATAATTAATTTTTAAATACGACTTTTGGTTGAGCTACGTTTTCGAATTTAAAAACTCTATTTTGTTTAGTGATTGCCAAGTACTAATTCCATAAGGTGGATTATTCTTTGTTGGCAGTGGGTATGAACATCTTATTAATGAATGTGGAATGATGAAAGAATAGCCGATAACTAAAACGTTCATGCTTTGTGCAAAGTCCACTCTCCTGACTTATTTTGAACATGAAAGTCGAATTGCAGTCGCACATTGGTCCTAGTTTTATTAGATTCGACTTAAAGCAGTGGTTAAATTACCATTTACCTGTGTTGCTTTTCTAAAGTTAATGTAATTAAAACAAATTAAAGAGAGATGCTTTGTGATAGACTTATAAATGAAAAGGAATAAATATTGTTAAACAATGCAATTTCACACAAAACTCGGCAATTCTGTTTCCTGATATACTAATTGATTTAAAGATGAGCTTCGTCGCTCAAGATAATTTTTCGATAGAAGAATTTTTGAACAATTAGCAAGCGTTGACTACTCAAATAGCAAAAGAAAAAAATAATTTCAACCTATTTTAAAATAAAGTTTAAATTTTGTATGGAAAATGAATGATCGTAACAAACTTAGCAATGCATTAATAGGGCGCACGGAATATTGCGTTAACTTGTCTTTGAAATCATTTTTTTATAACCATCCAATATTAAAACATAAATAAATCGTTAAAAAAGACGATTTTCTAAGAGAGTCGGTAGCTGTACACCAGATGCATTTACTTAGGTGACAATGGTTATGATTACTTGAACTGAAAGTTGCATCTGAATGCAGTGGTACTAATGGACAGACGGAATGACTGAGTGACAAGTATTGCTGACGAGTAAAAGTCTGATGAGATTTTGAAGTGCAAATAATGCATTTAAATATTTATTATTGTCACCCTAAAAGCGGTACCTACTACCTGTTGACTTTGATCTTTCTCTTATGTTTGTATTAGTTTAGGTATTCGTATATGTACATACGCCTCTATTAATTTCTTAATCCGAACTGTCCACATACACATTTTACGTCTGCAGTAACTCAGTCCTTCTTTTGAATTTCAATATGTTTTTATTTGTCTGTCACTTTGTGCTGCCAACTCCAATTATAATTCAACCGTAACGTTAATCATCTTTGAAAATCAGCGACATCTAAGAAATTAACCGCTAATTGAAATAGTGAACAGAAAAGCATTGAAATATTCGTTTAAACTTCTTTAAAATATAATTGACAGCAGTCATTTTCATTAAAAATTAGTTTTTACTTCAAATCGATCAACAGATATAAAAATGTGTTGATTAAAATTTTGTTTACATAGACTATAAACGTAGTTAATCGTAATTGCTTTATTAAAATATTTTTCTTCGTTGTGTTTGTTCGCTTTATTATCATTGACAATCTTTATTGTTTACTATAAATTATTAATTAAAAGCTTTTAAATCCAGTTATAATTTTTAAATAATTTCTTTGATGGTCGCGGTAATCTTGTTGGCAGTATGTTGGCCTACTAAACAGGAGTTAGCAAATTAAAAACTCAGCTTTCTGATATCGCAAAAAAAAAAAGAAATATTACAAAATATATCTTTTGGCATCCTACTTTTAACATTCTCCTCGTAAAAGGTCTGAGAGTAAATACAATTGAAATGGAAAGCCTCTTAAATCTGTAGATCGAAGTCGATTTTAAATTATAGAGCACTTCGCTCATGAATACAATTAACACACACACACACACACACACAAACACCTTTTGTCAGAATTATGTCTTGCCTTCTTGCCCATGTAGAGTACGTTATTGTTGCTATAATTATACGAATTTAAGTGTTTGAAATATTAAGAAAACACTTTCAACAATGTCTCTGAGGCTAATTATTCACTTTGATTTTGGTATGAATTTTAAAACGAAATTATTAGAAAATATTTTCCCATATAATTGAAGATCAAAAAAATTTTGAACAATTCAAATAAATGTTAAATTTAATTAAATAAATAAATAAATAAATCAATAAATAAATAATAATAAATAACTTACATAGAAGACTATGGTAAGACATTAGTTAATGTATTTTCGAATCCATTTGCTGTTTTGGGGCTAAGAAAACAATGAAAACATACAAACGCTAATTTAATCGCACAAATTTATAAAAATATTTGTTATTAAGACTTAAACTTAAATCGTCAATTGCCAGGAGAATAATATCAGATATTTTTATATAATATTTGATAATCTCTAATAAAACGGAATATCAATGAGTTTGTTTTGTTTTTCATATTGATTTCATTTCGACATCATAATGAACATGGCGCCAATATTAAGTACGATCATTAAGCATTTAAAAGCATTTGTCTTTGTAGTTAATAACTTTGAATATGTTGTATAAAAATAAATTGAATTTAATTTTTAATTCTCTTTGGAGTAGAAAATATACTGTCCCGGTGGCCTACAGTGTAAAGCTTCCAAACATCTGCTTTTCATAACTTGTTCAAAGTTCTCGTCCATTTTATGCTTAAGATATGCCTCTTCTAGCCGTATGGATCAAATACGGCCTTCCGGACAATAGCAGTGAGTTTCATTTTAAAATATTACATTGTTTTATAATTTTAGTTCACCAAATTGGTTCTTTTACTGCAAAAAAGTTAAAGTTAACACGTTACGTTAAGTATTGAGTGTTTTCGTTTCATTATAATGCGTGCAAATAAAAAACATGGCATTAGCAATGGCAGAAGTGTATATATAACCGAGGAATAACATGTATGATGAATATAGTAGATATGTCAAATTGGCATAGGCAGGAATCTGCTGAGAAGTACTTATAAAATCGTACTTATTAAATCTAAATGTTTTGTTTCCGTTTAGGATATTATCCGACCTTCGTGTAATACTCTGTTAACATAGAAAGTACTTCGATCTGATGCTTTGAAAAGACTTGAATCCAAATTTGATAATCGTGAATTAAAACGATAACAAACTTAACTCCTATCCTCATCTAACTTCTAATTTTTTTAATTTGGAACAAATTGCTAACTCATCAAAAACTTTAGTCTTCTAGACTTTTGTTATAAACACGACGTACATTTTGGTATTGACCTTCTACAAATACAAAATCCTCTGCTGTGTAATGGATGTCTATTTATTGCCCAAAGTGAGATTTCACTCTTGTTGTTTTTCGGACAATTTAGACAAATTCTTTTGCAAATAATTTGGAAATAAATAAAACGAAATTGTAAATAAATCCTTATAAAATTTATTTTTCGTTTTCCAAGAAGGACTAGACATAAGTAAACTCTCCTGTACCAGCTACTAGTCAGTAACATTATAAATGTTTTCGTGTTTTTAAAAAATGTATGTAAACAACGTAAAGAGCCAATAAGATAATGGCTTATGTTGGCCGAAGAAAAGCTTCTAATATTTTATTACCAATATTACATACGTACGTACGTATATACATACTTACTTTGGCTAACAATACTTACCAATTTATTTTTGTACTCAACCACTTGAAGTTAAACATTTACATTCGCTCAGTTGACAAGACAACTGGTGAAGCAAAACATACGAGTGAGGAAGATGAAGACGGATTTTTTTTTCGTTTCTCGTAGATTGTATTTATTTGGTCTCTTTGGTTTGATGTTTGTATGTATATATGTATGTAAGTGTGTGTATTTTGTTGATTGTATGTTCAGTAGTGAATACTTTAACCGCAATTTGGCATTTTCAACCATTTAAGCTACTATTACTATTGGTATCTCAACTACTACTGCACTTACCCACCAAAAGAAAACAACTACAGCAACAACAACAACAACAACAACAACAACAACAACAACAATAATAACGAAAGCTGTAAACAGCAGCAGTTACAAAAACGCTAATGGATAAACACATTATGATGTATTTGTTGGGGATATTTTTAAATAAAATAAATGATGGTAAATACGAGCATTTTAACTTTTTGTGTGTCGTATGTGTGAATGAAAGGTTTCTGTTTTGTTTTATTTTCATTCCATTTGTTTTTATTTTGCCTCTTTTGGGTTTTTGTCGGTTTCTATGGTTTCGCGCCTTTAAATCGAAGTATTTTAAATTCAAGTATTTGTATTCTGAGACCGAACAGTAATGCTTTTAGCTACAGGTTCAGCTCAATTAAAATCAGAAAATAATTTCAAAAAGTTAAACAAAATCAATTTTATTCTTTTCATCAGTTTGACACATCTTACGTCTCATTATTCGCTATATTTCACATTTGGATTAATATCCTGCCCAAATAATGTCCAACTCGTGCAATAATTAAAGAATGCCGACTATTCAAGACGGTAAAAGTAAGTTAATTGATGTTCAAGAATGTTGGATACTAGATTTCCTAGAATGATTTCAATGTGCAATGAAAGAGCATGTATATTAATTGATTACCATTTATTTAAATAATCCATATTTAATTATTAAATAAACTTCTTCTTAAATTTTAATGAATATTAATAGAATTTGGTAGGTTCGTAAAACAAAACAATCGGCTTTTTTAACTTCTTTGCATGGTCTCTTCAGATTTGCCAGAAAGTGTTCAGTTAAATGTATTTTGTTTTTAAAATGTTCTACTCAATATTTCTTTCTCCACTGTATACCCGAGTATTATGATAGGATTTTCCTTGTTTTACTTTCTTTCAATTACTTAAAGTTTTAGTTTCGAAAATTTTAATTTTGGAAGGGAAATCCAATGTCCCCTTTGAGATACGTACTCATGAGTATGCCACTATTTGAGAGCAAATTGCGCTTCAATATTCCGTTATTCGTTTGTGTTACTTTCATTTTCTTGGCAAATTTTCTTATTTGCCCACAAAGTGGCTTTGTTTTTGGCTGTCGTTCAGTAGCAATTATCTTAAAATTTTTATCCTTTCAATTATTGACGATACTCTATTTGCTAATTACAAATCATAAGTGAACTTAATTTTCTTATTCAAATCTTCAAATCTTTCAGGTGCTGTGCTGAAATCATCAAGAAAAATAACTTTAATATTTTAAGTTTCATAAATGTTTATGTTTGATTTTTACTATATCGAGGAAAATATTTGTGATACTGGCCTGTACTCAATTGATATGAACAATAGACTTTAGTATTATAAAAATCTTTACAATTTCCATAAAATTCATCCTCTAACATGCTGTTGTTTTCTTTTCATTGAATTTATAGTCAGTTTTACAGTTTCAATCACGTGTCATAATAAATTAGCAACAAATTACATTAAACATCACCTCCTAAATTTAAGTCATAAAATGAATCGTTAGTCTTCCCATTTAACACTTCATAACTTTGCGTAATTGTATAACCCCTTTATCAATTGAAAATGAAATCTAATAAATAAACAAAGAAACAAATGAGACGTTGAAATGAGTATTTTAAAATCATATTTAATTTATAACTAATTGTCATATGACTACATTCTTTTTATTGTTTTTTTTTTAATTAAGTACTAAATAATATTTAAAAAAAGAAAACAAAATACAAAAAAGAAAATATATTACGATGACAACAATTTTATAATTATTTAGTTAAAGGGTACTTAAGCATTTATGTATATATGTCTGATACTGTCCTTTTATATTCTTCTATAGTACGTGTGTACATATTATTTTATAAAAATAACGACAATAGTAATTGCCACTGAATCGAAGTTCAAAATCAGCGATTTCGTTTGTTTATTTTTCATTGCCTGATAACGCTAATAACGAATGGACTTTTGTGTCATACAAATAGTACCCAATAATAAATAATACAAGCGGCCAACTAAATAAAACTAATATATTAGACTCGAACAAAAATGTTTAAACATTATGTTGTAATTGTTGTAAACAAATACTAAAATAATAAAAACTTATTAATTACAAATCAAATTGATTGCAAAAGTACTCCATTGACATGGCATTTCGTACACGTAAAATGTATTTATAATGATTGATACACGAACAAATTATCGCTTAAGTACAAACATTAAGTAATATTTTTAAATTTAAACTAATAACTTATTTATTATTGTGTTTTTTTTTTAATTATCATTTTGTTTTAATTTATTTACGTAATTAATATTGTAAAAAAAATATTAAATTAATGTGTGTGCATTTGTAGAGATTATAAGTTAGTGGTCGTATGGGGCAGTTATAATCAGTCAATCAAAAATCAATAAAACCACCATCATTACCAATTTAATCAGAGTCAACTTATCTAATGTAGTTGTTTCATTTTTAAACACCCCCAATAAAAATATTAAACGAAAAACGATCAATCAAATGATAGCCAATATTTAGTCAATTTAAAAAAAAATCAATAAATGTCACAATAATCAATAATATTGTTGGGTGATTGAAATTAATTGTTTATAAATTACCGCTAGATGGCTCTCATTAACTTCATTATATAACATGAAAGGTGAGATTTAAAGTTTCACTTTATTGGATAACATTATTATAATTACATCAATATATCAACAAAGAAACAATGTATTAGGTTAATACAATCAGTACTTTTCTGCACACAACTACAAAATCTAAAGAACAAAATTAAAAAAAAACAAAACTGAAGCTCAACGAAAGTCAAAAGCTGCCCAACTTTATTCATTGCTTGCCTTGACGGAGAGGTACCGAATTAAACAAATTGTATAAGGAAGCATTTATTTCAACACTGCTGTCAGTCGGAAAAGTCAAAGTAACTAGGCCTTAAATGCAAATCATTATCCTCATATTACGCTTTTCTGTTACGGACACGATACTGCCACTAGAAAAACAACAGGGACTTGGTTAGTTTTGATTTTGATCTGATAATTTTGATTTTAAAGATTTACCGCTCTCTGGTCGACCAGACAATGCAGAATTTATTGGCCCTGCGCGAATAGTTCAATAAGTATTTTCAGGGAAAAAAACAAGAAAGCACTGGGATATTGGCAATTCAACGGAAATGTATAATGTATACGCTCAGTAAACCCAGATTATATTTTATTTGGTAAGACATTATTGAACTCAAAGGATTAAGATAAAATAACCTGTTGAATAACTTAAAGTTAATTGTATTTAATTTATTTTTGTTTTTGTTTTTATAAAATATTTCTTGTTCAAAATACAGAGTGGGTGGAAAAAATTCTCAGGGTCATGTTATATTAAAGTATTAAATAATATGACGGTTAAAAATAATCAATAAGTCAATAATAATTTATAACACAAGTATTGTGATTAAAACTTAAGCTAAAAAAAAATAATAAAAATTGCATTTGCTATTTCCTCTAAAAGAAAAAAAACAGGAAATGCTGATTGTTGTTAAAAAATGTAAATTACTTTAGACTATTGAGTTTCTTTTTTACTGAATGGCATAATTACACGATTTCAAGAATATAAGTTTCTTTACTATTGGCAGCAAATGTTAAAAAATTGGCATGTTTTTCTAGTTGTGGGTTATCGGTTGTAAATACTTAGTTAATGTAAATCATGGAAGTCAACATTTTAAATATTTTAAAATGCTTCGTAAATATTATAAGTTCCTTACCATTGAAATCTTATTTAATGACCAAAATGATACGAGTAGTGAAACAAATATTATTTTTAAATAAAAAATTAAATGACATTCAGTTGAAATAGAAAATATTTCAAATGAAATTATCAGATATTATAAATTCATCAAATGATATCACAGTAAATAGTTATAAAATAAAAATTAAAAATAAATCATATTTTAAGAATCATAAATCTATAAAAATAATACTCGACCCACTAATAAACTAACAAATTGCCACCAGTTGTCGAAAAACCCGAAATCTAGTAGACAGTGGACTTAATCGAAAAAGTCAACACATAAGTGTTATAAAATTAATAAAGATAAGCTAAATGTTTTTAAAATTACTGATTATGGCGACATATCGATGGTATTTATTTATCCCCAAAAGTTGTTGGTGGTAGTACTTCAATAAAAATCTTTGAATACGAGTAAAATTAAAAAAAAAATATTTTATATTGCCGTCTTATCGTTATCGCTCAATTTTTAAAATAATAAACGACAAACACAGCAATTATTTTTGACAGTTATTATGATGGATTAAATTTCAATTAGTAATTAAAGTTAAAAAAAAAATTAATAAATAAAAAATTATCAAGAGTCTTGATTAGCTGCCTCTTTTTAATTATCTACCCTACTTATTAATGTTGATAATAAAGTATTATTAAGAAATTAAATTTTTTGTTATTGACTCTTTTCGTTAACATTTCTACGGAAATCAAATAATTTTCAACCGGGAACAATTAACCAGGTGCTATTTTACCATACATTTGACAAACTCCACTCAATTTGGTTTAAATTATCGTTCTTTATCTTTAAGTTAGCGCGAAG
>QOCX01000088.1:0-10789 GCA_005959815.1 Sarcophaga bullata
GTAGGTCCCGCCACTCATGTATAAAATTAACACACACAACATAAGTGGTGTGAGAAGCTAGGCCGAAAGCCTGACTGAAGGAAGGGTTGTAATGGCCAATTATGTATGTATGTATGTAAAAAAGACTTCTGCTTGGAAAATAGCCAGGATATGTTGTTGACATCAAGAATAATATTTAAGAATAAATAACAGTGTTTTAACTTCATAACCGCATTTTATTTAAAAGTATGATGTTACCCATCATTTGTTAAGATAAAGAACAAAATCATGCTTATGTCTTAAGTTTTCTGTTTGCATATAAACTTTGCAGTCCCCTTTAACTTACAAACACGTGCTTTGCTCATAGAAATTTGATTGTTCCAGAATGTTATCCAATTTTTAAACATTATTTTTTAATATGAATGATATTATTCGAGCAATAACCCTTTTAAAGCAATCTAAAAATTCTTTTAGCGATGCAAAGTACATTCTGTATGCGAGTAATCGAATAAATAAAATTTGCATAAAATATGCAAAAATTAAGATTTTTTTTATTTTAGATGGCATAATAATTAATTAATTTAAATAATATTATTTTAAACAAAAGGTTTTTAATGTTTTATTAAGTCAATCATTTCATAATGGCCGTTGAATCGTTGTGGTTTTCTTTAATGGCTTGATTTCGTTCACATCAGGTTTTGTTCTGAAGTCTTTTGTTATGAAAATCAAAACAAATCTGTGATGGAATGATGGAAAGTTTGCAAAATGTATTAGCATTATATTTGGTCATGCCTTTAATCGTTTTCTAAATTTAGTTCATTCGGATTAAAATGTTTGAAAATCTTTCTTCATTCTTTTGAGTGGTAAAAGGTTCTAGTTTGAAAGGTTTACAATTAAAATGATACAATGAAGTATTTCTGCAATTCTTTTTCTTCTGTTTCGATTCAATTTATAATCCTAAACCAGATTACAATCGCCGTTCAAAAAATTATTTTCCCATGTGGCTGGCTGCCAGTTTTGTTGGTTAATTTTTATAATTTTTTTTAAATTTTTTTTTTTTCTGTAAATGATTTATAATTAAAAAAAATTCTTTACAATCAATTGCGGATCTAACTAAACTGAAATTATTGGTTTGTTAATAAGTCAGGTTAATAATATAAGCATTAAATGAAATCAAAGGCAAAGCAAAGAACACTAAAAATTCATTGAATTACTGAATGGCTATGCATTGTAATGCAATTAAAAAAAAAACAAAACATGGCAAAATCTTAATTACATTTTTTGTAAAACTATTACAGTGGTGGTTATAATTAAAATAAGAAAATAATTAAAAGGAACTAGTACAACAACAACAACAAAAAAAAACACCAGATTTTTTTTAAAACAATTTTCTGCCTTTAATTTTAAAGACAATCACAAAAAAAAGCATGGCAAAATAATTTTTTTAAAACACAAGAAGGAAAAAAAATGTGTTAGACGTTCTGGCTCCTTTGCTGCTTTCATTTAAGACTAAAGAAATACTGCATTATTAAGAAAGTGTAGGGGAGCCTTTCAAGTCTTGTTTTTTAACGATTCGTAAAAGAAAAAAATTTTTTTGGAATTTCTTTTAAAAAACCAGGCTTAAAATTTCAAATGCAAATACATTTCTTAAGTAGATTTTGCAATTATAAATTTTAATTCGTAAACTTAAACTTGTTTCCTTAAGAAAAATAATAAAAAATTCCCCAAAAGTTGTGTGAAAGATGTTCTAAAAAAAAAAAAACAAGTTTGTTGCTTAAGTCTTTTGTATGATATGCCTTATACTGATTGATGAAAACATCATAATTTTTTTTTTTATTTTTTTTTTTAATATTAAACAGTTTGTTATTGTTTAATGCAAATAGAGCAAGAGTAGATGTTTCGTTTGTTATTGATTAACAATTCGTATTGAACTTCACATCAAACGAAATCTAAATGTTTTAGTAAATTATTCTTTTGTTTCAAAGAAAAAAAGAAAAAAAAGAAACATTTTATGATGTCCAATCAAAGTTTTCAATTTAAGCATATTAATTATAAACAAATTAAAATTTTCATTCCTTTCACTTGCTAGCAAAGGCCATTATACTCTATGCTCTATGCTTTGCTTATATCCTATCCTAAATTGTATCTTTTTTTTTATTATTAAATAATTCAACATCATTTTATTCATTATTAATGTATGTGCGGCAATTCTAAGTCAAATATCTGTTAAAACAAATTTTGTTTAAGCATTTGCTGAAATGTTTAAATGTTTTATGAATAAATGGCCATAAAATTACGTGACATTATCAATGTTATTGAACAGGATTTGCAAGTTAATCTTAGTCTGGTTTTAATTTAAATTAAAATTAGAATTCAAAAACAAACAAACAAAAAAAATATTAGACTTTGAAATATTAAAGCAAACATACGTGGTGTTTAGCCTTCAAGCAATCTTAAAATTGTTTCAAACACAATTAAATGCAAGGTTTAATGCTTAATAAGGATGCTGCTTTAAATTAAAAATTTTAACACAATATTTTTATAATTTTTTTAAGCTTAACTTTCCAAAGAGTTTCCAAACACTAAACTTTATTGCTTATTCCCTTCAAAAAAAAAATTATTCAACAATAATTCAAATTCAATCGTTTCATACACAACCATTATTATGTGATTTTAAAAATTTTCGAATGTTTATGATGTCTGATGACCAGAGGGGGCCTTAAACAGAAACTTATTTATGCACATGATAACATAATAAAAACAGAAAAATAAGAAGAAAAACAAAAAGATTTTATAAACATAAGCCATACACCAATCCAGCTGGTATGATTAAATATTTAAACTCTCTTAAAGTGTCACAATTGTATGGTTTTTTGGTATCATAACACTTGTTGGTCTATGATTACGTGGCACAAAACAATTGCTCACGTATCGTGCGCAAAAAAAAAATCGAAACACTGGACATTCACTCCTTTTACTGGAAATAGGCAACCACATGGCTAACAATGTTAATGTAGGCCATATTTATAATGGCATAAAATGAATGAGTAACTGAATGAATGCATGCATGAACAAATGAACAAATGAACAAATGAACAAATGACTGAATGAATGAATGTCTCCTTGTATTAAAAGGCTTACAGATTACAGCATAGAAACAAAAATCTTTTTTTGGAAAATCGTTTTTAACAGCACGTTTAAATCAACGTATAGATTTTTCTAGTTTTCCGGCAGCTCCCAGATACATATGAAATTATTATTTTAATATGCGCATAAATTTATGCGCTATCGAAAAACTCCAACAACAAAAAGAATTACACCAAAATGTAATACAAAAGAAAAAAAAAAGAAAATGAAACCGATTTAAATCTAATTGTTTAACTCATAGTAATACTGATATGGTTTCACTATGTAGATGATGGTGGTAATACCATGTTTGGTTTTCTTCTGGATGGACCATAAACATAAAATGAAAAGAAGGAAAGGAAATCGAAAACAAAATAATCAAATCGATAGTCTCCAAATGGTCGGCCATGTATGAAAAATAATGCCAATTAAATAAATTAACGTTTGTAGCTTAAGTCTTACGTATTGGTTACAGCTTTAATCAATGCTGTGGCGATACGTGCATTAAATGTTAATTAATTTTGTTGTGTATTGTTGGTGGGCATTGCTTATATTTTAGGTTCTAATTAGAGGGGAATTGACTTAATGAGATAGAAGAAGTCAACAGCTAAGTGAACTATGCTTTGTTATTTCATGAAATCTTTGAATCAGCATTCAAAGACCATTCATTAGGCACAGGCATTACTGGCATATGGTGTTGTTTAGCAATAAACCACCAAGAAATAAAAATCCTTTTGAGAAAAATTAGAAAGAAGTGTGATAAACACGCGCCTTTAGGTGTAAAAACATGCTGTGTTCTCTTGAACAAATTTCTTCGAATAAATTCGAAAGGGTTTGTTACAGTAGCAGCACTCTATTCTTAATTGTCTTCTGCTAATCTGTACGTGTTTTGTTTGAGAAACTTTTCATGTCAATTTTATTTACTCTCTGAATTATTGTCAGAAATCTGCTGAGAGAAAGACGCCGAAGAAATATTTCTTTACATTTTTCGTTCGAGATGTCTGACCTGGAGTTAGAACCGAGACCTTACATCTAATAAGCTAACACACTACCTTAGTGGGTAGTTTGACTAGGGTGACTTCAAATTGGCGGTTGCAAATCATTAAATTTTATTGTCAAAATTTTTGCTCAATCGATTAATTATCTTTGACAATGAAGTCAGGAAAAAGAATTTTCAAATTTATGGTCGTGTGAGCAGCCAGTAGCCAATTTATGCTGAAAACTTTACGGTTTGATGCGTTGGCATCAAGAAAAATGAGAATCGATAACGTGCAACGATTACTAACTTTTTCTCCCATGTTGTTTCAACAAGACAATGCCACATGCTACACGGCACGCGAATTTATGGTTCTATTGAGATGACAGTTTACATAACAAATAATCTTTTGGATCAGTCCACTGGCAGCCAATATCATGCAATTTCAGCCTATTGAACTATTTTTTGTGAGGACAAGTGCAATCAATTGTTTACAAACACAATCAGTCGATACAATTTCAATTACGAGAGATCAATTTTAAGTTGACTGCCAAAAAAAAATTGAAAGTTAAAGTTCATACATGGAATATCAGTAGCGTATCCGCGGGCAATACTTACATGAAATAATTTAAAAAAAAGTTCTTTGCTTTTTTATTTTACTTTCTATAAATTTTGATTACCTTCAGCTTAATTTCCAAAACCCAAATGATTAGAATTAGATTTGCCTCGCAATGTGCCTTGTGTTTTAAGGTTCTATCGCAACTACAACGGATTTTGCTTAAGCGAAATAAGAGTATTTATTCTCGGGAATCATGTATTACTAGTTAACACCCGACTTTCTCATTGAGCACATACATTTGTGGTCGATTGGCCAGTGGTTCGCACACTACATTACAGAGAAAACTCATTCTATAGCCGGACTATTCGTATGTGACACTCCCTTCCTGCAGAGGTTTTTCCTGTCGCTTATGATATAAAGAGAGAGATTCAAATCTAGTGTCCATAAACGCTACTCTCTATTTCCTCATTTCCATGGCATATTTTCCTAATTCCAACACAATCTACTGCATGAATAGGGCATGCCCCCTTAGTGTTGGTATAGTTGCATTGCTGTATTGATGTGAGAGAATTATCATTTGAAATATTTTGTCTCTATCCGAGTGAGCTTGGAATGAATGGACTACGAATGAATATTGTGTCGTTGCGAAATAAACAAACCGAAATAATAGGCTTACGATAGCTAGGACACTTCAATTGAAAGGAAATAACAACTCCAGTAAGAAAAACGTTCGATGAAAATTACTACAGCAATTGCGATAGGAAAACCGTAACGTTTGGTGAAACAACCACTTGGAAAACAATACGAAAAAGCTTAAAATTAAGTAAGTAAGACCTGTAAGAAACGTAAAACAAGACATTTGTTTCGACTTCAAACCGCTACATATACACGCATTCACATAATTGATCATTACAACCCTTTAATTAGGATTACAACCTAGTTTCTCACAGCACCTATGCTGTGTGTGTTAATTTTATTCATGACCGGAGGGACCAAAAGTTTAAAGTCGTTTCCGAATGACAGATTTTTAAGAAACTTTTTGATGGCAATTCTATTTACTGTCAGTGTTTTTGCCAGTGTTTTTGCCGCCGAAGTTTAGTTGGTGATATCTGACCCGGATTTTGAACAGAGTCTTCACGTGTAATAAGCCAACACACAACCTATTTGGACTACAGGGAATTTCAATCGTTCCATGTATTAGACTGAAAAGGTAATGGTAAATTGTTTGAATTGACTGAATTGACTGAATTGACTGAATTGACTGAATTGACTGAATTGACTGAATTGACTAAATATGACTCAATAACTATGCTTTTAATTAAGGAAATTAACATGAGAAATAGGCCTCTAACTATACAGAAAAAAATTTTAAAATTGTTTGTTATCCACTTGTGGCCTAAGTGTGTCCGTCCAACTGCCTTAAATGGACAGTCACCTCCACCTAAGTATACTCCTGAAATTGTTTTAAAGAAATCCATAGCAACTCGCCATATACGCATTTACTATAGCCAGATAAGCTTCTATTTTTTATGATATTTCCAGCAAAATCCATTCCATCAATAAAACTAATTCATCTGCCGCATACATGTTTATTGCACTTTTATTACCAAAAATCTTTTTGGCTAATTTTATTTATAACGGTTGAATTGTTTTCCTATTTTTTTTCTCTTGCCCTGTCTCCCTTTCTTCTTTTTTAAGCGTATGCTGGGGGCATTACTTTTGCTCTGTATTTGTCTCTAAGCAGGCCTTAACGACCATTCGACCGTTTGTCTGGTCTGGTCTGGCCTGGTAAATGTGTCTTCTGTCTTTCTTTTTTGGTTACCATTGTTAAAGATTTTTCTTTGTTGTTGTTGGTTTAGTTTTCTTTTCTTTTTTTTAAATTTTTTTTCTTATTTTTATTTGTACATATCGTGTGGCATATCTAAACACATGCTATTGTCTTTTAGATTTCTTTTTAAATGTTGTTGTTATTGTTGTTGTTGTTGTTTGTTTATATATACTTTATTGCAATTGCATTTTTATTATTGCAACATAACATCAAACAGCCACAGCAAATAACAACAACAACAACAACAACAACAACAACAATAACATTTATAATGTTATGTTATGTTATGTTATAATGTTGCTACATGTATTCCCTAATAAAAAAAAAATACACAAACAATCTAAGTATTGTATATTGTATTACGATTACAACAACAACAACAATGTATCTAAAAAAAACAGATAACATGCCAACAACATTTACCAGAGACTTGTAGTTGACAGAATCGTAACAATTAATATTATTTACAACAAATCTATTGACAAGCGTTCGTTTTACTTAGTTTTTGCTGGGTTAGTAACAACAAACCAATCAAACAGTGTGTGTGTGTGTGTCTGTCTGTCTATAGATGCGGATGCTCTCAACTGATTTTGTTCAGTGTTTTTGGACCACAAATAAAAATTTAATTTTTTTTTTCTTCTTATTTTCTTCTTTTTTTTCTTGGTTCATAAAACAAAACATAGAGTTTTTTTATTTCTGTCTCGTCTACCTAATTTGGCGAACTAATAAAGAAAAACCCCAAAAATGAGAGCCAAAAAAAAATAAAAAGTTTTTTCTTTCTGTTTTTCTTCTTTTTTTTATGGGCATTTATAATACGAATGAGTATTGGATGGCAAAGCTTTTTTTTTTGGGAAAAATCATTTAGAATTGTTGAAATAGTTTTCAATGAAAATATGGTTATAATTCACACACACAGACACACACACAATTGCTGGCAAACAAATTCAAACATTTATTCAATACCCTATAACAGCAAGGAGATACCCTATGGGACAGAACATCTGGCAGCGGATTGGAAAATCTTAATCCATGCTTTAATATAAGTTTAGTTATACGCACAGAAATGTTTTAAGAATCTTAAGATTAGTCTGTTGGAAGGAATAAATTCAAGAGAACAGAATAATTGGTGACGCCGTAGGCAGTGTGTTGGTTCATTAGACATGAGGCTTCAGTTCAGTCATCTTGAACAAATCGGCAACTTCCTCTAAGAGATTACTGGCATAAATTCTCAGTCTAAATTAAAATTTCATGACAAGTTCCTAAATAAATCTGTCGTCCGCTACTCATGTATAAAATTCAAGCACACTACATAAGTCGTAGGGGAAATAATGACGTAATCCTGTCAGCTTTAAACTGTAGGCCCCTCCGCTCATGTATAAAATTCAAGGACACTACATAAGACGTCTGAGAAATTAAGTCGTAATACTGTTTGAAAGTTGGTTGTGACCAATCATGACCCATTGACCCTGCACTTTGTCTCATCGAAAATATGTAACCTATTAACGTCTCCGGTTATTCTTGTTGCTTTCATTCCTACAATGATCAGAATATGGTTCAAAGACGAGTTGGAGTCCCTAACCTCTCTTTAATCACAAAACAGCCGTAAGAACATTCCAAAAAAAATCCCCCAATTGACCAGACCAAATCAAAAACCAGCACCTTCTACCTTAGAATCCATACACAATTCTTAGTGTCTTCAATACAAAGACTTATTGGAAGGTAGAAACGAAATATCTTTACACAAAATACTTTCTGTTGTAGCGCACTTGGTAGTCAGTCTTGCCTGGCCACATTTATTTTCTCCTTTTTTTTATTTTGCAATGGATTCGAAGGAAAAAAAAAACGAAAAACAAGTGAGAAATGTTTGCTGTTCGCAATTGTAAGACAATTATCTCCAAAAACACCTACAATTACAGCCATTTGTGGCAAACACACAAAAAAAGGATTTGAAAAAGTGTTCAGGAATGTGTCTACGATTTGGAAAATTAAATATTTTTAAAGGAAAATTTTCTTACTTTTGTAGATCAAAGAAAAAAAAAACAAAAAATCTACTGTATTGATCAGTAGATCAATAAAACCAATATGGACAGAAGAATGGTTAGGAATTAGAAATGTTACATCTAGAGTCTCAGCTGAGTTACTATCGAATTGCTGGAACAGTTGTGTACTGAAATTTAAGCCATCCTAGACAGAGTTATAACCATTACTCATTCAGGAGTTACAATTTCTTCAAAACTTCACTCTATCCAATTACGTCAAATATCTTTTAATTATCGTAGTCTGGTAGGTTCAAACCCAGACATTTCCAACAAGACGAAATATGAAAAAAATATTTCTTCGATTACTTCCTTTGCTCAGCAGATTTCTGGCAAAAACTCTGAGAATAAATACAATTGCCATGAAATGTTTCTCAAAAATGTCTTGTTCGGAGTCGACTTGAAATTGTAGGTTCCGTCACTCATAAATGAAATAAACACCCACAACGGGGGTAGTGTGAGAAGCTAGGTTGCAATCCTGACTGAAGTGTTGGACAGCAAACTAAACTGCAATACAAATAGAAGTCAACTGCTCTTTATTGTTAGAGGAAACAAAATGGTTTCAACCTGGATGTCAACCCTATAAGTGTGTAGTGACATTGTAACCGAACCAACTCTATTGAAAGAGAACAAATTTGGTGTTTGGTGATTGGCTTTGGAGAAAAGTAACCATGAAATCCGAGACAATAGATTCTTATAGAAACACATCCTATAAGGCATTGTTTACTATATCTGTTCAGGAAAGCCATGTGATTCTGGTTACTCTCATATATGTTCGTGGACAATAGTTGTTAAAGAGGTAATAACAAAGCCAATACACTGTTAAGGGTTGCTAGAATTGAACATTAAACTGAAATGGTATCACACATTCATAAGCAAAAAAAAAAAAATGTTTTATAATCAATCCACTTGCAGGAAGCTCAGATAGTTCTGGACCCTAAAAGAGCTTTGCAGATTAAACCTAACTAGACTTATGCAA
Organism: Sarcophaga bullata; assembly: GCA_005959815.1. Lineage (NCBI taxonomy): Eukaryota > Metazoa > Arthropoda > Insecta > Diptera > Sarcophagidae > Sarcophaga > Sarcophaga bullata. Next base: position 9,484 of record QOCX01000088.1, read on the forward strand.
GTAACCTCTGGAGTCTGAGTATAACTCATAACCACTTCTGCACATGATGTACTGACGAGAAAGAACACAGGACATCTTCTCTGTCATTATCCTGCAATTATGAGGAATCTAGAAAAAAGAGTTCTTTGGCTAGCAGAATATGATTAGAAAAAATGATTTGAATAATTCAAGACCACGTATGTTGTTTTCGTTAATTTCATACATGAGTGGTTTAAAGTCGACTTCGAACGAGAAATTTTTGAGAAACTTTTCGTGGCAATTTTCTATTTACTTTCAGAGTTTTTGACAGAATTCTGCTGAGAGGAAGTAGCCGAAAAAATATTTTTCTTATTTCGTTTTGTTCGAAATGTATGACGTGACCACAACAACGTGAAACGTGACCACAACAAATTGCCTACTAGACTATGGCGAATTCAATTACTTTGATCTCTTAAATGTATTCCTCCTAAGCGATACCTCTTAAGATTCTTAAAGTATTTCTATGACAACTAAAGTTATATGAAAGGATAGATCAAGATTTTCCATTCGGCAGGCAGTTGTTTTATCCTATAGGGTACCTCCTTGCTGTTATAGGGTATTGAATACAAGTTTGAATTTGTTTGCCAATAATTGTGTGTGTGCGTGAATTACAATCATATTTTCAATGAAAATAATTCCAAGTCACTGAAGAAATATTTTTTCAATTTTATTTTGTTGGAGATGTCTGACCTGATGATTAAATCGAAGCTTCACGTCTAATTGTATAATGGAGTAGGTTTTTTGATGGTGTTGTTATGTGAATAAAGCGTTTTTTGTCTTTATCCTCCGTAGGTTTAAAAATTTTTTCAAATGGAAGATGTGATTCTATAGGCACCGAGAATGTTCAATTGAGCCGCAGTATGAATATGAATATTTATTGTCATGCCTGCAGTCAATATGAAATGCAGAATGAGTTCCAAGATCCAAGATCCTGTGGCATATCGATTTTAATTGGCCGTAAGATACTTACAAAGCTGTTGAATGCTTGTGGCACCTAGTTCTTCTCCGCTTTTAACAAAATTTTTAATAGCCATTGAGACAGTTTTGTTTGGCTTTATCTAGAGCAGTTTCTTGCTATTTTGCCAATTTTTTTTTTCATTTTTTTTTTTTAATTCCTTTGGGGGAAAAGCCTTCTAAGACAACACCTTACAAGCGTTATATTTTACAAGATTTTTTTTGAAACAAAAACACCTTGAAGAGACTTTTTTTTGGAATTTAACTTTTAACCATAAATTACAACAATTTATTAACAAAAAGGCAATTTTATCACATCAATTTAATTACTTTC
>QOCX01000088.1:10799-57230 GCA_005959815.1 Sarcophaga bullata
TTTTTTTTTTTTTTTTTTTTTTTTTTTTTTTTTTTTTTTTTTTTTTTTTTGTTAGATTTTCTTGTCAATGGTTTGTTATTTTTTTCTTAATTTGTTTTAGTTGTTAGCTGATGCCATTTTAAAATTATATATGTTCACATGGATGTCGTCACAATTTTAACCTACTTTATGAAGTAGTAGTAGCACAAATGCACAAAGACTTTGGAGAGCCACTATAACAAACAGAAAATATTGCCTGGCATTTTCTTGCGAATTTTGCAAAAATTACCAATACAAGAATGAAAATGAAAAAATTAAAAAAAAAAGAATTGGAAAAAAATTGGAAAAAAAATGTTTTGAATTGATTTGATTTTCTTTAAAAATGGAAAATTAATTTAAAAAAAAAAATAAAAAAAAAAAATTTTTAATTTTTTTAAAAAGGAATGAATGAACGAAGCAATACCAAGACATTAGGCCAGTCTAAGAAAATGTTAAAGTATGGGTTAACATAAGTGAGAATGTATGCAAGAAATAAACTAAAATTTGTTTGGTGGTTGGCTGAACAAAACTAATACTTAAGCACACTTGAGAGAGTATTAGTGGTTCATGAGATATGTGGTAGTGCGTGGCTAAAGGAATTTAAGCAGTTTCACTTAAACTAAGGCAACTGCTTTAATTTTTTAAGTGTAGTGGTAAGGTTTAAAGCTTTACTACCTCAAACTCATTTTCAGTTTTAAAGAAACCAAAAAAAAAAGCTTTTTTTGATTTTTGCCAAAGAGTTGGTTTTTTTTCTTGCAAAAACACTCTCACTTTTCTGCCAAAGTAAAGCAAAGAGTGGTGGTTGTGATGGCTTTAAACTTTTAACTTTAAAAACAAAATCAAAGCTTTTATTGTATTAAAAAATTTCAATTTAATTTGTTTAATGTTGTTTTCAATACCTCTATGAAACTATATTTTGAAAAAAAATAAAAGCAAGAAACAAAAGCAAAAAAGCAACAATAACAACAAATTCAATAAAAAAAAAATGTTTTTTGAGCTCTCTTTTTAGTAGCGTACATTTGTTGAGTTTTGTCGCATTAAAAGACAAATTCAAACTCAAAAAGTCTTTGTGGTGTGTTTAATCGTAATAAATGTGCGGAGTATATAAGCCACTAACTGACCAAAGACAGCATCCAGTTAAAGGTTTGGAATCGTAGCGGGTTCTACAATCCTNNNNAATTTATTTTTAGTGTTTAACACCAAATAATAAATACTGTTTATATATTTAAACAATAAGGTGCAGTTGTTAATATAATTCTTGTTTCCTCTTTTTTTTTTTTTTTTTCTTCATAAATTTTTAAAACAAAAAAATTTAAAAAATAATTTAAAAAAAAAATAAAAAATAAAAACCAAAGTGTTTTTCAATTAAAAACTAGAATAAAAAAAAAGAACTTTCCATATAAATAAGTGAATTAATTATGCTTTTATTATATACTTCTAGTGAGCTTTGTTGGACGTAGAAAAGTATTTGTGGCGTTTTTATTCCTATAATAGAATAAATAAAAAAAACAACAACAACATGAAATTATTTGTAAGTATTCTAAATGAAAATAAATAATTAACAAGTGTTTGGCAATTAAAAACAAAAAAAAAAGTATAAAAAAAATTTAAAAAAAAGAATTATTAAAATGAGAGAGAGTTTGGTAGTAAAGTTATGAATTTTAAAAATTTTCATTCTCTTCTTCCAAAAAAGAAAGAAATTCACATAAGAACCCTAGAACCTCAGAAAAATTTTTTTTAAATATTTTATGATTTTAAATTTCTTCAAAACAAGGCTTTAATTAAAAGAAAAAAATTGTCTTCCACGTATTCATTTAAATCAAAAGACTAAAGGTACGTGCATGTTGCAATACGTACAATAAAATCAATTGTTCTTTCTATTGAAATAACCAAATCGCAAGTCATTGGCATTTCCTTTCATTTCTCCTTAATCAAAGCAAAAGACTTAAGCAACAAACTTATTCTATTTTGTATCAAAAAATAATCCCTTTTTACTAGAATACTGGATTGGTTTTCTTCTAACTTCAGCTCTTAATTTAAATATTCTTGTTTCAATACCTCCTCTTATTTTCTTACAGGCTTGTTAACTTCACCAGCAAAAGACTTAAGACCCTCAGTCTGTTAAACTTAAATTAGAAACAAACTTCTCTAGAGCCTTACAAATTTGTTTTAATTTTCAATGAAATTTTTCTCTAAAAAATTTTTCTAAACAATATTTATCTTGCAATTGATAAAATCAAGTTCAAATCACAGTTTTTTTTTGCTAAAAATTCTTATTTTTGTGACATTTAAAATGAAATACAAAGGAACCCAGACTTCCTTTTTTAATTAGAAACTTACTCTTGCGCAGAACTCAATTCAAATTTCAATAGAAAATTATACGTAATAAAAATCCTGGAAAATTGATTAATTTTCCACACTAAATTTCTTTATTTCAATTGGAAAACATTTACATTTCCAACAGGGTTTGTTGTAACAATCATTATTATTAGCATTTAAAACAAAAGACTGAAGAAACAAACTTCTTTTATTCAATATTCCAATTCCAAATTCTAATTGCAATTGGAATTCGATTTGTAATGTTCACAGTTCGAAAAGCGTTTTACGAAAAGCTTTTTATATTAAACAAAAGACTTATGAAACAAACTTTTTTGATTTTGTATTAAAAGATCACTTTTTTATGAACGAAATTTTATAAGAAAACTACACAATACTTCATATATTTTCAAGTTCTTTTCATCAATAGTTTAAGGACTTCAATTCCTTATTCCTTATGCAAAATTCTTATAACATTTCCATACTTATTGCATTAATCATTAAAACCCTTTAGTCGGGATTAGGTTTCTCACACGTAGAACCTACAGTTTATAGCCGTTTCCAAACGACAGATTCTTTGAGAAACTTTTTTCATGGCAATTTTATTTGACACCCAGAGCTATTGCCAGAAATCTACTGATTTTCATATTTCGTGTTGTTTGAATTGTCTGACCAACAGACTACCTACTAAGCTACGGCTTCTACTTCTATACTTATTGAATTGATCATTAGATCCCTTTGGTCAGGATCAAGTTTCTAGCAACACTTATGGTGACTGTGTATTCATTATACCCATGAGTGATGAAACCTATAATTTACAGCTGCTTCCGAATGACAGAATTTTGGAGAAACATTCCATGCCAAGTTATTGCCAGACGACTGCTGACAATTTTAGATCTCTCCTGAATCCGTTATGACAACTTTGAGACTTTATACGAAAGTTTTTAAATTTTCGGTTAGTTTTTCTTATGATTTCATCCAAACACTGAAATTATAATTGCCCTGCAATGATCAGACTGAAGATATAACCCGATATTTCTTAGCATTCTTAAAGCTCCCCCCTAGTATACTTTTTCTATTCTCCATACACATCATCCACTGCATAATACATAGAATAGATTTGTAGAATTTCTGTATATTTATACGGCATGTCTGACAGTTTCTGTAATACGCTTTACTTGAGAATTTGCTAACATAGCGTTTCCTGTAATGGACTTTGTAAAAGACTTCCTTGTCAATTTGCTAACCTATGACATTCCCAATTATTTGAATAATATTTCTATTATTAATAGGCAAAATATCGCATAATAGGCTTTTGAATATTAAAACTCTTCGGAAAATAGTTTGCCAGACTCTACAGAATTTCAAAACTGTTTTTAAAAATTGTTAAAATTCCCTGAACAAGGTGCAGAGTATTGTGGCATAAAGTAAGATTTCGATTTATTTTTTGAATAAATTTTTTAGTTTAAAATCGTATTTTGAATTGATAATTCATTTTAACATTACGACCGATTGAGCTTTGAATTTTAATTCGTATTCTTGTCTCACAAATCACCCTCTAATACGAGTGCTTACAATGTGTCATTCAATTCACAGTTATTTTTGACACATTTTGATGAATGGCTGCTGCATTAATGTTGTTTTATACAAAATTGTACAGGAAAACCTCTTTCAAACAGCATTACAATTAAATTGCATTCAACAGGCATAAATTTGTTAGACGAACATTCTACCAAAAAACATGTTTTTGTGTGTCTTAATGTCATCGATATTAGAATTTAATGAACATGTTTGTAGCAACAATCTAAGAGAATAAAATTCATTATTCAAGAGACAACAAGCGACTTAAACAATGAAGTGAATTAATTCTTATGTTTGAAATGTCTGTACCAGGCTAACAATAAGAAATAATGACAATAAGAAAAAATGACCATAATGTCACATGGCAGTAGTTAAGTTAAACAATTAAAAATTCTCATAATGGAGTATCGTTCTCGACAAGTAATTGCAAATTTAATTGAAGACAATCTAAGCAAACTTTTTTTAATGAAAATTATTATAAAATGCCTCAGCAAGCATAAGTACAATCCTAAGAACTTATTGCAAAGAAACCAAAAGACTTAAGCAGGAAACTTGTAATGAAACAAAAGGAAGTCCCCAACAATGCCTACAATGCCCACTAAGCCTACTCTTTCTGATTTTGATGACACAAATATAAAAACCCAGCCCATGTCTTACTATTTAGACTATGGCCTCCATTTCATATTGGCATTCTTCCTATTGATATATGACAACAACTGCTGCCTAATACAATGAACGTCAACCTGTAATAATTATTACAGCCATAATGGCACAATTATCAATTATCTAATCGTTATTGCCTTCTTTCAAGCAAAATGAAAAAGAAAAAAAAAACACAATTTCAGTACGTATCGAATTAAGTAACGATTTTCAGGCGAAAGTAATGTGAAGACAAACAAAATGCATTTATATGTCGCAAATCCAAAATAATAACAACAACATGGCCACCAATATAGCAAATATTTCAAGAAAACCAAGTGAAATTTTTATTAAAAAAAAAAAATTTAAAACAACAAACCATACTAAGGAATACCTGACTGGCATTTAAAAAAAAGCGAATGTTTTTTTTTTAATAAAAATTAAAAAAGAAAATTTAAACAAAAAAATTACAACTGATTTAAATAAATTATTTATTCAAATACAAATAAAGAAAAATAAAAAAAATTTTTTATTAAAAACCAATTGCATTTCAAAGGCAATTGCAAAAAAAAATGGCTTTCCAAACCCAGCTTATACGCCATATACACCTGTTGTCAAACAGTAGTAATTTTTTTTTTTAATTTATTTAAATTTATCAATAATTTCATATTGTTTATATTACCATTGATTTTTATCAAATAATTATTCAAGTTTCATTCATTCATTAGTATGCTTAAAAGCCATTCACAAGTACCTCGCATGCAGAAACAAAAATAATCAAAAGAAAAAAGAAAAAGAAAAAAAATTCATATTTTTTCTTCTTCTGTAATGTTGTTGATGTTTGTCTGTTTATTTGTTTTTGTAATATTATATTACCATGAAATGTATATTTCCGTCAACAAACCATTTGCTACTACCAATCAACTTGTATGGTAACACCCCAAAAAAATGTATAAGAAAAGAAAAGAAAACAAAACAAAATCAAAACAAACCAGAGTAAATATTTTTTTCTTTCTTTCTGTTTGGGTTTGATAAAGAAAAAATAAAAATAGAAAGCCGGTATATGAGTAAGCCAAATAGGCTAATGTAAACATAATGAAAGCGACAGGCGTTAAAGCAATAAACTTTGTCTAGAAAATGTAAATGAAGACTTAAAAATTATAAAGAAAACAGAATAAAATCAACAATAAAAAAACGAAAGACTTAAGCAACAAACTTTTGTCTGGAAATTGTAAATAAAGACAGAGAAACTAGACATATAAACAGTTAGAGAATATATTTCTCGATTTGATATTATAAAACAACTTCTGCAACATCTTTCAGTTTTAGCATGATAAACGTATGAGTTAAATCACAAGCCTCTTTCATAGTGAACGATATTTCAAAAAAGCATAAGTAATTCGGACTCAAAATAATTACTCAGAAGCGAAAGATTAAAGCCACGTAGCTTATCGAAATTTTTTCTCTGAAAAGTCAACTTTTTCTTGAATACGAAAGACTTAAGCAACAAACTTTTGTCTGGAAATTGTAAATAAAGGCATAAGAACTGTAAACATTTAAGCAGGCAAGAAATATAATTTTCGAACAACACCCGTTCACAATTGCAATGGTCTGTCCATTACTTACCTTAAATTCTTCCTGTACGGTCTTATATACAACACAAATCTCCTTCTATTGTAATTAATCAACAAAAGCTTAGATTGCCTGACATTCATTTAGTTTTCAAAGACTTTTAACCTCTGTACATACTTAAAAACCTCTATTGCCACTCTACAGAAGGTTCTGATTTCATTAGTAGATTAAGTAAATCCAGCAGGGCCTTTTCCTTTAGTATACAAAGACATACTGGCCCCTCTTACCTGGCATTATGTGAACAGTTTTTAGATTCATCCTATTGGCCCAAACAATGGCAATTATTTATGCTACCATAGTGGTGTTCATTCACTGCATAATCCTTGGATTTTATTCTTAAGATTTCCTTGCAATACTTTCCATTTCATTATGGCTTGTCTGGCGTTTCCTGAAAGGCTTTCTATTGCAGCCTTCCATGTCAATTTTCTATTCAATAACATTTCCAAATACTTTACATCCAGTTTCCATGGTAGTATCTCATCCAACTGATACATATCTTTCCATTTAGAAAGATTTCTCCTTCGCGTAAGTGGTGCTTTTGTGGTCTAGTCGCAATTTATCATTTAGGCCACTGACATGCACCATCAACTTGCAATCTCAAGATCTTTTTGATTGAAATTCTTTATGAAAGAGTCTCAATTAGTGTCAGAAAACATTACTTTAAGCAATAATACTGCCCATTAGACTAGAGGCTCATCCAAAACATGTGTAATAATAATATTACTTTGGAACAAAAAGACTTAAGCAACAAACCTGTTTTAATTCCGAAAAAAAAAATTGATAAAAGTAAGAGATTTTAGAAACAAATCTCTTATCATTCCTAAGTATTCAAAATGAATACCATTTGCTGTTTGATACTGGACTTTACAAATTTTTCAAATCGTTTTGAATCAAGTGCTGATCCCTTCATGATCATTACAGCATGCAACTGAAAATAAAATTTTTTTTTTTCGTATTCAAATAACCCAAGGCAAGCAATTTTAAAACTAAAGTTTTTCAAGTTTAACTTCTTATTCAAATAAGTCAAGCCACATAGCAAATTTGCTCAAGCATAACTGCTTCTTGAAATGAAAAAAATTCTTCAAGAATTGAAAACTTGTCACAACCAAATAATTTCAAGAACGTCTTGTAAAGCGTTTAACGCTTTAAGATTCAATTGTAACTTCCACTAAGACACACTCGAATAATTTTATTTTTATTTCACTTGCTCAGCTACAAATGCTTGCTGTTCATGTGTGAATAAACTTTTATTTTCATTTGAAGCTGGTTTGTTTACTTTTCTTCAAGCTTTTCTGGAAATTAAAATTTTTTTTTTACAAATTTATGCAAGACTTTGCCTTGTTTTGCTTTATTTTTTACAATGTTTACCGCTCTTCTTAACCTGATTTACAAATGAAATCAAGAGTTGACTTCTCTAACAGCAGTCACACACACACTGGAATTTGCATAATTTTTTTTTCGTTTCTCGCTTTTTGCCTTTTTTGCCGTCTTTTTCTTCTAACAAGGTTAAGTATTGTGGTGGGTTATGGTTTTCTGTTAATGACTTCATTTTCAGTTTCAACAAAAACCCTATGATTTATGATTTAAAAAGAAAAAAAAAGATTTCAAACAGAAGCTGTTAACAAATACTCAGTAGAGTGAAACTGAAAAGACTTAAGCAAGAAACTTTAAAGTATTAACACATGATTAATGAGTTTTTAATTTTATTTCTATAACGTTGCATTAAATTTTGTTTCATTTTTCTAGATCTGCCTCGCCACATTGTTGGTGGCCTCCGCTTGCGCCGAAACAGCCAAGAAAGCTGCCTCCGAAAAGGTACCCTTAGAAAAGAAACTCGATAAACGTGGTCTCCTCGAATTAGGTTATGGTTATGGTCACTCCGGTTTGGATGTCGGTTATTTGGGACACGGTTCCGTTGCGCACGGTCACGGCTATGGCTTTGGTAATTCTATTGTAGGTTATTCAGCACCAGCAGCTTATTATGGTCATTCTGGTTTTGCAGGTCATGGCGGCGGTATTGTTGTTGGTGGTCATGGTGGCGGCGGTGCCATTATTACTGGTCATGCTGCACCACAAGAATTCCTTATTAGCAAAATGGCCGATGTCCAAAAGACTATTACCATTACCAAGGGTATCCCCGTACCACATGTTGTCGATCGTCCCTATCCCGTCGAACACATCAGACATGTGCCCGTTCATGTTAATGTACCAGTGCCACAGCCCTACGAAGTCATCAAGAAGGTTCATGTGCCTGTCAAGGAATACGTTAAAGTACCCGTACATGTTCCCCAACCCTACGAAGTCATCAAGAAGGTTCAAGTACCCGTCCAGGTACCTGTAGATCGTCCCTATCCCGTTAAGGTACCCGTACCACAACCCTACGAAGTTATTAAGCACGTTCAAGTGCCCGTTAAGGTACCCGTACCACAACCCTACGAAGTTGTTAAGCACGTCCAAGTACCCGTTAAAGTACCAGTACCAGTACCTCAACCCTACGAAGTTGTTAAACACGTTCAAGTGCCCGTTCATGTGCCCGTCGATCGTCCCGTACCTGTTTCTGTACCCAAACCTTATCCCGTTACCGTTGAGAAGCCATACCCCGTTGTTGTTGAACGTAAAGTTCAAGTTCAAGTACCAGTACGTGTAGATCGTCCCTACCCCGTCCCAGTTGATCGTCCCTATGAAGTTAAGGTACCCGTTGATGTACCTCAACCCTACACTGTTGAGAAACGCGTTCCCTACACCGTTGATCGTCCTGTGCCCGTACCCGTTAAGGTAGCCATTGATCGTCCCGTACCAGTGCCAGTTACCAAACATGTTCCCGTAACTGTTGACAGACCAGTACCTGTACCCGTCGGTGTACCCGTTGTTGCTGGTCACTCTGTTGTACAACACGGTGGCGGCGCTGGCATTATCGTTAGCGGTGGCGGTCACGGTTTCTCCTCTGGCGGCGGTCATGGTTTCTCCTCTGGCGGCGGTCATGGTTTCTCATCCAGTGGTTATGGTTTCTCTAGTGGCCATGATGCCACCATCATCTCTGATGGTCATGGTTACCACAAAAAGAAATAAGTTTTCAGCCCCAAGGAGTTGATTGCTTTCAACCACAACAACAACAACAACAACAACAAAATCCCAAAAACAAAAAACAAAAACAAAAAACAAACTGTAAATGATTTCTTTTTTTTTTGTTGTTGTTTGCATGTTTAACATACAACAACAACGACTATAACATATTCAAAACAAACAAACAAAAACAAAAAAAAGAAAAAAACTAGTTATAATTCTTCTAACCCCCAGCCCGCCCCCCTTCTATGTATACTGCGCCCCCGCCCCTCCCCACCCTTTTCTACCAAACTATGCCACATGTTATTCTATTGTGAAAAATTTCGTAATGAAAAGAAATGTGAAAAGAAAAGAAACTTTGCCACTAGGTATGCTGATCTTTTTCTGCTGAAATGTTTAAACCGAGCAGAACAGAAGCTGTAAGCTAAAGTGAAATGAAAATTGTTTAGGAAACTGTAGACACAGATAAGTTTGCCTATATCTGTGTGAACAATACTGCCACTTAGATTTTAAGAACACCAAGCAATTGTACTTAACACAACTCAACTTCTTGTCTTAACATCAAGTAGGAAATGTTTTTTTTTTATTTTTTAATTGAAAGACTCTTAGAATTATTATAACACAAGAACATCGTCCGAGAGGAACTAAGCTTTTATAATAACGAAATTATTATAAAATATTTTTGGTTTCCATACAACAACAACAAAAACAACAAACAACACTGCATGACTTTTAAACAATTAAACAACATTGTGATAAGACTCGTTAAATTTGTTTATTTGTTTAGATGTCAGCATTTGAACTCCCGGTTATAATATGTCTTTTTTAAACTTCTTTTTTCCACCCCCCCAAAAAAAAAAGAAAAGAAAAGAAAAGAAAAGGAAAGTTTTATTTTTTATTTATTTTTATAAGAATTTCGTTTTCCTATTTATTTTTCTTAAAGCTTTGCCTTATGGCCTTATGGCTGCCACACATTTGAACATTTCCAGTGGGAAAATTCTTGTAATTGTTTTGTATATTTTTTTTTTTTTGTGTTATAAATTAATGTTTTTTTTCTTATGTTATTATAAAAATATATTATTTTTTTTTTTATTATAAAAAATTGTAAATAAGTTTATTAAGAGAACCAATGTTTTTAAAAATGATGACAAAAAAATGTAAAATGTATGAAAAATAAAAAATATTTAAAAAAAAAATTTATAAAAAAAAATATAAAAAATACAAGAGATTTTTATTTACCTTTGGGAGACATAAAATACAAAAGACTTAAGGCACATACTTCAAATGGGAAAAAATGGAAAAAATGAATAGCAAAAATACATTTCAACAGGACAGCTCAACGTAACACACAATTGGATTGGATAGCCTGACTTGAATGCATATTTACCTTGGAGCGATGTATAGGCACATAAAATATAAAAGACTTAAGACACATACTTAGAACGGAAATGAAAAATTGAAAATACATTTCAACAGGACAGCTCTACGTAACACACAATTGGATTGGATAGCCTGACTTGAATGCATATTTACTTTGGGTGGCAAATATAATATAAAAGACTTAAGACACATACTTAGAACGGAAATGAAAAATTGAAAATTCATTTCAACAGGACAGCTCTACGTAACACACAATTGGATATCCTGAACGAATGATTTGAGGGCATATTTACCTTGGAAAAATGTAGAGAGGAGTAAAACGTAACAGACTTGAGACACATACTTAGAATGCGAATAAAATACTTCCTAGCAAAAATACATTTCAACTGGACGCTTGCTACATAACACACAGTTGGATATTTTAGATATTAATTCGACTTAAGGGTATGATTATCTCCATTGGAAGTCTTATAAATCTGCCATTAGATCGCTCGATTCTGAATAAGATTCAAACCATACATTATTACTTAGAAAACAATTTAATTGTTGTTCGACAAAATTCTAATAGCAGCGTAGCATCACATTTTATTGTTATATTTTACTCACTCACTTAATCAGTATTGCAGTCTAGCTTCTCACTACCCAAGTAACATGTATTAATTAATCCATGAGTGACGATACCTAAACTCTTTTACGAACGACAGGTATGAGAAGTTTTTCAAAGGAAATATTTTCTCTCAAAGTTGTTAACTGAAGGCTGCTGAGAGGAGGTACCCAACAGGATTTTTTTTTTTAATGTCAGACCTGAGGTTTAAACTCATATGCTCTTAGCTAAAAAGGCAACACAGTATCCAATATACTTATCATAATCGGCGCTTAATGCTGGCCTAGAATGAAGCTCTTCCCTCGAGGAGAACTTGCCACCTACCCTAAGCTAACTTAACCTAAATCAATAGACTTCGAGGACAATTTGGTAAGATTTTATTCATAAATTCCGGACAAAAAGCAAATACACTAATTATACGCAAATGCTTCAAATACATTTGGCAGCACATTGCTTGGGGGGTTGTATGGTAAACATGCTCTATCAAAAAACCAGTGTATCAAGTGGCTGGTACGTGGCGAAAATATTTTACATAAAAGACTAAGAGAGAGCCAAACATATTTTAATCCCCTTTGTTGGAAACATTACTCGATTACAAATGCAAGAAGAGTGTGGTGCGACTCAAACTATTTCATAGCATTTAAACAATAGGATTCATTAAAAAGGAACAAAATTGAGTATCATAAGTGAAACCAAGAGTGTTGAAAAACTAATTTGCATGTCTCTAATTAAAAACTGTTATAAAAAATTGAATGGAAACATTCTTGTAGTTTTTTTTGAGACAGAATACCTAAATTACCAAAAAGATGGGACTAATTGGAGCTTCTAATGGACAATACTTTAAATGACTTTAAAGTCGACTTCGAGCGACAGATTTTTGAGAAGTTTTTCATGCCTATTTTTATTTAGACTCAGAGTTTTGTTAGAATTCGGCTGAGAGGCAGTCAACGAAGAAATATTTCTTATAATTCGTTTTGTTTTTGAGATTTCTGACCTGAGGTTTAAACCGTGGGCTCTCGTTGAATAAGTCATACTATCTAGACTACGGCGACTGAAAAATATCTTCCAATAATTATGAAACAATTATAAAACAATTTATAAAGCATCAGTTTATGGGTTATTGTTATAAAGATCAAACGAAAAGATCAGCGACATGCAATACTATTTCCGTATGTTTGGATGCAATGGGTTATGCTGCTAAAAATCTTACGTTATACTATGAGAATAACCAATAAATACTTGCCTACTTATTTTTACAATATTAATTTCATCATAAGCACCTAAAATAACGAACAACCAATAAGTTCTCTCTCTTTTTAAGGGAAAATTTTTGCCAAGGTTGCGGCAAGCCTCTAAAGAAATAGTACACGCTACTCCCATTAATTGTTCTCTAATTGATTACACTTCTCGTTGACCATTCAAGTCATCCATCCATCACCTTAAATGTAAACAAAGGAAAATGTATTGCAATATAACGAAAGCATACATACGTTATTATTGGAAACTTGTCTTTGACTAAATAAAGTCTTTTAAGTGTTTTAACATGTTTATGACCAACTAAACTATATTTAATTACACAAATAAAAATATTCCATTCCAATTCATTTCATTTCATTCCATTTCTACTTCCCACTCAACCAAATTGCAATAGCAAACAGTTGTTATAATACTTAATAAGGCTGTTTAGTTAAGTATAAATCACTAACGCTTAACATTGGGTGTGCGAAAAATAATTAAAAACTACTCAGTGAATGTAATACTTTTCCAATGGCCATTGATGCTCTATATTGTTGGGAGGTATTTTTTTTGTAAATAAATTTTAATGAAAAATTTCAAAGAAAAGGAGAGAATAAGTGTTCCTGTTTCAATAATGTTACAAGCAAGTTCATGGTTTTAATACTCCCAAGAATGTGGGCTATCTGTTAAAAGAAACGTAAATGTTTATTGGCTTAAATAATTTCTTTTTAGTGTAGAAGTATTTTAATGAAGTTTGTTATACATTTCATGGCATGGTTTTTAAATGAAATCTTTTAATTAGTTCAAGTTTGTGTCTTAAGTCTTTTGTTATTAAATAGGAATTATTTTAATGAGAAGAAATACGATTCCCAATAAATGTATTTGTTAGATTTATGAGCATATACATCCATATTAAGCATTCAACGTATGTGTCTTCAGTCTTTTATTTTGTTTTTTAGAAAGAAGTATTCGATAAAATAAATCGTCTACCAAATTTGTATTGCAACCAAATATTTTGTCTAATTAGTTCAATGGTAGGTTTTTAAGTTAGATATGCTTTATAATGAAAGAAAACAGGCCATTAAGTTACATACATCGTTGCATTACTGATAAATTTCCTATAGAAGTGGCTTACAATTGACTTTTTTTTTTAAATAATTTGATTAATTGATTCAAGTTAAACGGAAATATAAGTTTGTACCTCTTTTGTCGTTTCTTTATTTCAATTTTCTTTTCATAGGAACAAATTCATGACACATTTTTTTTTCGATTAAATAAGTTGAGGTTTTTAATACTTTTCCTGAAATACTTACGTTTGGAAAAGATTTCATTGTATTTGTAGGCATACAGTACGTTTTTAAATATTTAGTCCAAGTTTAAGTTCGTCATCATCTGAAGCTTTTTTCAGCATTGTAGGAAAATTAATTAAAAAAGAAGTTATTTCGTGAATATTTTGCCAATGGTTAGCTTATAAATGAGGAAACAGTTTTTCCAAAACAAACTCTTCGTTTGGGGAGGAGAAAAAGGAAACCTAGAAGACCTATTAACGTAATAAACCGCCAGTCATATATAAAAATTAATACAAAGAACATAAGTGGTGTGAGAAACTAGGTTGTAATCCTGACTAAAGTGTTGTAATAACGAATTATGTACGTGTAATAGCATGATGTGAGTTACTAAGAAGTGTAGCAAATGGACAAGCAAGCAACGAAGAACACTATCTCAGGACCAAAGCTGGCATACCAGCCGGCCCAGAAGTTATGTGTATGTTGAGATCTGTAAGAGAGCTCTTAACTGCAGGAACCCATAAGAAACCAACTTATGCTACACGTAGGCCACATGCAATTTGTTGTCTAGTGCTCTCTCTGAGAGAAGATCTTCCACTAAAATTTTTGATTCAAAAAAAAAAAAATATGTTTTCCTGACCTCATGCGTGTAACCTCTTTGAGTTTGACATTAAACGTTGGCTATGAACAATTCATTAAAGCGTACAATTTTTTTTTAATTTCTGTTTACAATTGTAATAAAAACTATGATCATAAAATAATAATAAAATATTGTAGAGATGTGTTGTAAATTAAAAAAAAGAAACCCAAAAAAATATGTTTCAAATGAACTTGACCCCAAGTAATAAAACAAAACAAAAAAACCTAAAACATGTTAAGAAAAAAACAAAAACAAGACCATAACATAAGACTTAAAACGCCCCATGATAATTTTTTTTTTTTTTGTTAATTTTTTTCTATTTTTTTTATTCGCATATTTTTGGAGGAGGCTAAACCAACAAAAAAAATTAAATTTTTAATACGGTCAGTAGTTAAAGAGTTTAATGACCTTCAGAGAAAGATGATGATGATGATGATGATGATGATTTGAAAAATGATAATGAGTTTAATTAAAAAAAGTAAAAAATGAAAGTAAAAAAACAATAAATAACGATTTAAGACAATTTAAATGATTTAAAATTGATTTAAAAAAAAACATGGCAAGAATTTTTTATTTGAAAAATTTTGTTGCGGGGCCTAAGTAATTTAGATTCAAAATGTGTTTCAAACGTTTGCTCTATTATACTGAATTTAATGGAGAGTTAAACAATAATAATAATTTCGTTTTTATTTATTCAAAGCTTGAAGTCACTGGTGATTTCGAGCTTTAAATTACAATGTTTGAGAAAATTTTCTGTCAAATTAAAAGCGTCAATTTAGACGGCAATTATATCGCCCTCAAAGTCATCTGTGGTGGTTTGGTGTGATAAAATTTTCTCATGCCATATAATTTACTGATAATTACTTAGATTAAAACTGACCTTTTGTACAAAAGAAAAACAAACAGAAAGAACTAAAAATAATCATAATTTTTTTCTTTCCTTCTTTTAAACAAATTAAACGTAATAAAAATTAAAAATTAAAAATAAAATTTGTATGCCACTTAAAACTATAACTCATAACAGCACTTGAAGGTTTCTCTTTTTTTTTTTCGTTGTCAATTTAATTTTTGTTTTTTTTTTCTTGTCTTCATTCCAAGAATTTGCCAGCAAAAAAATATTATCAAATGGCCAACCAAATGACAAATGTTTTTAAATCTTGTTTTAAAAAATGTACTTTAAGCACGAAAATCATTATTTGTGCTGTTTTTTCCTTCTTTTTTGTTTTAGGAAAATAAACCAAGAAAAAAAATTAAATTTGTGGCTTAAATTTGGGTCAAATGCTTGCTTGTATAGCCTTAACAATAGCAATAAACCATAATAAGTCTTGTTAATATTAAGTTTTAATCAAAACATTTGTTTAAAACATTGAAAAGACCTTCAATAAATTGATACTTCATTGGTTATAAACTAATTAAGAAGAAAATGGTTTTTCTTTTTTTCCCCAATTGGAATGTAAAACAAATAGAAATTCAACTACAATTCTGCATGATATCTTAAACTGTTTTAAATGGCATTTAAACTTACTTTTCATTTTACTGTGAGGCCTATTTCTAAGACATTTCAACAGGCTAGAACAGTGAGAGTTATGGTCAGACCTGTTCATCCTGGCAATATATTCACTACCGAAATTCCAAAAGTGATTGTGAAAAAATTACTGTATCCGGAAAAACATGCCGGACTGGTGACAATTATTGTCTGTAGGTAGCACTATAGCCAACATATACAGTTAAAGAAAAAGTCTAAATACACCGTTATCACTTTATATTCGTTTTTTACTTCAAACTAATTGTAAACTGATCAAAAGTCTACATACATACAGCAGTGTATGTAGACTTTTTTCTTTGACTGTAATTTCATCGGGATGGTACAACAAGCCAAACAGTAATTTCATGTTTTGGTGACATCAACTGATTATTAAGATCTCAGTATTTATTGAGGGGACTACGTCACACACCATGATGATGTGCATAATCGCATTGAAACTTAAGAAAAATCAAGATTCCTCCAGAGAATGCCTCTAAAAAATGGTTGGCCATTCAAATGACATTGTATTTCACAAATTATGATGTAAGCCTTCCCTTCCCGGGAATGTCGTTATCATTCCTGATCACATGATAAAGATGAAATGTGAAATTCTTTCTAATAATTTGAGCCTTAGAATGTCTCTTAAGGCCTCCGAATTTCGTATACTACGGTACCCATTACTGAAGCTGAAATAGTGATTATAAAGAATGCCGAGAACATTTCACAACAACATATGTTTACTAATACCACAGCAGCCATGAGATTCCATAAGCATGTGTAAATGACATGATTTCGGAAGATCATAGGAAAACATTCAGTGGTTAGCCTTACATGAACTCTTAACAATTTCAATGTAGGAGTCAGCAACATAGCTCAGGTACTTTAAACTAACGTACTACACATCGAATGGTTTAAAAACAATGACCGAAGAAGATTATCCAACAATGCCAGTTCTTTTCGAGCAGCATAGAAAGCCTCATGTAGGTTCTTGAGTACATTAATGTATGAGGCAGCAGCATAGGAATTGTACATCGAGTGTTTTGCGTTAAAATAACAATTTTTTACAGTATTGTACAGTACAGTACATGTTGGCATTACTCTCTAGAAGATTGAACCACTGACTTGGATGTGGAAGAGTTTCAGAAACAGATTCTGCATCTCTATACTCCCTGACGGTCAAGGTCGTAGTCATTTTTGAATGTAGAATTCGCGAGTGTAAACTACAAACTCCATAATGCTCTCATGGTTGTTTGCCTCCTGTTCCAATTGCAAAAAAAGGCTGAACAAAGGACAACTGCAGGTTTTCATTGACATCATTGTTGCAAAACTATTCTGATTGAAATTCTTGTAACCAAAGAAACTGTAAGTGCCATTGGCATTATTTGAAGTAACACGCGAATTCCTTAATCGAATCACACGGTAAATTTTTGTAAATTTTTGTTAAGGACATAGTCCAGTAGTGGTTAATTATGTGGTTTTGCTGAGCAGAAACTCTTACATACATACATAACATGCTTACATAGCTGGCCACTACAACCCTTTAGTCAGGATTACAACCTATATTCTCAAACCACTTATGTTGGGTGTGTTGATTGTATACATGAGTGGTGGGACCTACAGTTTAAAGTCGAACCCGAACAACAGATTTCTTGAGAAACTTTTCATGGCAATCTAATTTCTTTTCAAAGTTTTTGCCAGAATTTTGCTGCAAGGAAGTTTGCCGAAGAAATATTTTCGTTTTGATGTCTGACCTGGGGTTTGAACCATGGCCACACTACCTACAAGACTACGGGGACTCTACACTTTCCTTTACATTTTAAATTTCATTTGAAAGAGGAAAAATCTGCATTTATTTTATTTGTATGAGAGTTTTAACAGAATTGATCATTTGGAATTGGAAAATTAACGTTTGACTTAAGACACCACACCACAATTCCAATGTTGAATGAGAACTTCAGTAAATTATTTTTTATTTCCATTCCTTCCATTAAAAGCTTAACTTAAGTATTTAATAGCAAAGGTTAATTTTTAGTTAAAATAACTATTAATAATGGACTGTAAGTACTATGTACATTCTAATTGATTGTTTAAGAGAAATAATAAGAAAAACAAAAAAAAATACAAAAGACTTAGAAAACAAACTTTATATGCTTTTACTTTCAAACTTGCCTGGCACTATAGCGTTTCGGAGACGAAACGAAAATTTTATTTCTTTTTAATATTAAAACGGTTTTGAGGTTATCAAAGAAAATCTTTTACCATTAACTTGGTGACACACTGACTTACAGCGTAGCAGTTATGTCGGCAAAACAAACAATTGCCACTGGTTTAAAGAGTTTTTGTAATGCAAACCAAGCAAAAAAAAACAAAAAAAAGAAAAACTGGCATAAAAATAAAAATTCACACATAATTTTTACGGACGCTAAACAAAGAGCAATTTAAGCGACAATGATGAGGCATTTATAAACTAAAAAAAACAAAAACAAAAACAACTAGAAAAATTATGCAATAATCCAACTTGATTAAATGCAATGGAAAACTAAAGAAAAAAAATTGCATTTTAATCAACTAATAAGAGAAGAGAAGAGAAGAATGAGGAGTTAAAAGCTTTAATTTTTTTCCATTTTTTTTTCTCTTCTCTTCTTTTTAAATTGGGTAATTAAATATGGAAACCAAAGCAGAAAAATAATACGAAATTAATTGAAAAAAAATTAAAAAAAATAAAAAAAAAATTTGTATCACATTCTTGTTTAACAACCTTTTAAACTATAATTATTATTTCATATTATTATTGTTTTTAATATTTTTCTTGTTGTTTTGTTCATAAAAAGTGCCGCCATTTATTATATTTCAAAGACATTTTGAGTTTTTATGCAACATCTTATGCGGCAGAAGGTCTATTTGAAACAGTCAACTGAAATTCTGTTTTTTTTTATGTGGTTTTTCTTTTAATTGAAATCAGGTCTGTTTACGGGCACCCTACCGCTCCCATAGAGGATTAGGACAAGTATTTTGGGACAACTGGGATTTGCCTAAAGAGTCCCCAAAAATCCACAAACTACGCTGTTGATCGTATGTTGCTCCAAAAACAAATGATAAAAATGCGAAGCAAAATATAAAAAAATTACAGAGAGAGGTTAACTTCAAATTAATCCAACCACGAAAATGATATCCTGATGTACAGATGGTTACTTAGATATTCAACGCATGCATAAGTTCGAAAATACATAAGCAGGTTGTGTAAGGGCTTAATGGGCGAGAGCTCGCCGTTCAAACTCCAGGTTAGACTTAAAAACGAAGTTATGAAACCTAATATTTCTTCGGCAACTTCCTTTCAGTAGATTTGTGGCCAAAAGCCTGAGAGTAAATAAAAAACAGTCATGAAAAGTTTCTCAAAAATCTCTTGTTAGGAGTCAAAGCACTCTCAACATAAGATGTGTGAGAAACTGAAGGGTTGTAATGACCCAATTTGGATGTGTAACTCCAAATATGATTACAATCTGCATTTCGTTTCAAACAACACCAGGGCTATGATAAGATAGTTAAGCATTGAAGATCACTAAAAAAAATTTGCGAAATTTACGAAGACAAAAAAGGTTCTCCCCTTTTCAATCTCATAATCTTGTTATCAAAGAAGGACCTTGACTTGGTTGACTAATTACGCGATGAAAACAAAAGTAAGAAGACTCATGATGAACATGACTAGGCATTTATCATCAAAGAGTTATCAACCATTTGAAAAAAAAACATGATGCTTGGGTGCCAGATGGACTACATCTAAACAAATTATTGCAACGAATTACGATTCACCAATTCGATTCCATAACTATCTGCTATGATGGTAGTAAGCTTCGAGGAATGATTAGATCACTAAAGGGTATGTACACTACATCCTAGTTTACATTCATACATACATATTGCACGGTGCTTTTGTGAAACAGATAACGAGACATTCGTTGCTGATGCTCCTATGGATTGCTTGGCACAGGGACATTGAAGGTAATGGAAAAGCTGACACACACTTCCAAGGGCTTTACAATCAATTCAATTGTCTTCATACATGAGATTGCCGAACCTCAATAGAGGGGAATCTACAGGAGGTCTTAAACAATTTTGCTCAGTTGCCAAGGAAAGATTTGACAATGAACCTAATTGCAGAAGAACTAGATCGAGGGAGAGTCCACCCTAGGGAGCTTGTTGCAGTTATAGTGGGGCACTGCTCTTCGAGTGCATATTTCCGAAAGCTGGATTAACTGACAACGATTTCTGGAAAAGCTGCAATGATATGGTAGTGGCGAAGGGACAACAAACCATCTTCTCTGTCATTGTCCTGGATTTGGAAACTTGAAACGAAAAATTCTTGTGCTCCCAGAATTAATTGAACAAATTGTAGCATAAACTATCATCAATATACGGCCAATTTATCAAATCGTATGTGTTTGACAGTGTTTTTTTTTTTCTTTTTATAGGGTGCCAGTACAGCTTATGGCATTCAATATTAGTTTTACTGTCGTGGTATAATTTTATTTCTTCTAAGATATCGAGAAGCCAAACAGCTCTGTAATGTGCCTGCACATTAATTACTGCCCGATGAAGCACTTGTTGTGTAGTTTGTAACATTTAAACGTAGCTTAACAATAACAACAACAACAAATACTAAACACAACAACAATATAAATATATTACAACAAATAACAAAAACAACATACTGCAATGAAAAAAAAAACCAGAAAAAAACAAGCAAAAGACCAAACGACCAAACGTTACAAAGTCACAGTAAAATAGTCACAGTGTTGTTGTGCAATATCCTCTAAAAATGTATAACAACATTAAAGAAAAAAAAACCAGCAACTACAACAACAACAACAATACTTCTTATAGACAAAATTAAAGCTTTTTTTTTTATTGCTTGTCTCCATTGAAGCAGTGCTCTAATGAAGGCAAATTCACCTTAAGCTAAAAGAATCATACTTTATTGTGGCTAAATAAACGGATTTTTTTTCTTTGTTGTTGATGTTGTTGGTTTTGTTTTTTTAGAAAATTCATTCTTTTGGAGGTCATTAGTATTGGAAAAAATCAGACCAAATGCAACATGATTACCAAAAAGAAAACAAAAACAAAACAAAAATTGAGAATCACCAAAGGAATATCGCTTTAATAAAGCAATTGCAACACTTTGCTTGAAGTCTGCTGGCATTTTTATGGTCTTCTAACAACAACAACAAGAAAAAAGAAACTGAAAATAATTGAATTTTAAAGAAGTGTAACAATTCATGAATTGAATTAAAAAAAAAAATCGCGTCTTTTTTTATTTCTTGCTTGCTTGATTCTGCATAATTTGAAATGAATTTGGCTTCGAAAATTTTTTGGTCATTTTGTGTTGAAGTGTTGAATTTGAATTGTTGAAATGTTTTTCATAGAATTTTTAATTTAATTAAGAACGTAAGAAAAAAAAAACAAACAAATAATTGATGTTTTAGAAATACAAAAAAGCGCAGTTCAGTTAAGTTTTTAAATTTCAAAAAAAAAAAAAAAAAGAAAACGTTGAAAGGTCAACAAATTCTGTTTCAAAGCCTGTCAAAAATGATATGATATATCGACAGAGCAATCAAAGCCTCTGTTATATTCCTATAGACTCTGTAAATCAAACAGAAAATCGTCTAAGAATGTTGGATGTTTAAGCATGAGATGAGAATGAAGGCATATGTTTGTATGTGGACCAGAGGAGCATTATTTATTACATGAATAAGCAGAAGATACTTCTGCTCTTCTACAATACTCTGAACTCATTCAATAACAAAACTACGACTCCTAGGCAGACACATGTAAAAGTTAAAAAAAACTTCCATAAAAGCTGTAAGGCTGAGTAAGATGAGCCAACCGTAGCCCTTGACGACCTAATAGAAAATCACCTTGGGGCAAAAGAAAATTATCAACAAAGCTTGTCTAGTCTAGTTCTGTCATCGTAGTCGAGTAGTTAGTGTGTTGGCTTATTAGACATGAGATTTCGGTTTAAACATCAGGATCAACATCTCCAACAAAACGAAAATATGAAAAATATCTCTACGGCTACTTCCTCTCAGCAGATATCTGGCAAAAGCTCTGAGAGTAAATTTTAAAAATTTTAAGAATTTTAAGAATTTTAAAGAATCTCTTCGTAATCTCTAAACCTATTTTTCAGGAAAACTTCAAACTGCTTCTCGTTATCAACAATGATAATTGCCTGCCTAGTACCTGATTTCCACAAAAAGTTTTCTTAATGTAATGTACCACATATTCCCAAAATGTATTCTGATAATTCATTCTAATCGTAACGGAATTTGTATCTTAGACTCGAGACAACCCTCATGCAAATGGACTATACTTTAAGTGTGCAGTGATATTTCCAAAAACCAGTTACTAATCTTAAATTATTCCTGAATAAGCTGATAATTAAGATCTCCTCTTATTGTAATTTCCCAGCAAAATCTTTGATTACCTCAAATACACTTGAGTCTTTGCCTTTCTTTATCTTCCCTTCAGTTGTGCATACCTTTCCCAACATCCACTGCCACTCAATAGAAGGTTTTTGGCCCCATTACCTCCTCTTCGCAAACTCATTTACCTCTTCCAAAACTCTTCCCTCTTGATTTGGAATCCAGCACTGGATACTAGCGTTTACCATACCTAACTAATTCAGCCTCCCCAAACAGTTCCATATGATATTCGATTTAACCTTATAAGAACCGAGTGCTCGAATAGCCTCCTGTCTGCAAAAAAGCATTGCCTTGTGCTTCTTTTTGTACCTGATGGCATAGAATTCCGATTAGAAGAAAAACTTCCACTGTTACCCTGGCTGTTTGTATCTCCTATTCAAGTTGAATTTCGATTGAATGAAAAGCTTCTACTTCGGTTCAAAGTCCCTTCTCGACCTATCTGTGTACCATAAAATAGTCGATCTTTCTATTTGCAGTTTCCATATTCCAGCGCTCATTTGGGTTATTATTTTACGTTGTGAAGCATTTCATAAAACCATGGGGTCTGTCCAGGGGACTGTGAAGGTGGAAACTACCTGTCACTCGATTCATTAGTTCAACAAATCCCCTTTAACGTATTTTATGTTAGACGTCTCTGTCATTATACCTTTGCTCTGATCTTCTTGTCTGGCAAAACGGTGCTCAAAACCCATTTTATAATCTATTGTTCCCTCCACAGCAATTCTGTAAAGCTTTTCCCTTTTTGTGGGCTCAAAAGGTGCATAAAACTTGTTTTATTCTCTCTTCTTAAGGGGGAATTAACTGCTCTACTATCCGGCTGCTTACTATTATTCGCACCACATCTTGTAAAGTGTGTTCGCAACTGCAGTCCTGCCCTTTATATTTCGGTATCGGTTTAGCAACATAATCTCCAATGAACCAATTCGATTGAACACGATTTTTCTGAACGTGGTGTGAGAAATTGAAGCAATTTTTATCTACTTTCACGCAGGCTAAAGACCATCCATAGATACACACATAATTGGTTATTACAAGCCTTAAGTCAGGATTACAATCCAGCTTCTTACACCACCTATGTTGTGCACATTCTTTTTATACAAGAGTAGTGGAACCTACAACTTAAATTCGACTTCGAACGACAGATTTTTTGAGAAACTTTACCATGGTAATTTTGTTTTACTCCCTGAGTTTTTTTCCAGAAATCTGTTGAGAGGTAGTCGCCGAAGTAATATTTTCGCGTATTTTGTGTTGTTGGAGATGTCGGACCCGGGATTTTAACCGTGACCACCACATTAAAG
The DNA here is from genome assembly GCA_005959815.1 of Sarcophaga bullata. NCBI lineage: Eukaryota > Metazoa > Arthropoda > Insecta > Diptera > Sarcophagidae > Sarcophaga > Sarcophaga bullata. The sequence goes on from QOCX01000088.1 coordinate 34,494, forward strand.
ACCATAGGATTATTATATAGCCACTAAAGCCATTTAGGAGCAATTTCTACTGAATTTTCAAGTTGCAACCTTCACTTATTTTTAAGATTGAAAGCCTAGTTATGTTGAACCCTAGGATCCAATAGAAATTTAAGGAATTAATGGGTATTACCATGGAAATATAATTCAATTTTTCAATCTAAATGGATGGGCCAGTTATGAGTAATACCCACTTTAATTGGCTGTGCTGGCTGTGCTTGCTGGTTGGCCGGCTAGCTTTTCATGTTCAAGAATTATGTGATGATAGCAGGTTTGTGTCTTAAGTCTTTTGTTATAAAAAGCTAAACAAGATCATTTGAAATTCAATAATTTTTTTTATATGAATTTAAATCGAGTAAAAGATTTAATTGACATTTGTATGCTGCATTAATTTAAAATATTTTAAAAATTTTGTTGTTCTTAAGATTTTATTGTTAAAATATGATTTCTTTCACTGAAGCATCACTAAATATAAGGGGTATGGTGACATTTGCAATATAAATACATAAGTAGGTATTGATTTTTTTTTTTTTTATTTTTTAAAAGAATAAAAGAACAATTCTAATTATGACAAACCAATAAACAAAATAATTAAACGAATAAAAATTTTAAAACAGATTTTGAAATGAAAACAAGATTTTTTTTTGGTTTTTATTTTAATTTTATGAATAAGGAAATTTAATAAAAAAATTAATAAAAAAAATTTGCACAAAAGTGATAGTTGCCTAATAAACAAATAAGAAAAAAGTGATTTGTTTAAATTTATTAAAAAAAAATTTTGGAATTTTATTTTTTATTTTATAAACAAAAGATTTTGGCAGCCATAAAATTAGCTCTCATAACCATTAAATTTATGAAGTGTTTAAATTAAGTTTTTTTTCTTCTTCTTCTTCTTAAACACGTAATATTATAAGTTTTTTCGTTTTTTTCTTTTCTTTTTTGCAAATTTATTTTGTTTTTAAATTGATTTTATAAACACTAATTTGATGTTGCATTGTTTTAAAAGGTAATTGTTTTGTTAAAGCAAAAAAAAACCACGACAAAATCATTGCAAAGAAGGCGTTTAAATACCAAAAAAATCCAATAAAAAATTCCAAAAAAAAAAGGAAAAAAGAAAGAGAAAAAAAACCTTAAATCTTTAGCACTTGCTGCAGGTCTTAATGTCTTCAACGTTGTGTGCTTAAAAAAAACGAAAACGAAAACGAAACAAGTTCAAATAGGGCAGTCACGTTTAACTACTTAAAAAAAACTAAAATTACTTAACTTTGTACATATTTTCGCTTATCTTCGTTAGCAAACAAAATTTCTTCAACTCTTCAAAAACATTTGAAAAATGCCAAAATTTTTATTGAAAAAAAAAAAAAGAAAAAATTCTTCATTTAATCTTAACCAGTTGGCACCAAATTATTTCTTTAAAACCATAATTTATTACCTCATCTTAAATGAATAGAAAAATAATATAAAACGAGGACTTGTTGTTAAAAAGCAATCCATAATAATAAACATTTTTGTTGCAATTGCATACAATATGTTGCTCTAGTTTTAAATTTCATTCATTCGGGGGGGGTTTCATTTTATTTTTTGTCTTGCAAAAATAGTTTTCTTTGTTGTTGATGTTTTTCGGCTACTAAAAAGATGCCACACTGACAACGTTAACAAACCATAAAGCATCAAACATGCATTTCGTTAGTCAACAATTGAATTCAAAAAAAAAAAAGCCAACCAACCAACCAACCAGCCAACCACATAATATTAGTTGCCTGGTGGTGTTGGTGTTAGCTTGAAAGCTTGAAACAGAAAAAAACCAACAACCTGACAAGAGATGCGTGTTTGCTATCGATTTTTATGGCTTTATTTGATATGACATGTCTAAACAGTGTTTGCAAGTTGCAGTTTCATTGCTCTGGTTTTTTTTTTTCTCTTGTCTTGTCTTCCATAACTTTTGTTGTCTACAAAGAGTCTTAGATTACCAGTCTAAAGCAACAGATGTTTAAACGTTAGCAACCAACGAAACGAAGACAGAAAACAAAAAAAAAATTAAAATGTAATTAAACAACAGCAACTGAAAAAAAAAAAACAAAAACACAAAAAGAGAAATACAAACAAATATTTCATCACCTGCATTCGTTCGTTTGCTGTTGTTTAGAAACAACATAGACAATTAGATGAAAACGATATTTGAAATTGAAAACAAAACTTCAATTCAGGAATACATAATCAAATAAGACCGAAACAAAACAATCAAAAAAAAAAGTGCAGACAAAGTCATAAAACATCTTACAACTGGGCTAAATTGAGATCAAGAAACAATGAGACTTGCAATCTGCTAAGCAATAGAATTCTTGTCGATTAAGATCAGAGTTAGAGGACTCAAGTGTGGATTCTGTGATTAAGAAAAATACTGTAGCAGGCTTACCGAAATCCTCATAGATGGTTAAGAGGAACTTTCTCTAATTTTCCAAGGCAATCAGAATGCCCAATTAATAGTTTTGTTTTGCATACGAAGGTATACACCAGTAGGAAGGCAGCAGTAGAAGGCAGAAGTAATACACAAGCCTACTTTAGCTTTAATTCAGATTTATGTTTTGAAAGACATCCTTTTACAGTTGGAAACTCTGAACTCTTCCATCAACTAACTGATTATAAACTTACTTGGTATGGGTATTGGGCCATCGTCCAAGTAAAAGTGTTAATGAAGACTATAGGCACAGTCAGAAATAAAAATACAAAGAGACACATGTTTTCTTTAAAATATCGGGTCTTACTTTAAGCACTTCCTATCTTAAAATTTAAGTAAAACAGTGTGTGTGTGTGAAAGAACATCGAAATTTGTTATTCGTTCGAAAAACATTATGTATGGAATACAACACCGTCTATAAGTCGCCGTAGTCTAGTTGCTAGTGTATTTGCTTATTAGACGTGAGGCTTAGGTTCAACCTCAGGTCAGATATTTCCAGCAAAACGATATAAAAAAATATTGCTTCGTTCGACGATTTCTGTTCAGCAGATTTCTGCCATAAAAAGTATCACAAAAATCTGTCGCTCAGAGTCGACTTTCAACTGTAGGTCCCACCACTCTTGTATAAAATTTAAACACACAACATAAGTGACGGCAGAAGCTGGTCGTAACGCTCACTAAAGGGTTGTAATAATCAATTATGTATGTATGTATGTATGTATGTATACAACACCGTTTAAATATCCGCCACGAACTCTCAGTGTGCAGTCAAATTTTCCATATTTCAGACGCATGAATCAGGCTGCATAGGTTAAGTAGTCTTTGCAGACCGTTGTGGTTTGTGGCTTATTCGCATATACGCAAAATGTCTAACCAATCAAATGGCACAATCTCGGCATCCAGTTCACATCACCTCCATGTGTTATGAAGATGTCCTCGAATATTTCATATGGAATATCTAATGCGTCATGACCTGTGTAGCACGTAACAACGTCGTGTCAAAGAGGTGATTGCTGTCCAAATTCATTCAATTTAAGATCCATAATCCACCTATATTGATATTGATGTCGTTGATGGCTTGGCAAATATCATTTTTAAAGAAATATGGTCCGACGATGGGATCAATCCAAAGTCTACATCAAAGCATAACTTTTTCGGAATGCATTTTGTATTCTTAAATCTCATGTGGATTGGTATCATGCTAAATGACACAATTTTGTTTGTTCACGTACCTATTCATTCAGAAATGGGAATCATCGTTGAAGAACAATTTTGAACGAATACGTTTTACAAGCGGAAATCCCATTTTTAAAGACTTACTTACCAAATTAATTTGAACAACTGCCTAGGCATGGTTACGACCTATCTTCTATTAGCACTCATGTTGAGTGTGTTAATTTTCTAAATGAGTGGAGTAACCAACAGTTTGAAGATGGCTCTGAACGATAGATTTTTGAAAAGCATTTCTCAGAGTTTATGCCAAAAGACTGCTGAGAGCAAGTTGCCAAAAGAAAAATTTTTTCCTTCTTTCGTTTTATTGGAAATGTCTAAGCCAAGACACTGCATATCTATTACGGCCCATATTGATAGAACAATCATAATATTTGTACGTTTTGTTGACTGAAAAAATGTCAGCTAACTTGACAAATGTAGTTTCAACAAGATGTCCTTCATCAACAGTCAAAATTCGAAAGTCTTTGTTGGAATACAGGAGATAAAAAATAAATATTTTCATGGATTTTTAGGATCTCATCAAATAATTCACTCTGAAGTTACTAAAAGCCTTAAAAACATCAACAATAAACACATTAACAGAGAAGACATTATAAAAAGAAGGTCAGATAATGGAAATAAAGATAAAGAAGAATTGAAATCAGACCAATATCTTCCTTAGCAGGAAAAACAACGAAACCAAAACTAGGCAAATGACTCTGAAATCGATTAAGATGGAGATGGAGAGTCTTGTAGGAATGAAAAAACCTTACAAAAATAGCCGAGTAATGTTTATTCAATAATTCAAAAAACATTTTGCAATAGAATGTTGAAATTAGAAGATAAAGATTGAAAAAGTCTTCATAATTATTGAAATTAAAAAATGGGTATTTCTGAAATGGGAATTTTTTTTTTTTCGGCTAAATCAAGTTTGTTGCCTAAGTCTTTTGATTATTAATTCACAAAAAGATAAATAACCGGCTTACTTTGCAAATTCAAGAGGATTCATATTTCATTTAGTAATTAAATCATCATAAAACAGAATTTGTTAACAAATGAAGATAATAAAACAAAATCAAATGAATTTACTAAACAAACAAACAAACAAACAAAATGAAAAATAATAAAAATCTATACGACCGACTATGTTAATTTCGTTTAACGTCATAAACGACTCATTGCAATTGATTCATTGTCTGAAAACAGGCTGTTTTTTATAATAATAAATTTCTAATAATTTTTTATTGTTTTTTTTCTTTTTTTGCTTTTGTTTTCTTTAATAAATACTCTCTTTACGATTGCCCAAGGCCGTTGCATTTTTTTTATTCTTTTATTGGTTTATTGTTTAAGCCACGATTACTTATGGGTTATTTAACTTTCATTTATAGTTCATAGTACAAATGTATGTAAGTATGTATACTGGTTATAGGATTTCAAAATTGTTCCGGTTTTTTCTGTTTTCTTCTCTAAAGTTGTAGAGAGTTTTGCAAAAGATTTTTTTTTTTTTTTTTTGCATAAATTTTTCTTGAAAGAACAAAAGCCAACAACATTCTTTTAAACGTGATTTTGCATTTTTTGTTTAGCAATTATTTGTTTTAAAATTCTTGTTTAATAATTAAGTTTAGTTTTTTTTTCTATTTTTTTTTCTTTTTTCTATTTTTTTTTTTGTTTCTATTTTTATTATTTTATTAGACCATATGCCCGAGTAATTTTTTTAATCAATGGTGTTTTGTTAAGTTAAGCAGAATAACGAAAAAAAAAATTAATAATAAATGGAAATAAAAAATAAAATTAAATCAAATCAAGTAAAGCAAAACAAAGCAAATCAAAGCAAAATATATTATATTCTCAAGGTTGTTCAATGGTTGCAAATATATGGCAGTGCAACCAGTTGACCGACTATTAACTGTGTTGGGGGCCAGTTATTGTTATCATTCTTTATATTCTATTTAGAACAATGTAAAGAGCTTCTAAGACAGAGGTAGTTAAGTAGAATTTGTAGCACCCTGTAAAGTTTTTATAATTGTTTTTGAAACAGTCAGATATCAGGTCCTAAAACAGAAAGTTTGGCAAAGACTTCCGTCAAATTAGTTGTCATTTATTCAGCTTGGTTTGCCAAATCATTATGGGTGGATGTGGCAATCAGTAATAAAATTGTTTCATCAAAATAGAAGTTCTGTTAGGTTAAGATAGCCATAAAAAAGTTCTACAGAGGCTATTGCTTGCAATGTGGTGTATAAATTCGAGAAAATGTCCGGTTAACATCCATCCGTTGACGAAACGCCCGCTATTGAAAGGGAGTCTGCGAAGATGGGTCTGGCAGTCTGAGGGCAAAACAAAGTATATGTTATCGACAAGTAGAGAAGTGCGGCATACTGATTCTCAGATTACGGCCGATAACTATACTTTTGATGTAGTCAAGGAATTCATCTACCTTGGCTCCGCCGTTACCACCAAAAATGATGTCAGTCTGGAGATCAAGCGAAGGATCACTCTTGCCAACAGGTGCTACTATGGTCTCAATAGGTAATTGAGTAACAGAGACCTCTATCGTGCAACGAAACTAATACTCTACAAGGCGCTCATCCTACCCGTGCTTCTTTATGGCACAGAGGCATAGACCTTATTAAGCACCGATGCAGCAGCCTTGAGAGTATTCGAGGGAAAAGTCCTACGTAAGATCTTCGGTCCAGTGCGAGTTGACGAAGATTTCCGCATCCGATACAACAGCGAGTTGTATGAGCTCCTCAACGACATGGACGTTGTGCAGCGTATTAATATCCAGCGGCTGCGCTGGCTCGGACATGTCGTTCGAATGGAGGAGGATGCTCCGGCGAGACGGGTATTTGATGCAGGGATCTGCGGAAGTCAGCGAAGAGGCCGACTTTGTATCCGTTGGAAAAACCAAATCGAGGAAGCCCTGACATCGATTGGTGTGACTAACTGACGTAGGCGCGCAAGAAGCAGAGGCGCCTGGAAGGATGTGTTGCGGCAGGTCGAAATCTGTTAATCGGGTTATTATGACCAATTAAGGAGGTAAGTAGTTGACGAAACGCCAGTTCTACCGAAAACATCGCCACTGTGAGTGAAATTGTGCAGGGGTAACCGATCGATTTCACGTCGCTTACAAGAATTCGGTCTTTCCCAGACTACAACTTTATTAAGTTTACATTGTAACTTAGGCCTGCATTTGTAAAAACTTCAATTGACCTAGGGACTACAGCTAAGCATTTATAGGCAACGACATGTATTTGTTTAAAGGGCTCTGGCAGCAGTTAGCGACTGACCATAATTTTCATCAACAAATCATCTTCGAATAAGTTAAATTGCGGAATTTGGGACATGAGATGTAAGAGCATATAATATTTACCAGAAGCAGTTACTGTTGAGCCATCATCATCGTCTTCATCGTTACCATCATCATCATCATCATTATCATCAATGGATTTAGGAATAAAGGAGTAATCGCTTCATACTTCTTTGAGAATGCCGTTGGCCAGGCCATCACTGTCAAGGGCAAGCACTTTAAGTCGATGGTTACCAATTATATTTGATCTAAATTGGCTAATCTGAACATCAACAACATGTGGTTTCAATAGGGTAGCACTACATGCCACACAGATCATGCCACATATTCTGAACGAGCGATTTAAGGACACGGTCATCTCTTGTCGAGATAATTAAAGGAAATGGTCACCGAAATCGTGTGATTTAATCCTTTTAGACTTTTTTATGGTTATGGTAATACTTCGCAGGGGCATGCAAGTAAGCAACAGCGCTCCTCATCAAACTCAATATAACTCATATGATTGTACAAATTCTGCCTGATTTATACACCAGAGCCTTGGATTATACAAGATTTTGAATGTGCTTCATTCTGAACGTTTAAACGCTGTTATACTTTACATATGATGCTGTCCAAAGGCTTTTCAAACGAATAGAAAATGTCCATAATATTTCATACACACTTTGTTTTGTTTTTAAATTTCAAAATAGAAAACTTTTAATGTAAGACCCAGTATGTAATTAATATTTAAACTATTAGACTTTCCCAACTATTTTCTCTTCTGTATTTTTATATTTCTAAGGCTTACATACCCTTTTGGTAGGATTACCGCCAGTCTTTTCACACCATCCATGTAGTAAGACCTGCAGTTTAACATCAAAATCGAATAACAAGTTTGAGGAGCTTTTTGATGGTAATTAGTTTACTCCCAGAGCTTTTACCAGAAGACGAAATAATTTTTCGTATTTCTTTTTTGTTCTTGAAGTGAGATTTGAGGTTTGAACCATGGGTTCGCTTTGAACAAGCCACAAGCCATTGTATTGCTTACTGGACTACCCCAACTTAATAGTATTTAAGTGCATACCAAAAAAAACTCTGAATTGTGTACCAAAGCACCTCTGCATTACAAATTGTTGTAATGAACTTAATCTACCAACTTTCTTAAAAAAAAACTGAAACAAATGCTTACGAACCATAGAACATGTTTGGCTTAAATATAATTAACTCTGGCATTATTTGTATTATAACGGATATGATTAGTCTGATACTTAACAGTATAAGTAATGTTAAGTTGATTGTTTTTTTTTTTTTATTGATTTTCATAAATTAGTTGTAAAGCCTTAATTATAATTATGGGGGTTATTAACTGGCAATATTATACTATAAGCACTGGTATTAGAACAAGCTGGTACCAAAAGAATTCAATTGAATTAAAAAAATAAGCTTAAGAATTAGGTTTTTAAATAAATTTATGGAAGTTTTTTTTAATTTCGTATTCGGATTTAATAAAGAAATTTAAAGAATCAAATGTAAGTCAAGAATTGCAAACTTTTCTTGTGTAAAAAAAATGGAAATTAATGAATGCGGATGTTGTTAGTTTAAGAGTTCTTAGAAGCTGTTTATAATTTCTATTGTTTACATGCAATTGTTTAAGACACTTTCATTACTTTGTTCTTGTAAATAAACCATAAATCATGATGGCGTTATGAATGAATTGTCAACAGAACCAGTTTTATGTCTCTTAAGTCTTTTGTTTTATTATGACTAATATGCCGCATTGTAGTAATAACGATATTGTATTGGCTTGATTTTATGTGACAAATCTCATGCTTATTGAAATGAAAAACTTTTAATTTAAACTTTAAAGTTTGTTTTAAAACCCCGCCTTCAAAATATTATTTTCAAAGGCAAAGTCATAATTGATTTATTTGCTTGAGTTTTTGAGGGTTTTTTTTTGTTGATTTTTAATTGCCTTTATTTAGGTTAAGTCCTTATCAATCATGACTCTAGTGACCCAGTTTAATTGTTAACTGCACTTTTTTTTTTTAATTAATCTGACATTATAATGCATTCGTACATCATTGTGAGTTACTATATTAACAACCCCGATGTTTCTTTGATTTCATTTTAAATTTAAATCATGTGAATGCTGTTTTTTTCTTTTTTATTTTTAATTATCCGTGTTAAAATCAATGTTAATTAATAAGCAAATTTAAAAGATAAAAAAAACCATAATGCACTCAAACCAAAGCAGAGAGAGACATTAAACTGAAATGTGCCAAAAAAACATAAAAGCAAACCATAAAGTTTATGCCACATTAAGATCACTGGCATAAAACTTTAAGTGTCCGAAATTATGATAAGTTAAGGTCAAATGAATGCAGCCGGGATTAATGAAAAAATAATTTAAAAATGTTTGTTCAACCAATTCATATGCACATGATTTGGCATATTTTTTGTTTTTGTTTTGCTATGTAGGTCAAGGTTACCGCTGTTTTGCATAAAAAAAAACAAGAAGAAGATCATCATAAAAAAATGATTGCCTTACGATTATTGTTATACGATTTAACATGATTGTTTATGAAAATAAACATTAAAACAGTTTCATAAAACACGGTCTTTAAATCAAAACATTAAAGGAAAATAAACAAAAAAAATTTACAAAAAACATGTTGCATGAGTAGTTTTCTTTGGGGAATTAAACATTTATTGTTTTGCTGTAATCAACAACAAATTTTTTCATCACTTTAATGGTCTTTACATAGCTAGGATGAAAGCCTTAGTTGCCATTTATTTAATTGTACCTACAGTTTAACCTGAACACTGAATAAGAGCTTTGAAAAGGTTTATCTTGGCAATTAATTGCTCTCAGAGCTCTTGCATGTTGAAATGGTGTCCCTGGAAGTAATATTTTTGTAATATATTTCCCTTGGAGCTCTTGTCTGATAAGCCAGAATAGAACGCACTAGATGCAGGTCAATAACGTTAGATTAGGTTAGGTTTGAGGCCGACTAGTTGTCATGGAGACAAGTACAATACTCGTAGGTCAACAATGTTTATTCACTTTATTTCCTTCAGCAACATGAATACCTTATAGGTTCCAAGTATAAGTTCACATATGTGGTTCTTCTCTTCACTAAATCTACATATTATGCTTAAGGCGATCCCCATTCTAAGCAAGTGTTCTTTGAATATACAATGCCTAAAATCCTTTGCTGCTGTTTGTAAGAGTCTACCCCTCCACCCCATCTCAACTTTCTCCGAGAATAGCGATAGCACAGCGATATTATGTTCCATTCTTCGTATCTGCTCTTTCATTCTGTTCTTCCTGAGGTATCATATAAACTTCTTATCTGTTTGAAAGGCCTATTGATACGTTTATGTTTGGCTATAAAATGAAATGTTTGGTAATAAATGAAGTGCATCTGATATGTCATATATTCCATGACTGATTTTATCATCATAATCAGCTGAATTTGACTAATGGCAGGGGCTATGTTGACGTCTAGAACCGACTTTGGTTTTGTGGCTTATTGGCTTATGTTTGTGATTTAAAAAAAAGACCACAAGAAACATTTTAACGAGAACAAATCGCATGATATCTGTCGACAGTTTACAACATCTCCACATAAGACAATTATGGCCTCAAATCGCTTGCGCTGAATATGCCACGTCACATGAGCTGTGTAGCACATGTAGTTGGTGTCCAAATCTTCTAATTCAAGCCAAAAGAAGTTGATGATGAGCGCTCGCCATTCACAATGAAAAATTCAAACGTCGTTCTTAAAGAAATATGCACCAATGACGTTATCAGTTATCAAAATTCACATCAAACAGTGACTTTTTAGAGATGCATTGAACACTCTTGTATCTCATGTGAATTTTGGTAAAGTTCCAAATGATGACAATTTGATTTATTAAGCTTAGTTGCCAACTGCTTTAAAGCACATACAGTGCACACACGTTAGTGTCAATAGGTATCCATGGTGATACAGCAAACCAGACTGAAGTGATGACAACAAATTTGGCTGATGTAGCTTCAATCAGAGGGCTGATATCAATTGACTTATTTTGGAAGCCACTTTAGCTGTGGACTTTCAATGCCGTAAACGTCTGTTTAGAATATATCCACAACTTGCTCCTATGTATCCTTAATCCTTCCATATACCATACTCTTCTGAATAGTCAGTATTGCTGGCTCTGCTCTGGGAGCAGTTGAAAAGCAAGCTGTTAGCTACTCAGTTTGTTAAATTACAATATTTGCAAATGAATTTTGTATCAGACTTGTGTTCCATTTTTCTAACCATCATATCTACCAGTGGCAACGGGCTATAATTCATCAGAGCCTGCGTAGCCCCTAAAGGACTCCAACGGAACACTAATTCACTGTGTCTAGAATGGCTCAGGCCTAGCTATTTATGATTTAATGCATGTCTAGTCATTAGCCGCAGATGAGAGCCGTCTAAGCCAACTGTCACAATGTTTCTATGTATCACATGAAAAGAAAAGATAGAAAGCAGAGCTAGACGTCTATGGAGACGTTCAAAATATCACTTAAGAGTTAAGCAAATCGAAATCTTTTAAAATTTCATTTGAAAAACATTTTCATCTCCAATGGCGTTATGAATACTTTTGATTTTATTTATTGATTTAATGATTTCGTTAATTTCAAAATTAAAACTAAAAAAACTAACAAACAAAAAAAACTTCCTTAAATATTTAAATCGAATGCCAACTTTTAGCAGCCTTCGCGATTTCCGATTAAATTTTATTTCTTTCGATTATAAAAAAGGCATCAACAAAAGCCAATTTTAAATAAATAGACGTCTGGCTATTTCTTTTCTTTTCTTTATGATCTTTTCATAATTTGGCTTCAAATAATCTATAAAAGAAACGAAAAGAAAAAAAACAAACAAACAAACAAATAAATCTCTAAAGCAATGGCTATTAAAACGTATTTCCCCTCCGTTAAGGCTGTTTAGAAAAAAATCATCAAACGCTGGATTAGTCATCAGATGGCTTAAGGCAGTGGATAACTGTTAAGTTATCTTAGACCTTTTGCATTAGTTATGCCATGGTGATCAGTTAATCATTAGCAGGGGGTATCTTTTACACAAAGCCGGGTGCCATAGGCATAATTATGGCATAATTAGCAAAAGTGTGAAAATGCTTTCAGAAAAAAAAAAAATCATGAATAATACAGCAAAGCAAACAACACAGAAATGCTTGCCTCGAATATTGTTTTAAATTATTAACATATTAATAGAGAATTATTATTATTATTATTATGAATATGATTATTAATAACAAATATAAGCATTATCTATTTTAAGATTTTGTTTTAAACAAATTTGTTTTAAAATTTTGTTTTAAAATAATTTTGTTAACATAACTATGCTATGCTATGCTATGCTTGTGCTATTGTGTGTTTATAATTATGATGAATTTTGTTTTATTTTTCCTTTCTTTCCTTAACGCTCTCAATAAATTTTTTTTTGTTTTGTTTTTTTATCTCTTCAATAAACGTCAATCTTAATTAAGCGAACCTTTTGTGTCAAGTCAAAATAAAGGTGTGAGCTTTTATTTCATTTTGTATCTCTTTGAAGATTTGAAACACAATAACAGAAATCAAATCAAAAGAAACAAATTGAATTTCAAATTAATTTTTCGATGATGCGCCTGAACTTGAACTTGAAAAAACTCTGTGTTGTTGGCTTTATTTGTAACATTTTTTGTGATTTATTTGAAATCCAAACAAAACAAACAAAAAAAAATTTGAACACAAATACTATCAAAAAAGTAACCGTAAAAAGATAACAGTATATGTAGATCATAAATAAATATCCGACAATACTAAGCGTAAGCTAGAGATGACGATATAAAGATGTCAACGTAAGAAGGATCGATTTTTTGATGAAATGAAGGATCAAATGCCAACTACTTTAGAGCCCATACAGCGAACACATGTCGTTGTCCAGCGCCATTCTTCGTAAGTTGCTGCGACAACTAATTTGTCGCATGTTCAGGTTCAACAAGATTAACGTTATCAACTAAAAGCAGACCATTGGCAGACCCTATTGTTTTGAATGTAGCAACAAAGGAAAACATTTTTCAATACTTCCATGGAAATAAAACTGTGCGACAAATTGTGTTTAAATACCAGTCTTATAGGCGAAATGTTAATCGAGACTAATTGCTTCTGATTGAAAATATACTGAGCCGCTGTTATGGTGTGGGAAGCACAGGGATATCGTGAGGACTATTAAGGAAGCACTATAAATAGCAGGGGAAAAAATTCGAACAACAATTACAAAAACGGAATAAAATTTTAGAATGGAGGTTCAGAGCATCCGACTCACGTCTCTGGTGAAAATTGATGAAAACATAGCCATACATAGGTAGGTAGATAGGTCACCGAAATCGTGTGATTTAATCCCTTTCGACTTTTTTTATGGTTATGGTAATACTTCGCAGGGGCATGCTAGTAAGCAACAGCACTACTCATCAAACTCAATATAACTCATAAGATTGTACAAATTCTGCCTGATTTATACACCAGCACCATGGAAAATACAAGATTTTGAATGCGCTTCATTCTGAACGTTTAAACGCTGTTATACTTTACACATGATGCTGTCCAAAGGCCTTTCAAACGAATACAAAATTTCCATAATATTTCATACACATTTTGTTTTGTTTCAAAATTTAAAAATAGGAAGCTTTTAATGAAGGACCCAGTATGTAATTAATATTTAAACCATTAGACTTTCCCAACTACTTACACTTATGAAGTCCTAGCACCTCTCCAGCCACCTTATACTAATAATGAATCTATGGAGAACCTTGATGTCGACTTCTCGACACAGAATTCAAACCTTCAAAGAAGCCCTTGCCAAGGGTCTTCAATCTTAATCTACTAAGGGCTGGATAGTTACAGCGGAGGTGTTCGATAGCTTCCAACTCCTCCTCATCGCAACATACCCTGCAATTATCCGGCTGGGATCTATTCCAGATGGTTGTCAGCGACCTGATGTCGCAGTGCCCCGTAATAAAACCGGTAATCAAACTTAAGCTAGCCTCTTATCTAAGCTAGCCATATTTAAACCGATTACGAAAAAGTTCCATTGCCTGCCAAAAAAGAGGATAGGTTTTCGTACTGCAATTTTCACTGACGGTGTGTTGCCAAATTCCCCAACTATTGTTGACCTCTTGTTCAGATAAATCATAATCAGAAAATGAAAAAGTCGAATGACAACCTGATCTAAGTTATCCAATGCAAAAAGGAGATGAAGTTTTTGGGTCCGGTACATAGGTTATTGTTGAAAATAAGAAATCGAATGAGTCACCTTCTACTCTGACATTGACTATCCTACGTCTACCATCAATGCGGTGACTACAGAATGTGTTGGAGCACAGAACAACTGAAGTGTCATATCAACAAGTGTTTCTTCAATATTTTTATGGCCTCGATACTCGATGTATTTGATAAATAATTTTAATTTTATTGTTTCGACCTGAATTACATGATCGGGGCACTAAAGTACCGCAACAGTTCATGGCATATTGAAAATTCTGCATCAAAATTTGAGGCGCATAGTCATCCCACATGGAGGAGTTTGCCAGGATAAAGCAATATGACCCCGTTAGACTTTTTCCTGTGAGGTTTACTTATGTCGCAGTTGTAAATCACTAAACACAGTGATCCTCAAAACCACTGTAAGCTATACCATTGGCCTAAATCAGTATAATATAGGCATCAGCATAAAGGAAAATTGGTAATTTTGATAAACGCTTCACTAAGACAAGCCGTTTGATTATATCTGACGAACAAACATATTGTTTTCATTAAATTTAAAAGTAGGAAATGCTTAATAAAAGAACCTGTGTATTTAATTGAAAGTGATTACAGTCCATACAGAGGAAATGATCTTATTTGACTTTGAGCATTTTAGCATTCAAACATTTATGATAAAAACAAAAATAAAAAAAAACTAATTCCTTGTATTATACTTTCCCTTTTAGCTTCTTTTAATTGATTTTTGTTTTGTTTTCATTTATTCATTGATTTAATAACTAATTTTGATTGTTTATTATTCTTCATTAATTGCATTATACTGTGCCATTAGTTTAAATCATGTCTGCTGTTTTTTAACCTTGTTGTAGATCTCTCTGTTAAATGCTTAATTCTTTCATTATTTAACAAACGATAATGTGTTGATAGCAATATCTTATTATCATAAAATTAAAATGATTTTTCAGTTTTATTGCATTCGCATCTAAAATACTCACAAAAGAAAAAAATTCATATTCGAGGTTGTTCGTTAGGGAAATGAGTTTAAAAAATATTTTAAATTTGCATTGCCAAAAAAGGTTTTCAAAAAAAAATTTTTGTTTTTGTCAATCTCTCTTTGTAAAGCAATATCTGCTGCAGCTTTCTTATGGTTCTTAAATGCAATCAACAGTTGCTCATCATGACATAGTGGGTGTAGAAACACTTGTTGGATTGAGACAAAGTTTTAACGAAATAAATCAACAGAAAAGGTCAAGGTCAAGAGCCTTTGGAATAAAACGATTCTTTGGCGAAAAACTTCCGCAAATAATCTTTTACAAATTTGCACAACAAAAGAGAATTATTCTTTACAATGTTGGCCATTGTTCGAATTGTCAAATAAAGTTTATGTCTTAAGTCTTTTGTATTATAAATGTTTGCTTTTTAAACAATCTTTTAAAAAATTAAAACACAATTCATTGACACTAATTTTAATGCCTTAGCATGAAGCAGTCTTCTGATTTAAAGTGTTAGTGGACCTAGAATAAACTTCGAGGTGAATGCTATTTGCTTACTCGTTTCTTTCGTAATTGGTCATTACAGGATTGGCCTTCTGTCAGGATTACGACCTAGCTTCTGTTGTGCGTGTGTTAATTTATATACATGAGTGGCAGAACCCTTAGTTTTACATCGCCTCCGAACTGCAAATATCTTTTGAGAAGCTTTTTTATGGCAATTTTCTATTTCACCCACAGAGTTTTTGAGAGAAATCTGCTGAAAGGAAGTAGCCGAAAAAATATTCTTTCATCTTTCGTTTTGTGGAAGATATCTGACCTAGGATTTAAACCGTGGCCTTTTCACTACGGCGGCTACAATTTAATTTACTTTCAGATTTCTAGCGAGAAGTCTGCTAAGTCGCAGGAAACAATATTTTGTTTTATTCAAGATATCTAAGCTGGTTTTGGAACCAGCCACTCTCGTCTAAAAAGCCAACACGCTAGCTGCTAGATTACGTCTGTTTATCTGTCAATTTCTATCAATTTATTGAAGTCGCCGTAGTCTAGAAGGTAGTGTGTTGGTTTTTAGACGAGAGGCCAGGGTTCGTATATGAAAAAATATTTCTTCGGCGACTTGCTCTCAGCAGATTTCAGGCAAAAACTCTAAGAGTAAATAAAATTGCCATGAAAAGTTTCTCAAAAATCTGTCGCTCAGTATCGACTTTAAACTGTAGGTCCTTCCACTCATGTATAAAATTAACACACACAACAAAAGTGGTGTGAGAAGCTAGGCCGTAATCCTGACTGAAGGGTTGTAATAGCCAATTATGTATGTACGTATGTATCTATCAATTTCTAACCAAAAAACTAATTTCATTAAAAAGCCTTTATACATTGAAGTGTCACTTATGCCAGGGACATTACAAAAACTAGTCCGAAGTGGAATCCTCAAGGCAGACGCAATATGGGACGCCACAAAGCTAACATCTCTGGCTATGCAAGTAAATTATCAATTCGCGATAGAGAGGAACAACCTGCTATTACATGATGCAGGAAAGTTTAAAGTATCAACAAGCTTACCAAATATCAGCAGCCTGATATTGTCCTACTTGGATAAATTACCATCATCCTGGTATTAAGTGGATTCACTTCTACTTTCCACATTTAATTTGCTTCAGTACAGATTTCATGTAAGCTACGTTCCAGAGATCCTTGTTACTGATTATTATATTGTCGTGTAGAGTGCGCCAAAGTACTGTAATCAGACAATCTGTTGGCGCTCAACCCATAGAAAGTGTCTCTATAAGGTCTTCCCCAACAATATTAATTTTACGAACCACAGGATAAGTGAACCCAAATTGACTTGATGAATGGTTCGATTAAAAGTTCTTTCATCTCCAAATATTTTGATTATGTCTTCATGATTGTCAAAGACAAAATTGTTAACGAAAGCCAATGTTAACTAAAATCCTAGTCCCTAAAATAATTTGTTGGCAAAAATAATGAATTCTTTACAACATTTTAATACAAATTGAATTTAATTTCAGTTTCTTTTCGTTTCATTTTAAAGATTTCCTTCCTAAACCGTTCTGTATCTTAATTGAATTGTATTTGACATTCATGTAATTGCAACATTTAACATGAAATGTGGCATTAAATTAACAATACCTTGAAATTCGTAACAAGAATAATCATTAAAACTAAGAACAATCGGTTTTATTTTAATACGGAACTGTACTGCAATATTTTATTGAAACAAATTGAAGACGTCTACCTATAAACGCCTATTTTATTACTTTAAATTGGCTGCTGTGATCGGTTGACAAACCCAAAATTTAAGCAACAGCTGTGACAGAACTATGCTTCTTTTAAATGTTAAAAATAAATTACAATTTTTATAATTTTTTTGTTTGTTTTTTGTTTTTTTATAGCAAAATTCATTTGTTAGTATTTGCAATGGAAGAAAAGGAAATAAGAAACGAAAAAAAAAAACCAACACACGAATTAAGCTACCAACACTAGTTGAGGTTTTAAGTACCGGCTTCTTGACGGCACTTCTGTTTTCTATTTTTTTTTTCTTTTAATTTGCGCTACTTGGTTGGGGGAGGTATATTGGTTTTAAGGTTGTATTAAGAGACTCAAAAAGTTCGTTTAGAGAGAATACCTAAACCATTGTATTATTTATTGATAATATACTCTTGGAATACGTGTACAATGCTCAATTTATTGCTAAAGTCTCTGTCTGGGACTGCGCGTACCTGAGGCATCACAAGGCGCCGCTAGGCGTGCTCAACTGATCTTCATGTATCAAAGCTACCACCCCAACCTATCTACCTCTCCCTGTAAGTCTGATATAACAAAAGACGGCAGGTAACCTTCCTAAGCTAAAAATATAGGAGATTGGAGTTAGTTACAGCAAGTTCATGTGGCATCACAACATTACGAACTACTATCACAGCGAAAAAGATTGTCAGATTCAGATGACGCCAAGAGAAAGAGTAACTAGTCAGAGAACAATCACTTGCAGACTCTAATATAGCAAAAGACTCCATAGAATAGTAGGTAAGGTAATTGCTTATAAGATGCAATCTCCCCAGCTCAGATATCTTGAACAAAACAAGTATTCTCGCAAAATGTCCGAGAGTTCAGAGTCAACCCCAGAACAGACATCTCGTACTAAAAACGAAATGAAAATATTTCTTCAGCGACCTCCTCTCTGTAGATTTCTAGCAAAAACTCTGAAAATAAAATAAAAATTGCCATGAAAAATTTCTGCAAAGAAACTGTTGTTCGAAGTCAATTTTCTACTGCACGTCCCATCCATCACTCATGGATAAATTTTAACACACACAACATGCTAATCTAGGTGGTAATCCTGACTAAAGGGTTGTAATGATCCATTAAATAAGTTAGCAAGAAGAAAATTCGATCGAATTCATGTGAAATATTGACATTCCTTTGGAGGCAAGAAGGCAATTAATCTTCCACAGACTTATCGGCAAAGACAAGTTGGAATAATGAAGCCACTGGAGTAGAAAATAGGCAAATCTGTGCCTCTACGAATTTATTCACAACAAAACTTGTGAGAAACCTAACAAGACTTTGTCATACAAACCATGCAGCAGTAGCCTCTACATGTACAAGCGAGGAGACCTTACAACGGCTTCTGCAAAAGCTATTACGACGCGAAAAGAGACTACTACAGAACAACTTATTTATCATGGACCAGAACCTCAAGAGAAGGATCCTTAGGCAACCCGACAGAATGTTTCTAACGTGCTTTGGATTGAGCATAAAATTATTGGAACGGCTGGGAGATGCCAGCGAGGATTTATAAAGGATTTGTAGAACGAGAGCATAAGTACTATCGGTAGTGTAGTGGGACCTACCCCTGTAGGATATGCTTTTCGAGCCGGCCGTTAATTTATCGCACTCTTATTACATAACTCATCCACGAGCTTAGGCCACTAAGGCAAATTATGACGACATAATAAAAGGAAACTGCCACAAAAAATTCAAGGGAAACTGCTAGCATAAGAAGATAAAATTTAGGTGTTTTTGAAGGTTCTAAAAATATTTTATACGAGGCTGTGGAATATTTTATAAGAATTCTATCCAAAACCCGGTGGAAAGCGAAAAGTTCTTGGGTAAACAGTATTTATGAGTTCCAAAGATATAAAGTTAGAGTTCAATATTCACGGTATAAATATAACGGCATAATATTTAAACGATCTCTAATCGCCTGCCATATTACTGAGTAAGTGTGGTCTTCATCCAATTCAGTAATACAGTGGCATATGCCATATGTAAACCTATTAAAGTGTAGCTCTCTCATTTATTTCTTATGATTTGAACAATTAAATTAAGCATCACAATTTGCAAAAGAAAAACAAGAAAATTCATACGAAAACAAATTTAAAAAAAAATTGTTTTGAAAAACTCAAGAAAAACAAAAAAAAAAGAAAACAAAACTCAAGAAAAACAAAAACATTATTTTAAATGTTGTTGACTCCTGGGAATTATGTCGTGTTGCTGTAAGATTTTGTAATAAAAATCATAATATTGTGCAAATTCTACTTTTGTTTTTCCAAAACGTCTGTCTCTATATATCTTGGTTTTCTTTTTGCTCTTTTTTTTCGTTTGAATTTTCTTAGTATTTAACACCCTCTGCATTTGGTAACATGTTTGTTTGTTTGTATGAATTGTGGTTTGGAATAAAAATAGAAAGAAAAAATAAAATTTTTATTTCTCACATCTGCTGCATAATGTTGTTTTTTTTTCTTTTTCTTTAATCATATTCAACAAATTAACGTGCGAATTAGTTTTTTTTTTCTGTTGATGTTTTAAATGTTTTTCATATTTTTCTACTACTTTTCGGTTTGTCTCGTATTGTTAATATTTTTTTATTTTTTTTTATTTATATTTTGTTTCTGTATCTCTCCTATATGTGTTGAGAAATAAAAGCAGAAACAAATTTTTGTTAAGATTTTCTAAGCGAAAACGAAACGAAAGACTTAAGACGAATGCGTCGTTGCATGTATGCTTATAAAAAGTAACACTCTGCAGTAGCCGTATTATTATTTGCTGTTATTTGCTGTGTTTAAACGATTGATGACGTCTCACGGAAGTCACATTAATTGGCCACGAATTTCGAATTTATTGTTCAATATTAATAAGGCCATTAAGCCACTATGATTTGCAGACTAAAACAGAAATTCAAATAACAATTATGTTACCAAGGAATTGTTGGCCTGCATTAGTTGTGTCTTATTTTATGATAATAAATCTCGTTAAAATCCTTATTCAATAAATATTCATGAACTTAAGCTATTAAATTTGCACAAATTGAAACAGAACATCAAACTGTTAAGTAATGGCGCCTTTATCATTTGAAAAAGGCATATAAAAACCAATCTTCAATATTCATTATTCTGTATTATCGAGTTATTATCATGGTTAGTAGTTAAAAATTACTTTATCAGGACATTACGAAAGACAATCACGGCAGCGACCATTATTGCAAAGAAATTTGCAATGTTTAAGCAACGTCTAGTGCAAGAATAACTAGCCAGAGTTAAAGCACTTGCAAAGACTAATACTGCAGAAGTCGCCATAGTACAGTGTAGGTAGTGTATAGTCATATTAGACTAGAAGCCATGGTTTAAATCCAAGCTCAGACATCTCAAACAAAACAAAATATGAAAAAAATATTTCTTTTGGCGGCTTGCTCTTAGCCACCTCTTCTGGCAAAAACTTACTTTTTTTCTAAGCATAGTCTCCTTTGATCTTTACTCACAATGCCTGTAGCTTCTACTACTTTCAGTCTACAGTTAGACAAGAAAATTTCTTGAATTTTATTTCTTATGCACAGTCCTCAGCTGAGTCTTTAGACTTGGAGTTGTTGTACGAAATTGTTGTTGTTGTTGTTGCATTTCTAGATTCTGAAACTGTTACCCCACCTTGAATGAACACATGAAACACATTATGCTCGTATGTGACAGATTTAATGAAGAGTCCATACGATGAGAGATACAGTTGTAGGGGTCATGTGGTGACATCTAGGAATACAGCGACAGCATAACAGTATTCAAAATATATCATAAAATACGTAAAGGAAGTGCTGTGAAAAGATGTACGAGCGGCACAATCACGAATCAGTGAAGTATGTAAGTAAATAAGGTCAACCAATTAAACTGACCACTTCGTATGGTAGAATCGAATGTTAGATCCAATAAGTTCGGTGTTCAATATGGGGATACATGCACACACACATACCTACATAAATTGATGTTAATACGCTTTGGTCAGGATTACAAACTCTTCTAAGAAAAACTGTCAGAGTAAAATAAAATTGCGATGAAAAGCTTCTTACATTTGTCGTTCGGAGTCGACATTAAAGTGATGGTTCTACCACTCATGAGGAAATAGTAATACACATAACATAGGAGGTGGGAGAAGCTAAGTTGTAATCCAGACTAAAGGGTTGAAATAACATAGATAAGATAAGGACTGATTAACTTTTGCCCTAAAGTAGGAAGGCCATACATAGCACAATTGCTATTCTCATGGTTCATTGTATGCTTAAGAAGAGGACTGCTTCACTTCCGTCCTTAAGTCCCATGGCTATACATTGCTCAATTGTAATTCTCAGAGTTCATAATCTATTGGAAATATTGCCGCGAGATTTAGTATTTCGTTGTAGAATTTCTGAAAAAGCTGTGGGTCTGAAGGTCATAATCAAGCCATGAAGAGAAGAAGATTCTTGATCTTTGAACGAAAACTTCGTTATAAGGACTGTTTCAAAGAAACATTCTGAATTAGGTTGGTTATCTTTGGGAATGTAGGATTTCCTGGAGCTAAATGCTGGTGTATAAGGAAAGGGGTCTGATCTACTGCATGTCATTAAAATTTAATGCATTTCTATGGAGGTGAAGAAGAAGTCGTACCGTGAGTTCTCTAAGATCAAGATTTTTCAGGTTTTTCTTTAAGTTTCTTTATACAATTGAAGGCTTTTAAACTTGAGTTAGTGACGTTCGGTTTTAAATTCTTTCGTTTACCAATATTGATAAGAAGTCAATTCATGAGAGTTTAAAGCGATTGTTTGCTTATTGCAAGGCATTCCAAAAGAAGCATTTTAAATCGGATTCACATTGAGTTGCAGTGTGTTAATATTATAAATTAATTAATTTCAATTTTAAATTTCCAACATAAAATATGCAAAATAATTAACTTTAATTAGATGCTAAAATAAACAAAACAGTAGCTCCTCAAAAGGTCAATAATGGTATTAGACAGACAGACGTAATTTATGGTTTAAAAGCAAAGCCCATACACAAGAAAAACGTCGTTTTGGATAAAAAAAATTTAATAAATAAATTAAAAAACTATACTTAAATGCATTTTATTAAAACCAAAGCCAATAAGAAGCAGGTTTTTGAATTTTAAAAATTTTTTGATTTTTTGAATACGTTTTTCAAAAAAATTTTTTTTTTTTTTT
>QOCX01000088.1:57249-98732 GCA_005959815.1 Sarcophaga bullata
ATTGCAAATTAAATATTATTTCCTTATGCAGAGCGATGTTAAGCCATTTTGCACTTTACTTTCATTTTAATTTGAATTTATAATCGATAAGCAAGATGGCCTGCTTTGCTAATGGAGGATGCCTTGGATATGATGAAAGGTGTTATAAGTTTATCACCTTTTCTGAAAGCTGATGCTTTATTTAAATCAAAAAGAACAAGATAAAAAGGAAAGAACTACATTTTGAACTTGTTTAACTTGCTTTAATTCAAATGGGAGTAGTTTTTTTCGATTGACTGCAAATTTATGAATTAAACATAAGCCATTAAGGAATAAAAAATGAAACGGGTTTTACAGGCTAAGCTTTTTTTTCTTTTTTTTTCTTTTTTTTTGTTGTTCTTTTTTTAGAATAACATGTCTTTATGTTATCACCATTAGTTTTTGACATTTCAAACATCACAGCCTGGTTAGCATAATTTCGAGTATGCTTTCTAAGTCTTTTGTTTCTAACAAATGGAAAATTTTTTTTCTTAATGATTTGCTTGCTATTTGGGTATTATTTTCTTACAAATAAATTAAAGTGAAAGGATGACTTTAATTTTAGGCATTTTTTTGTTTTGTTTTTGTTCATGATGCCATTACATAATTTGTACGTATTTTAACATGGCCTGCAAAAAGGCACTCCCAAATGCGGTGAACCTCCTTATAAGCAGTTACAAGAAAAATTTCAACTTTTTTTTTCTGCTAAACAAACCATATGAGAATATTACTGATCACCAAACTAAACAAAAAAAAAAGCAAAACTAAAACGAAATTAAACAAACCAAAAAACAAAAACACACACACTTACACTCATACACACACACACACTTAGATAGAAATAATGAAAATACTTTATATTTTGTTGCTTAATACATTAAAAGATAGCAAAATATAGCCTTTCTTAAATTGTAACACAAAAATTGCATACAATTTGTTAGAAAAATTAACAACAACAACAACAACAGCAACAACAACACAGCAAATAAAAATATTATACAAAAAAGAAAAACTATTTGAAAGTGTAACTCTTTGGCCGCAAAAAGAAAAAACAATAGAAAAACGTAACAAAATTGAAAATTATGTTAGTAGTGCCAGAGCTGCCAAAATATTGACCGAAAAAAAAGCCACACAATTTTACTCTACTCTTATATAAAATGTCTAAAACAATAAAAACAAAAAACAAAAAAAAAAACAAAGAAAAGAAAAGAAAATTTTTTCCAAATCTCTACCACATCACATACAGTAAAAGACAATCGTTTGACTGCATTTAACTTTAAATTGTTTTTTTTTTAATTTGTTGGTAAAACAGTTACAATTACAATCGTAAATTATGACTTACTTACTAAGCATCTCACACCACCTATGTTGTGTTCATTATTTTTATACATGAGCGGAGGGACTTAAAGTTTAAAGTCAATTCCGAACGATTGATTTTTGAGAAACTTTTTCATGATAATTTTATTTACTCTCCGAGTTTTTGCCGAACGACTGCTTAGAGGAAGTTGTCATAGTACTGCAAGCATTATATTATACTCCCCTTAATCTACCATACGTAGGAAATACCCATAATGTCTCCTGTAAACCCTAATTGCCATGACAAACTTCAGCGTAATGTTGCTTGGTACTTACAAGAAAAGCTTTCTGCCCAAAACCTTGTATGCACCGATGTATTTCTCTCTGTGATGCATTATTGCCTGCATTATAGATGGCAATATGCCTGCAATATGATGGATCATTTTCACCATCAAAAGAACTACATGTTGAGTTCGAAACGTATCTCATTCTGAACAAGCGCACTTGAGTCTACAGCGCCCTGTCAAAAGTTCGATTACTAACCGCTGGTTATTGCTTGATATTCTGATGCGGAACACAGATCTTCTTTTGACTTCATTTCCAAACTAAAGTATCGATTGCCATAAACTTATTTGCTTTACCTCCTTTTATCTTTCCTGCCGTTGAGTAAACCTTTTCAAATATTTATTCCTACTCCACCGGAAGATTCTAACACCATTAGTGATATGATTTCGCTACTATTTTCGAAGTTATCTGCCTGCTTATTGCAGCGAATTTCCACATTACATGAGAGCAGAGAGCATTACCGTTCTCATTACATGGTTAATTCACAATTGTTCGTTACAACCCGTTCTGTCAGGATTACGACTAAGTTTCTCACGCTACTTGTGTTGTGTGTGTGTTAATTGTATCTATAAGTGGCGGGACTTACAAATTAAAGTCGACTCCGAATGACAGATTTTCCAGAAACCTCTTCATGACAATTTCTTATTTACTCTCAAAATATTTGCCAGAAATCTGCTGCTGAGAGACAGTCGCCGAAGAAATGTTTTTTCTACTTCTGTTCGAGATGTCTGACCTAGGGCATCATGTCTAACAAATCAACCCATTACCTACTAGACTATGGCAACTACAAGGGGTTCGGAATATTTTATTTTGGGACCGAAAACTCCTACAACTGTTCTAAGATCCATTCTTGACCCTGTTATACCTTAAAATAGCCCCAATTTTAAAGAGTGTGTATTTGTCAGTCAAAAATATTTATTTTTCTTACTAAGCCACGTTGTGAAGCATTGCCGCCGAAAATCATGGAGCCTGGTGATGCTATTCAGGAAAAAGTAAACGAGGGAACCGTCAGCCTAACCATAGGCCGTGGTCTTGATTACTATTTATAACGATCTTAACTCCAATAGAGCTTCCAACACCACTGTAGGACAGATTTCATTGCCTCTGTTATTCCCACACACTATAGCCGCTGAATCTTGTCCGCTCTGTTTGCCCAGACAGTGGCTCTACTTCCAGGGTATAATATTTGGTTTACATCCCTAGGATTTCCCTTCAGTCCTATTGTCTATCATTATGGCTTCTCTGGCCATTCCAGAAATGCTCTCTAAATGAGCCCCTTTCATATCTATTTACTATCCACTAATATTTCCAGATATTTTTTCTATAGTTTCCATGATAATAACTTACAAAAATTCTGTCCAAAACACTAACATTCTAAACTACACTGTATAAGGCGTCCTAACTTATCTAAATTTATAAAAAAAAGTAAACTATTGCAGTCAAACCAATATCCCTGACTGCATATAAGCGTTTGATTAAAGCATTGTGTTACAATATTTCCTTTATGTCCAGCCTCCCCATCCAAAAAAAAAGAAAAGTAGTAAATCATCTTGTTACTTAAGTAAACTAATGGAATCCCCTTACGTTCATATGATTATCATTCACCAAATAATTTCCTATTTGAATGGCCTGGACTACTTATGAATGAAATGAAATAATAATGCCAGACGCAGATGGTAATTAAAATGTCGTAAAAATCTTTAAATTTTTTTTTTTTAACACGTTGTAAATATTATATGCTGTTTAAAGAAAACAAAATTAATTTATTACCAGTCCATAATTATAATTTTAACTGCCTCTTCAGCTTCTTTTTTTCTTTTTTTCTTTACATTTTTATAGCCGGCGTTAATGTAAAGTCGTGTGTATAGCCACTGAATGATTTGCTTGGCGCTTAAGTTGTTTTTCATTTTTTTTTCTCTCTTATTTTTCTAAAGATGCTGTTGTATGAAGATGTTTAAAGCGGCAGATGAAATTGAAAATAAAAACTGGTAAACAAATAAACAGAAGAAAAAACAACAAAAACAAAAACAGAAAAACAACAGAAAAAAATGAAATAAAATTGTGAAGAAGCTTTAAAGTAGCACGTAAATAACACCACTTTGGTCATGCCATGCTAATTGTCTGTTTAAAAGGCGATAAAACTTAAAGATGATTTTGAAAAACACGTGCTGCAATGCATTTTATGTAAAACCGAATAGAAAAAATAAAGTGGTAATCGATATACGATTATACAATACCCTACTCCAGTACAATATATTAGAGAAACATAAGATTTTTTCCATTTAAATTGGGAATCTTAGGGACAGATTTTGGAAATTCTCAAGGCAATTTTATTTTACCGTCAGAGTTTTTGCTTGAAATCTAATGAGAGGAAGTCGTAGAAGAAATATTTTTTCGCATATGGTTTATAATAAGCCTTTAAGCAAAGTCGTCGTAGTCTAGTAGGTAGTGTGTTGGCTTATTAGACGAAAGGCCAGGGTTCGTATCCCCGGTCAGACATCAAAAACGAAATATGAAAAAAATATTTCTTCGGCGACTTCATCTCAGCAGATTTCTGGCAAAAACTCTGAGAGAAAATAAAATTGCCATGAAAAGTTTTTCAAAAATCTGTCGTTCGGAGTCGGCTTTAAACTGTAGGTCCCGCTACTCATGTATAAAAAAATTAACACACACAACATAAGTGGTGTGAGAAGCTAGGCCGTAATCCTGACTGAAGCGTTGTAAGTACCATCAAAATAATTAGCTTAGCGAGCAAGAAATTCTTGCAGTTAGTAATTGTTTGTGTTTACAATCTCTAGACCAACGTTCCCATAATAGAATTAAAAACCAAGGACGACAGTACACGACCCTAAGGTTTGTATTGCGTAGCAAATGTTCTAACATCTAGATACCAGGAAAAAATTCTTTGTAGAGAATCGGTCTCTCAGTCCAAAATTCTGATTGCCTCTGAAATCGATATTGAAACCTAAGCTTTGGGGCTTGTGATATGTTTAACCACCTCAGACTTCCATTCACCATTGCATGTATTCCCTTTAATTGCCACTGCCGTCTAAATACAATAGCAAGAAATTCTATGAATCCTAGTAATCCTACGACCATATTGAGTCATTATAACTGTATAGTCAGCATTATATCCCAGATTTTCATACCACCAATGTTGTTGGCGTTAAATGTATCCATAAGTGACGTTACCTAGAGTTTAAAGTCCTGTCCGAACGACAATTTGAAAAAACTCTTCATGGCTACTTAGTGTACTCTCAAGGATTTTTCCAGCAAACTGTTGAGAGAACTCTGGGAAGAATTTTTTTTTCTTTCATTATGTCCAAAATGTCTGGTCTAATATACCAGCACAATATACCACCGAAGCCATGCTCAAGACTATTTTATTGTCATTTGGAACAAAGAAGCTTGTTGACTCTATAATATCAACAATTTTGTCACTTCCAGTCACTGTTAAATTTATTGGTTGATCATACCAAAGAAGCTTCCAAACGTATACGTATTGTACAGACTTCTGCTGGATACTCATACTTTGCTGGCCGTGCTCTTTCTAATTCATTCCCCATCAATATATTCCTGCTAGGAAATCTAGCTTAGTTGTATTAAAACTCTTTGCAATTCTAATGGACTTCAGACAATTTTTGCATGGAAATTGTAATGGAAAAAATCTCTGCATCGAATCAAGTTTTCCATTAAAAGCTCAAGGATAATAAAAAGTCTTTTAAACAGACAATGTAATCACGTATTGAATTTGTAGTGAGAAAAACAAAATGGCAGAATCTATACTTTGCGTTGCATGGCAAAAGGAAACGGTAAACTTTACTGTAATTTTTCATTGTTCTCTGTTGGAGACTACAACCAAATCATCAGCTGAACTGCAACTAAAATGTTTTTTAATAAATTTGCCTGTGCAAAATCTATGTGGTTTTAGGGGCCGTTTTAAACTTTTTTAGTTGTGATAATAAAACTATTTGTTTAACAATTAATCTCATAGTGCCTTAAATTTTTAGAAAACTATCTGATCTACTCAGAGATCAATAAGCATTTTAGAATATTTTCGAGATCCTTACTATCGCATACCCTTAGCAAAAGAGTAAAGGCTCTAAAGGTGATATAATTTTATAATTTTAAATGGAAACCCGGGGTTTATTTTGCCTTTTTTTATAAGACTTTAAAGCAAATTAAAGTCTTCAATTGATTTGTTTGTTTGGTTGGTTTAATTATACTTCTTTTGTATGTTTTTTCATTTAAATAAACAACATACTCTAGTTAACCATATAAACCATGTTAGTTTTCATTTAATTTTGAAATCGAATGCAAAAATAATTGAATTATATAATCATGCCTTTAAAACCATCTAAAGAAAAGAAAATCATTTATGGTTTAAAAACACCCTCCAAATACTAATGCAAAACACACCGATTTGTTTATACAAGTCACATATATACACCGATACTATACGTGTAATGCTCTCTCGTATACGTATACGAAATTGAAAGCTTTTTATTGCAACTACAAGCAACATGGACTCTCACTTCTAATATGAAATTAAAAAAAAGCTTTTATTAAACGCAACTTGGTTTTTGTGCCATGATATCTTATGCTCTTTTATGGCTGCTGCTGTAGCAAAGAAAACTTTTGGTAAATGGTTGTCTGTGCATTTGTGTTTTTGCTTTTCAGCTCTCAAAGATTTTGGCTTTTGGTTTTTAGTTTCTTGCTTTTGAATTTTTTATATTTGCTTGGGTTTAGTGGTTAGTTAATATGCTTAAAACCAAATGCAAACAAAAAAAAAAAACCTCAACTGTTTTAGTTATAATAACATGCTAACACTCTTTACCCCTTAACCCCCATACGGCTGTGTTTAATATAACAATTGAAAAACAAAATCAAATCAAAAAACACAAACAAAATTAAAATCTAAAGCGCTGAGATGCTTTAGATTTCTGTCAACACAATTTTTATTTTAAGAGCGTTGGTATATAAAGCTTGTCTACGCTGGTCAAAATTATTCAGTTTACTTTTGTGGGTTCGTCCAAAAGCAACCCTCTCCTCCGTTTTTGTTTTTTTTCAAAAAAACTTATTACACCAGGACGAAGAAGTGTTAATTAAGAGTGTGAGCGTGTGTGTGTGTGCGGTATTATTATTATTATATTGAATAAATAGTAACAAAAATGAAATCTATGGTAGGTTTTCAATAAAAACAAAGAACAAGAAAAAAATTTTGAAAAACATTTCAAAGCAAAGCAATATTTTTTATAAGAAAAAAAAAATAAAAATAATATGAAGTGCTTAATGAACTTAAGAAAAAAAGAGCAAAAAAAAATTGAAAACTGTTTTAAAACAAAATTTCATAGAAGCATACTAAACAAAAGACTTAAGCAACAAACTTTTAAAGTTAAAGCACATAAAAGCGTGGGAACTTATTTGTTCCAAAATGCACAATAATTACAATGAAAATTATTACAAAAACAATAAAACAAGCTTTTAATATATCTATGTGTGTGTATATTTGCAAAAGTTCTAAGACAATATATCCAATCCTTATACATGAAGAATATTCAAGAAATAAAGAGTAAAGCTAGATCAAAGCAAAAAATGTATCATATAATGTCAGAAAAGTTTTATAATAACTAAAGTATTAAATTTGAAAAAATGTCCGTCCGTCGTCTGTCTAAATATATTTCTTTAAAAAGTTCTTTTCTTTTTTCTTTTTTTTTTTTTTTTTTCTAAAAATTGCAATTGAAAAAACTGTTGGTTTCTTAACCTATTTTGTAATTAAAAAATTACATTTATTGTGGAAAATATTATAAAAATTTAAATTTCTTTCAAGTTTTTATGATTTCTTGAAAAATTAATTGAAAAAAATTAGGAGAAATTTAAGTTTTGATTCAAGTTTTGCCTTAGCACACAGAATAATTTTGCAATGATTAGATTAGATTAACTGCCTGCATAATACCTATAACGATTTAGCTCAGAATACGATTTTTTCCTATTTTTTTATTTGTTTTTTCTTCTTAAATATCTTATTTTTTCTAATTTGTTTTTCCTTTTTTATTTTTTTGTTTTTTTAATTTTTTCTAATTTCTTAAATCTTTTAAATTAAATTAAAATATTTTAAATAATTAATCATATTTAATTTATAAGAAAATCTTATTTTTAACATTCATTCATTCATTCATGCAAATAGCGCAGCTTAAATTGCTAAAGGAAAATTTAAAATTTCTTTCAAGTTTTTATGATTTCTTGAAAAATTAATTGAAAAAAATTAGGAGAAAATTTAAGTTTTGATTCAAGTTTTGCCTTAGCACACAGAATAATTTTGCAATGATTAGATTAGATTAACTGCCTGCATAATACCTATAACGATTTAGCTCTAGAATACGATTTTTTCCTATTTTTTTATTTGTTTTTTCTTCTTAAATATCTTATTTTTTTCTAATTTGTTTTTCCTTTTTTTATTTTTTTGTTTTTTAATTTTTTCTATTTCTTAAATCTTTTAAATTAAATTAAAATATTTTAAATAATTATCATATTTAATTTATAAGAAAATCTATTTTTAACATTCATTCATTCATTCATGCAATAGCGCAGCTTAAATTGCTAAAGGAATCTATATCTGGTTAGTTTTATAATATCACAATGGCCCAAAATGCAGGCATAAGTGGCACCCTTTTCTTTCGAGAGGGTCCGCCACATAGCTTTGAAAATACCGAAATCATACATTTTTGAAAATCAATATCAAAAATTTCATTTAAGAATATAAAACATTTTAATTCTCTTGAAATGAAAGTAATAAAGTCTGCCACAAAGTTAAAAATTTGAAATAAATTTCTTGAAAATCTATTCTTCCTTTAGCAATTTCTCTTTCCGTATTTATTTTTTTCCCACAAAAGCTGGTTTTTTTTCCCCACATAAAAGCGTAACAACTGATCCCTACTCATTGCATTTGAAAATTCACACACCGTGCAATAATTATCACAGACATTTAGTATCAGTTTGTTTCTTAAGTCTTTTGTTTTGTTATGTATTTAACAAAAATTGTCTTTTTTTTTATTGCGTTTTTATTTTATTTTTTTTTTTCCCAAATGTGAAATATCTTGTTAAATATTTGTCTGCGATTGTTTATTTTGTTGATTCTTTGAAATTTAAAAACTTTATAGAATAAAACAATAAATTGTAGCGTCTAAAGTCTTGTGTTCTAACATTTTTTCCAAAAATGTTTTAAGTTTCTTAAATTTTTTTTTTTTTTTTTGTTGTCTTGAAAATTTCATTGACGAAATCATTAGGCTTACGTCAGCATGTACTAAACAGCTAAGTGTGTCATTCGAGGGTCTTTCGATTGTCTTTTTTTAAGCTTTGGAAATATTTATACTTTCATACCCACAAAAGGCGATCGAAATGATTATTAGACGGCTCCCCAAAAAACCTCATTTAAAACGATCTAAATTTCAAATCCTTGATCCATACTGATTTTCTAAAACATAATATATCTTGAATAAACTACCAAACTGATTAAATACTAAAAAATAATGTATCCCGAGAAGTATTTTAATTTCTAATGAACCAAAAACACCAATCTTCCTATATCCATGAATACTGTTTCGATCAGCTAATCAAAGAAAAAGAGTAACAGACGAAATAAGCAACATTTCTATATTTCTCGAGGGCATAACAATATGTACAGACTGTTCTCATAGGTTGCAATTAGCCAGTGGTTAGATATTACCTCTGCTATCATCCTTAAGAAGCCTGTTGTTCAATGCTCAACAGGAAAGTTAAAACACTGAAGTCTAGTAAGTAGTGTCTTGGCTTATTAGACGTGAGTCCTTAGTTTGCAGTTTGAACAACTGCAAATCAGACATCTCCAGCAAAACGAAATAGCAAAAATATTTTTTCGGCATCTTCCTCTCAGCAGATTTCTGGCAAAAACTCTGAGCGTAAAATAAAATTGCCATGAAAATGTTTCTCAAAATTCTGTCGTTCGAAACCAACTTTAGTCAGTAGGTATATAAAATTATAGTAGTAGATGTATAAGATTAAAGCACACAACATAAGTGTTATGAAAAGCTAAGTTTTAATCCTGACTGAAGGGTTGTAATAAGCAATTTATGTATGTAAAGAGGTAACTCAAATAAAAAATATTTTATTTGCTTGAAAATATTTTATTCGAGCCTTTGTGCATAAAGTTTTAGGAATATTGGCATCATTTTCCTTGGCTTATAATATATAAAGACTTTGTTCTGTAGCTCAATGCCATCATCCCTCCTCTACAATTCAAATTAATGCCTTCAATTTTCATGAATTGTCTTCAAAGCACTTTCAAGGCTTATCCACATTCGGTGCAGATGTCTCTAAATGATGCGTGAAAAACCGCTTTTTGTTTAAGCAGGAATGTCCAACAAATACCATAATTACTGAGATACAGTACGGAGGCTGCACTTACTTGAGGCATCACAACAGACCGCTATGCATGCTCAAGAAAGCTTTTGATATCGAAGCTATCATTATAAGCTTGGCGTTCTAAAACAATGTTTTATAACCTAAAAATATAATTGAATTTTAATGAACCTAGAAATCTTGTCTATTTGTCCGTCTATAATGACTCATAATTCAGATGAATTGAATTCTTTAACTACCTTCCTACAGACTGCTACTACCACTTCCCTAAGCTTCATTTTTTTTCATGTATTCTGTGATTCTAAATCAAATCTTCAAAGCATCTGCTGCATAAAAATTAGTAGAACGGAGGGTGTGATAAATTTTTTCAAAAATTTAAAAACAATTTCCATTTTAGTTATATATCTGGTCTCACCATAAAATAAATAAAAAAATAAAATAAAATTAAAAATAAAATAAAAATTATTGCCGTTTAAAGCGTATCTTTTTATATATCAAGACTGGTTTTCTAACATTTTTAAGTGAATGCTTTTGTTAAACTCAAATAAATGCCATGCAATTTGAAATAGAAATTATGGCATAAATTTCTTATAACATTTTATTTCCTCAACAGGTTTAAAAGCAATAAAATCAAATGAAAATTCATAAGTTTTTATTAAATCTTATGACAAAAAAAAAAAAGAAATACAAGGAAATAAAACAATAAAAAAAAATTGTTTACCAGAAATTTTTTTTTAATCCTCTAATCTTAACATTAAAATCCCTATACAATCTTTTATGCTTTAAAGAAAACATACATCTTCATTATTTCCCCTTCCTGTACTCCCTTATTCATTCATTCATATTGATTATATTGGTTTGATTTATAACCACACTTTCATTTTATTTACATTGCATGTCTCAACTTTCTTATGATGAAAACCAATAAATAGGCCGCTTTTCCTTATTTTGTCATCAAAACCAAGACCTCATTGTCTGTTAATATTGTTTTTATATAAAAACAACACAGTAAATATGACAAAAACTAGACCAATTTCCTTAAACAGTTAACATTACCTTTTGTTTCTTCACACTTTTCTTTGGCGTAACAAATACATGACCTTAAATACCAGGCAAGTAAAACAAAAAAACACTTCCGTTTGCCATACAAAACTGGTCACATAATGTATGTATGCATGTATATAAGAAAACTGAAATCATAATTCTAAAAAAGGAAATCAAAACAAAATATTTTAAGCCATGCTCCAAATACAATCTAACATTTATGGTTGCAATAATCAACAATGTATTGCTTACCATTTTTTTACTTTTCTTTTTAAAATAAAGAAATTATATAATAATTAAATTATTATTTATTTGTTTATATAAACGCATAATAATAATTACATAATAATTATATATGGTTTGTTTAACAATCAATCAATAACCTTTATTGAGTTTAAATTGTTTTTGGCTGCAAACAAAAATATGTAAAGAAAAAAATTGAATTTAAAATTACCGGCTTAACGGCAAACGTGCCTCTTTAATATTTTATTTGTATTTTTTTGGAATTGTTTATGCTAAAGGCCTGATGGAAAAAACTCATGTATTAAGTTCATCGTTAAATAAGTAACGCAAAGAAATTTTATAAAAAAACAAAACCCCAAAGAATTTTCATCTAAGAATTTTGTTCACAACTTCAAACAAAGTTCGTTTCTTAAGTCTTTTGTTTGTTAGTAAAAAATTCTTTTTCTTTCATCTTAGAGGCTGATTAATTAAAGAACTTGTAAATTTTATTAAAAATTTAGAAGGAAAAAAATTTTATTTTAAAGTTCGTTTCTTAAGTCTTTTGTTTGTTCGTAAAAAAAAATTAATTTTTTTTTCATCTTAGAAGTTGAAAAACTCTTGTAAATTAAAAATTTTGATGAAAAATAATTTGTATTTGAAAGCTTGTGTCTTAAGTCTTTTGTTTTGAGTATATGTTTTACATTTTAAACATCAAACTAAAGTTTCTTGTTTCACTAGTACTTTCTTAAGTGTATTTTGCTTAGATTTATGGTTTAATAACTTAAAGAAATAAAATCATTTAGGATTTCTAATGCATTGTTACGTATTAGGCTCGCCTGTCATGTCTAACTACACAGCTACCAAATTACAAATGCCCTGTTCACGACTTTGTATGCTTGTAGGTAATTTATTGTCGTACTAAATAACCAAGAATTCCAACGTCTTTTGTGATATTTTGATACCAAAAGAATATTAAAAAATATTTCATTTCAATGAACTCCTTTTAACAGTTTTCTGGTAGCTAATGCCGATGAAAAAAAAAATTTTAGCGTACAATTTGTTTCGATGCTCTCTGTATGTAGTCTGAGAAGTCCTGACTAAAGTATTGTAAGTGCTGACTAATGCTTGTACTTAAAACTAGCCTGCTTATAGGTTTTAACTATCCTTACTTGTCTTCAATAAAAAAAAAATGTACCAAGGATTTCTGATGACTTTACTAAACATTTGCTGGGTTCCACATCATCCTTGTCATTCTGAGGTGATCTAGTGCATTTCCATTAAGTGTTTTCCTGTCTGCGATCAATTCCATGATCAATTCAAGTTTAATTTTTAATTCAACATCACTGGAATGCAGTTCACAGTGCAATTCGGTCACATTGCATTTGTGAAATAATGTTTGAAGAGACCTTCTGGAAAATTAAGCGAAATCTTCAAGTAGCATTACCGTATAAGGACATAGCTTGCGGGCTGCAGTTGAAGTTATATAGCAGAGGAGACATTAAATGAAAGTCGTGTTTTATACAGGAAGAGGAATACAGTACAGACTCTATGGATTTTCTCCATAATATCAATATGCAACAGAAACTACCACTATACTAATGGTAAACCTCGAATAGAAGAAAGACTCTACTACTTCGACTATCTAGTTTTACTATTTTAATGATGATGTACCGCCAGTACCAGTGCGCAGCAATTGGTCTTTTTTTGCAATTATCTCAACTGTATTAGCATTTTCTGACAAGGTTCAGGTTAACGTTTGCCTAGTGTATGAGATATTAATACTCAGGCGATCACTCAAGTCCTTTATTCATGTCATTCTGGAAGTTGGTGAGAGCTACAGCTGCGCTATCATTATATTTTCTGAACCACGAAGATTAAAGTGACTATCTAACTGCGTTTATCTAGTCTGACTAGATTTATTTGTAACTTAGCTTTACACCCGTTTTTATACAAGCCTTTACGCTTCTGCTTAATACCTTCAAACTGGTATACAACGAGGCATATGTGATCAGCATAATCAATCAATGCCATAAGACGTTCCATCGTTTTTTATATTAAAAGCAGTTCAATAACAGAAGGAGTATTGTGGCTAACAGAACACAAAAAAGTTTCTCGCCTGTGTTAATCTAGAATTGGCACCGGTTTCATGTCTCTGACGATATGTCTTTAGAGCCCAGGAAGTCTTTAGGGTATCGGTCTGTATACCGCCACGCAAGTATATACCAAAACTAGTTAAAAAAAAAGGTAAAAGACTGCTGCTGTATTCCTCAATCAACTCGATAATAATGCTAATAGTATTTAAGTAATCCTCACAAGACTATCTGGGACGTAAATCAGTCTCTTCCTTATAATATATGGCTTTAACAACCCACGAAATCCAGTTTAAAACCAGAATTTAAAAAAAGGCTCTAACTACGACATTTATATGGAGGTCATAGCTCTTCTTTTGAATGGAAATAAATTCCAGGCGCATTTTGCTCTTAAAAATTTACAAACAAAAAAGTTTGTTTCTTAAGTCTTTTGATTGTGTTCAAAGCAAACAATTTAAATTAAATTGGCATTGAAAATTTTTCATATGATAATAGGAAGTTAACAAGTCGTCTTACACGCTTTGTTTACTTTTTACCAACGCAGTAAAGACTGACAATAATTATGGAATGCTATGCTCCATGGGCTTTAAGCCAAGTTCAAAGCAAAAATTGTGTAAATTTACATATTTTTTCCTCTTTTACTTTTGACTGACTGCACATTTCACTTTTTTTTTTTTTTTTTGTTGTTGTTTTTTATAACGTTTACTTACTTATGATAAACGAGGTTTTGTTTGTTTCAACTAAACTTGGCAATGACTTAAGCTTTATGAAATTCAATGAAATGCTTAACAATTTTAATTACGAGGGTGTAGTGTTGAAATGAAAACAAACAAAAAAAAAAAAACGTTGATTTTTTGATTTGAAAAATTTTCTTTTTTTGCTTTCAGCTTGTTTTTGGGCTTTTGGCCCTTTTTGTGCTTGCTCAAGCCGAGGATGCCAAGAAGGAGGTCGAAGCTAAATCAATTGAATCCCAACCCGCCGCCTCAGAAGCTAAAGAATCTGTTAGCACTGTAGAAAAGAAACAGGAGAAACGTGGCATTATTCATGGTGTTGGTCATGGTTATGCTCCATCTGGCTATGGCCATTCCGGTCATGGTGTATTGGGTGGTCATGGTGGTGCCGTTTTGATTGGCGGTGGTCATGGTGGCGGTATTGGTGGTGGTGTTATTGTTGGCGGTGGCGGCTATGGCGGTGGCTATGGTGTTACCGGTGGTGGTGGTGGTATTGGTGTTGGTGTTGGTGTTGCTGAAAGCATACCCACCAACGTACAAGTCAACACTGTTGTACGTAATGTTGCTGTACCCTATCAAGTTGAACGTCGTGTACCCTATCCCGTTGAAAGAACCGTCACTTATCCCGTAAGAGTACCCGTACCACAACCCTACCCCGTTGAAAAGATTGTCAGTGTACCAGTTAAACAAGTCGTTCAAGTACCTGTCCATGTACCACAACCCTACCCCGTAGAGAAGACTGTTCACGTACAAGTTCCAGTACATGTTGACCGCCCCGTACCCGTCAAGGTACCCGTCCCAGCTCCTTATCCCGTTGAAAAGATTGTTCAAGTGCCAGTCAAAGTACCTGTACCACAACCCTACCCCGTTGAAAAGGTTGTTCAAGTGCCCGTCAAAGTACCAGTACATGTTCCACAACCCTACCCCGTTGAAAAGGTTGTACAAGTACCCGTTAAAGTACCCGTAGATCGTCCCTACCCCGTACATGTTGTCAAGCCATACCCAGTGCCAGTTGAGAAACCAGTACCCTACACCGTTGAAAAGAAGGTCGTTGTACCCGTACAAGTGCCAGTCGATCATCCAGTTCCCTATCCAGTTGATCGTCCAGTACCCGTACACGTTAAGGTTGCCGTACCCAGACCTTACCCCGTTGTTAAGGAAGTCCCATACCCCGTTGAACGTCAAGTACCCTACCCCGTCAAGGTAGCCGTCGACCGTCCCGTGCCAGTGCCAGTTGAACAACATGTACCCGTTGCTGTTGAAAGACAAGTACCATACAAGGTTCCCGTTGCTGTACCCGTACATGTTCAAAGTCATGTAGGAGCAGCCGTTGTCGGTGGCG
The DNA here is from genome assembly GCA_005959815.1 of Sarcophaga bullata. Lineage (NCBI taxonomy): Eukaryota > Metazoa > Arthropoda > Insecta > Diptera > Sarcophagidae > Sarcophaga > Sarcophaga bullata. Next base: position 72,735 of record QOCX01000088.1, read on the forward strand.
GCTATGGCGGTGGTTATGGCGGTGGTTATGGCCATGGTGGACATGGTTATTTGCACAAAAAGAAATAGACAATTACTCCAAAAAAAAAAGAAATACCAATTTAAAAAAAATAAATAAAACCAACAGCCAATAACAGTAAATCGTTAATACAAAGAAGAAAAAAAATCTCTCTCTTTTGCAAAAAGGAAGAAAGCAACAAACAACGGCGTATTTAGAATCTAAAACGGCCTGATTTCTATAAAAAAAAACAAAAACAAAAACAAAACCAACAAAAATTTATTCTAATTTCTCTTTAAACTTAAATTTAATTTCTTTTGTAAAATATTTTTTTTTTTTTTAGTTTTAGTGTGTGATAACGAAAAGAAAATTTACGAAAAAATTATAAAAAAAAAGACAATAAAAAATATTTAAAAAAAAAATTTAAAACATATTGACTAGATGAAGAGATCGCTTCAAAAAAAAATATTGGAAAAGAAAATTCTGAAAAGATTTGCTCTTGACATTAGTTTAAGGCATGCATACCCAGGAATATAAAATTTTTTTCTTTTAACTGTTCACTTGGGAATCACTATGTTAATCACATGCAACATGCAGCACTGCCAACAATTTATTGTTTTTTTTATTGTTTTTCTTTAAAAATAATTATTCTCGAGTGAGTTGCAGTTAAAACTTGCCTTCTTTTCCTGGGGTATTGTTATTGAATTTTTAAAGATTTTTATGTTGTACCTTAAATACTCTTGTTTATTTATGTATGAATATGGTATATGAAGATGTCAATTGCATTTGTTTTAATTTTCTTTTTTAATATTTTCTAAAAAAAAAAACAAACAGAAAAGAAACCAAGAAGAAGTATATTTATGTGTTAAAAGTATGAGGAAAAAAAAAAAGAAAAAACAAACTGAACTTTATAACAAAAAATATGTTTTTGTTTTTATTATTATAATTATTTTGATTGTTTCACTTATTTTGTATATATTTAATGTAAATAATAAAGACGACCAATTATGGAAAAATATATAAAAAAAATTATATTTTAAATGAGGTTTTCATTCAATCAGGCACTGAAATTTATTTAAAAAATTTCAAGTTTGGTTCCTAAGTCTTTTGATTGCATAAAAACAAAATAAAAGAAAAAAGTTTCTCTCTTAAGTCTTTTCTTCTATTATCATGTACACAGTGTTAGATGGGACCTTAAATGGTGTTTCCCAAAAACATGCCTACTGACTAAAAACAAAATGGTGACACCTTCCACCAGTGTTCTTGCATAGTTCTTGCCACGTAAGCAATAATCAAAATTAAGTAGCTAACAGCCTAGCAAAGATTAGCACTAAATTACGAATTTCAAATCTTAATCACAGTATTAGCGTGCTTTTGTCTTCAAATTTAAACTGAACTAAATATTGAGCAACGAAAGGACTTACAATCAGAAAAGTTATTGGGCTACTCTATGATCAAAAGTCGCCGTAGTCGAATAGGCAGTGTGTTGGCTTATTAGACGTGAGGTCATGGTTCAAACCGTAACGAAATATGAAAAAATATTTCTTCGGCGACTTCCTCTCAGCAGATTTCTGGCAAAAACTCTGAGAGTAAATAAAACTTCCGTTAAAAATTTGAATTGTAGGTTGCGCCACTCTAGTATAAAATTGATACACACAACATAAGTGCAGTGTGAGAAGTTAGGTCGTCGTAATCGTGCCTGTAAGGTCGTGATGATCAATTATGTATGTATGTATATATGTATGTATGATCATAAGTGATTATCTGCTTTGAACATAATTGAAGGACAACACTCTCGCACATTGGTTAAATTGATAACAAGTTCCCGCATTAAATTTTTTATTATCATCAGTTGCACGTTTAATACTCAACTTGTAGTTCCTATGAACTTAATGAGATTTGCTTGACCCCGAGATAAGTGTAGTTAGGTAAGAGTGTTATCCCACCCAATTGAACACATTTAAGCCCCCAGATCTATTGTCATACAACGAAACCCCAATTAAACAGAGTTATTAAACGTAGAACCTTTCAAAAGTCAAGCTGTTTCATAACTGGCACATCGAATCGCTCCTTGATTACCAGGAACTTAATAAACACAGCAGGGCAGTAACATAAGTGGTATTTCACAATCTTCACTGCAACCAACTGTGACATTTGTGATAGCAATCTGCCTCCAAATTTTGTACTTATCTTCCAATGGCAAAATTCTTGCACCAGTAAGATTTCGTCGCCCCTATTTGCCACCGTCAGTAAATCCGTGCATCAGACCACGGCTGCCTAACAATCTGGCAGTCACTGCTACTAAAGTTTGAATTTACAACAGAGGAAGCAGGTCAGTCATGGTAATCACATGTGCCTCTATATTTATCCGTATGTTCGTGTGTTATCAATATTCGTGTGTTATCATTATTATTCGAATGATAAACTATTTAACTATCTCGTTAAGAGACAAGTGTCCATCAGAAGCTCAAATATCAAAGACTCAACGAAGAAACTACCAAATTTCTTAGATTAGTCTTCTGGAAAGCAAAGACATCTGCCTCTAAATGCAAAGACCTTGATGCACTCAGCTCCCCCGAGAACATTCCGAAGCGTTTGTGGCTTCGTTTGAGTAAAACCATACTTCTGTCTGGAATAACGTTCCTATACATCAAACAGTTTAGACTCGGCATACTTGTGAACTAGACATGCAAATCAACTGCGTTCGTATGTAATCCATAATCTACTCGGGAACTATCGCTCTTACAGCCATAGCGATAGCAATTATTTCCACTTTATTGTGAAGAGAAAGAGAGAGTTCCAGTAGACGCATCAATTGCCTGCAATTAACACATTTCGGGCAAAATTTTTTTCCAGTAAAAATTTGGCCAGCATGTTACTGACTCTCAAGGGCAATTAGATGTTCAGTAATATGGTGCAACACAACTGTGAAAGTAATTGAAATTCTTTTACTATGCGAGGAGATATTGGCAGCCCACCCCTATCATTTGTCCTAAATTACTCCTGTTGCCCTATCTCCCGAATGAGGGACATTACAACTTCTATCATGGTTTCAGTAATTTGATGCAGTCAGTAGTAGGCATCTGGCATTTGTTGACGGAGCTTTGTTGTTGAATATAATATCCAATCTAAATGCTTTATTTGCATAAAGTGTTTAAAACATGCTAACAGCTTAAGATTTCAGGTTATCTCTCCAGTTGCAATCAAACAGTTTGTCGGTTTCCACAAGTCTTTCACAACACTGCACATTGTTTTAGGGTCATAGAAGTAAGGGGAGCATTATCTTTACGTTTCACAGAGTGTATTGAATCCAGCCACGTTATCTGACCTTTAACTGAAAGGACATCAGTCAAAGGACTTTCCAGGCAATTAAATTCAGAACGAGTCTTCTGTTGAATGGGCAGACGCGAGTTCAGGAACAGAATCATGGCATCACCGTATTTATTACAATATCTATAAAATGAACTTAAAAAACCGTTACAAATATAATATGAGTGATGAATAGTCAAACATCAACAAATCCCTGCAAATATGTTATAAATATTGACCATAAACGGTTTAAACAAAAACAAAACTGTAATAAATTTTGTACAAAAAAATTTTAAATTAATTTCATTAAACTTTGCAGCTATAAAGCATGCTACAGTAGTCTAAAGTTCCAACAATCATAATAAATGTCTCTAATAGCCCCTAAGATATGTTTGATAATTTCAACAATTTATATAAAATCGAGTCATCTGAACAACAACTGTGATGAAAATAATTAATCATGATCAATGTTGCCAGGAAATAAAAAAATATCGTAATCAACTACTGAAAAAGAAATCAACAATGAAGGTTGTGAGTTCAGTTCCCATAGGTTTTTTTATTATTTATCCCGATGTTAAATTTAGATCCGGTATACTAATCTAAAATGAAAGCAGACACAGTTATGAAAGAAGGCCAGTAAGTATATTATATTTGTTTGTTCATTATTTTCATTCTCTATCCCCATCCACAAACTTTGTCTTTGAATAAGTTCAATAGAGTTAAAAGAAACAATTATTCAAAAATTTAATTACAAAATAATTTAAATTTATGGTTTTTCTGCCACAATTTTCTCATATTCTTTAATTTTAATTTTAAAGAATTTACTATCACAATGGCAACACTACGTTCCTTGAGTGCATTTCATTTATGCAATGAGTGTTACCTCCATCCTTTCCACAACTAATGGTGGTAATAATTACTTATTCTAGACATACACCAGCTAATTCACCACTGAAAACACAGGGACATATGGTATTAACGGTAGTTAGGTGAATTTCAATTTTATTTACCACACCCGAGGAATTCATTTCTTAAAATTCACCAACATGAATATATTCACCACAATTAATAAGTTACCACACTTCCCATAAATTCACCACGTCAGAAACACACCACACTAAAGAGTAATTCATTTTGGGGTATCCATCTGTCGAATTCGTCCTAGAAACAACACACAAAAATGATGACAACCAACCAACCAACTATCCACAACCGATAGCATTCTCAACCCAAAACACACCAGAAAGACTCACTTTCAGAGAGAAAACAGTCACATCCCCACCCTCTCCTAAACAACACACGTACGCCATAAATTCTCCTTAAATGACAATGGGAGCTCGCTCCATTTCAAAAAACAATTGCGAATTAATTTTGTCAGTATTGCCAGTAAGAAAAAAATTTTAATTGCAGAAACGGCAACACTGATCATGATTGTTTAACAAAAAAAAAAACGAATTTATTAAAATGGAAAACATGTGTGTTTGTGTAAACAAATAAAAATGGTGTGCGATAACAAAAATGTGTGTGTAAACACAACAAATGCTGTTATTAGTCTCATGTGGATAACAGTCAGGATGGCCGAGCGGTCTAAGGCGCCAGACTCAAGTGTTAAAACTTGCTCTGTTCCAACAGAGTTGTGTATACGAGCGTTCTGGTCCTCTCTGAGGGCGTGGGTTCGAATCCCACTTCTGACAAGAATTTTTTTCTTTATTTTTGAAATGTTTGTTTACGATTGTTTACTTGCCACATAGAAATTTTATTTTTAGTTTCTTAAAATAGTTTTTAATACGACTGGTAAAAATATAATGTTTTCAAACAAATTTTAGGGTCTTTCATTAGGCGCTTCCTAACTTTAAATGAACAATGTGTGTGTGAGATAATGAGTGATTTGACAAAACAGACTGAATAAATGACAGCCAACTTGGCAGATGACCGTTACTGTCAAACTGTCAAAGTTTGGAAATTCCTGTTGGAAGAACCTATAGATATCTGTCATTATCATAAAGAAACAATTCTTATTATAAAACCTTTTTTTTTTCTTCAGATTGAAAAGACAGCGGTCATCTATGCCGCCAATTAAAATTTTTTTTTTAATTTTTTCTTTTCAATTTAAAACAATTTTTCTTCTCTTTTCTTTGCATTTTTTTCTTTTCTTTGATTACATAACCCATGGAAAACATAAAATTTTTGCATTTCGTTTCGAAAAAAAAAAACAAAAAACACACGAAAAATGTTCACATACAAAACTCGCAAATCAATTTTTTCCATTGTATCGTCAATCACTCTGGTGGCAATTGTTTGCAACAAAAAAGACAAAATTTTTGTTTCCCACTCACTATTTACTGCCTGCCACATATTTGAAGATTTATTTCACCAACTATTTTCACCATAAGACATACTAGAGCAGTAAGCAATAAGCAATTTAAAATGAAGCCATAAAATATGAATGGCATGATAATAGGTGGACGACGGTGGTATGCCATGACGACTACTGTGCAATCACTCTACAATTGACTAAAATGTGTTCACAGTCAATATGAATAAAATAAACGAGAAAATTAGGACTTCAAAAATGGGCCTCTCTCTCTCTGATCATGTAAGCAAGAGTAGCACCCAGTTAAGGAAGCTTATCCTGGGCTTTATGGTTCACAGAAAAACCGCCCATGTTCGTTTTTTTCAAACTACAGAAGAAATTTTAAAATTTTGAAGAGCTAATCTCTGGAGATAAAGACCTTAAAAAACGAAGAAATGCGTATTGCAGCCACCTCATGTTGTTTATCAAATAGGCTCTAAGCAATGAATGAAAGCTATTGACTTCTTGAATGATTTGAACATTCACAGAAAACATTATTCATTTACACCGCCTCAGAAGTGCTCCCACTGACTATGAGGCGAAGACAAAAGTGTTTAACGCATTTGCTAGATTAGATTTGTAGTAGATACTCCGAAGTTATAATATCCTGTGCCAGATATTACAAGGTCTCACTGTGCCTGAAATGCACAGCAAAAGTATGGAAATACCACACGAGGAAATGGGCCTCTGTTCACTTCTACGGAAAATTTCATTAGTTGCTCCCTTAACAGTTGCCATAGGATAACAGATGCCAGAGTAGGAAGCGACAGATTTTCTATTATGAACGCTGCTTTCTTGTCAATATACATCGGGACTCTGCAAGCATGTTCAGCTCTATGATTTCCAAGGATTAAAGAAATGATTGATTCACAACCAAGGTGCTTTATCTCTTCTTTACATTGGAGAAATAACGAAGAGTTGCTAGTTGAAGATACCAGAGCCCTGATAACAGTTTAATTGCTAAGCCATCTTGCCCAGCTGATCGCAATATCAGCTGCTGATCTTAAGCCAGGCGATCACATGAAGTTTGTAGCGAATGCAGTTCATTACTTTGGAGAAGCATTTTGCCGCAAAACCTACGTTTCCATGTTGCAAGAATCGAAATTGACTAAAAAGCTTTCCACGCCTGCATTATAGACCAAATATTGCCTCGTATGATTAAAATTTGTTTCGATCAATGCAGAATACTTTCATTTGATTATGCTTTCCTCCAGTACTATGTAGGTTACAGTAGATGTCCTCCTTAAGAGAAAAGGCCTAATTTAGGCCTAGTATTTAACCCAAGGAAACGCTCTTATTTGAATATGCTTTCCTTTTGAGCCATGTAGCTTTGGTTTGGTTGTCTCCATGAAGGAAAGGCGTCACTAAGGCCAATATTTGGGCCCATAATTAATGTTCAACTCGAGGATTAACTATTCTCTAAGAGGAATGCAAACCGAGTCCTCAAGAAATCCTGCTATTGCAGTAATCTTTACATTCTAGAGGCTCGGTCAAGAATGTCAAAGAGTGATTTGCCAGAAACCTCCACCTTTTTTTGACAAGAAAAACAGCTTCTGAAAGAAGTTATTTGACGGAATGTCAAGTCTTTCGGTATGCCTACGAAAAGAACAGAGACCCTTGAAAGTTGCTATTAAGCAATGAATGGTCATCCGGTTCAAAGATAGGCATAAATCTGTCCTATTTTTCAGAATCTAGCAATATTGCTGGTATCCCCTTGCTGCCAACGAGACTGGCCCTCCCTGTAAAACGTGTGAACTGAGACAATCAAATTACTTGCGACCTGTAGCATATCGAAGATTGTAAGCTCCTTGCTAGTCCTGGCCACCTCTTCAACAATGCAATTTCCAAACGCTAAGCCTTGAAGCCCATGAAAAATGTTTGCCTATGAATGATCAGAAAGATCTTTGAGAAATAACCACCATTCATGACAAGAATAGACGTTGAAATTATATTCTCATTAGAGACTTAATCTCAGCTTGGTTGTCCATGTAGCTCAAAAGATTTTCAAAGGAAATCTCGTCATCCAACTAGCTAAACCAGACATCAATATTAAGTTGTTGAATTGAAAGAGTGATCAGATTTTTGCGCCGCGAAATCCATATTTTGCTTTAAAACAGTCAGAGAGAGTTACTTTGTTGTTAACAAAAAATGGGCCTTTTGAATCAAAAAACAAGCTTAATTTTATTGCATTCGAATAGTTCATGTCTACACATTTTGCTGATGTAGGTTTAGCTGATAATTCTTTTTTAAATTTTTATAACTCTGTGTAGATCATATAGACCTCTTAACAAAAAAGCTTATAAGCAATTAAACAATTGCTCAGCGATAGTTCCTTTAAATGATTTCAAAACACAATTAAAGTGCCATTTGGAATTACGCTGCTATTTGTTGCATTTTCGAAATTGTTTTTCATTTCTTGACTTAAATAATAAAAATCTGCCTTCAATATATTGAGGCAATAAAAATTATCTAATTGTGCCATAAAAAACAAAAAACAAAAACAAAAAACCAAAAAACTCCTTGATTTATAACAGGTTGTTTAAGCAGCAACATTTTGCGGCACTGTTATGTAATTCTAGATTTTTGTTGTTTGTAATTTTCTGCAGCTTTTTTTGGTGGCAACAATAATAAAGAAAAACAAACTTGTTTTCATTATTAACCTTCCTGCTTAACAGTTTAAGTGTTTTTTATTTAATAATTTTTATTTTTTTTTTCTGTGCAATAAGATTGCAACACTAAATACCCAACCCTGATCTTGTACTATAAGAGCATAAATCGGTTTCTTAATAACCACACTAGTACCACAAGTATTTTTAACTTTTGCCTTGTCTCTCTAACACTGATCATGTAATTGTAAATTATAACCAAAAAAAAAATCGAAAAAAATCGAAAAAAACGAAACGAAACAAAACCATGCCTTCCAATGAACAAACAACAGATGAATGGAAGAATGGATTGCATGAAGAAAACCCCTCTCGAAAAAACATGAAACAAAAAATTATTTTGTTTCCTTTCAAAACGTTGTATATGCACGCACTTCATTCAATCACTTTGCCAACAGCATACAGCAGCACCAGCAGCATACATATGCCAGGCCAAACAAACAGGCAGGCAGCCAGCCAGCCAACCAGGCCTATAGTTAGTTAAGCAAGCGTTTATCAGGCTTTTATTTTCAAAACGCACCTGTTGCAAGTTAAAAATAAATCATGTTTTTCGTTAAACAATAAATCCTATTTAAGAAAAGCAAAAGCAACAACAAAACAAAAACAAAACAAATTTTTTTCTTTTTTTTTTGTTCAAAAGAATGGCGGGGTGTTTTGCCATTTAAAAAAAATTTGAAAAAAAAAATTTTTAAATCAAAACAAAAATATTACGTCACTAACAAGTAAAATTACAACAACAAAAATAACAATTTTTTTTTTTGTGTGCTTTTAATACAAATTATAATTATGGATTTATAAATAAATTATAAACAAAAAATTTACAATAAATTGTATGCAATTACTCGAGGGTATGAATTAATGTTCATTCACATACACAATCCATAATACAGCAACTATCTCAAGTAAACATACAAATATTGTAAACATACATATGTACGTTTGTATGTATGTACATATGTATGTTATACATATCATTTGTATGCTCTCACACATTATTTATATAAAAATGGTGATTAGCGTGTTTTATGGTGTCTTACAATACCCCTACCGATGGCAGCACAATTTTTGATTTCTTATGCTCTTGGAGACCTAAGCCTGAAAGTTTTAAAGATGCACGTGGCATGGACTTTCTGAAACTAGACTTTCTGTGCATTTGCTTTTACGCTTTTTTTTTTGTCGTAATGAATCCGTTTTTTATCGTCCATAAAATGAATTATTGCTGCTGTGGGTGTCGTACATTAGTTTTGGACGTATAGGATAGGCTATCTATCGATTTAAATTTGAACCATCGGTTATTTCGAATTTGGCAATACTTATGTCATTTTATTCTGTCACAAAATTCAATATATTATCTCCACTGAGCGTATTGAATCGTTTTCGGTCCACTGGGTGGCCCAACGCGAAACTGCACGATGATGATGATTTTTCAAAAAAAATCTCTTCGTTTGAAGCTTATTTTCATCTTGGTAGGTACGTTAATAAGCAAAATTGCCGTCTTTGGGGGCTCAGAAAATCCACACGTGGTCCTACAGAAGCGAATGCATCTATTACGTGTGACTTTTTTGATGCAGCTTGTGGGAAGGAGGCATCATAGGCCCATATTTCTTTGAAAATGAGAATGGCGTAACCATTACGGTCAATGGAGGCACCTATCGCACTATGATAACCGGTTTTGTTGTATCCGCTCTTCATGGTATTAAAGTGAACGACAGGATAGTGCTACTTGCACATACATTTCATGCCACTATCGATTTATTGCATCAAACCTTTAATGATCGTTTAATTTAACAAAAAGTGATATCAACTGGCTGCCAAAAAGCTGCCATTTGATACCATTGAACTATTTTCTGTGAAGCTCTGTTAAAGAAAAGTGTTATGCCGACAAACCAGAGACAATTAAGCATTTAAAGGCTAACATTTGTGATGCCATTGCTGCGATATGCGATCCGATCATATGAAGTATTATGAGGCCAGTCCGGAATAATTTTACTTCACAACAGAAGATAAAATTTGGCAAAATATTAAACCGTTTTTGTTGCATTGCATTTGTAAATTTAAACTTTTAAATCAACCACCCTATATTTTTTGAGCATGGATAAGTATCGCCAGTTCATTATCACGAACTGATTTGGCGTGATCTGTACCCATTGTTTCAGCTTCAGTAGTTATTTGAGGAAAAAAACCTTCTTTTTATGAGATTCAATCAGAATTTCGAAAATGCAACATTTTTTGACTACGTCCTAACATTCTTTTAAAATCATTACCTTTGAATCTTCACAGGGAAGGGTGTAGGAAATTGTTGCTGCAACATTTTTAAAACAAGTCTTGGCATGCAATCCAATCACATCCAACCTCCATTACCTACTTACTTAATAATAAAACATATTGAACAACTTCGAGACATAGAAAACAAAAGAATGACAATAACAAATCACATAGTAATTTCTGGAAGTTGACAGATCCAGAAAAAAGGCTATTTTACACTGGGAAACTTGATTTTGTGGAATTCCTTTACATAAAGAACAAGTTTAAATAAAATCTGCCAGTTATTCTTAATTAGTTATTAAACGAAATCATGTTAAGATGAAATATGTTTAAATATGATTTACTTTTAAATTAGACTTTGAAACAGAGGGTGGAAGTAGGTCAAGCCACTCATGTATATGAATTAAAACACACAACAGGGGTGGTGTAAGAAGCAAGCACGATTGCAAGCCTGACTAAAGTGTTGGTTGTAATAAACAATTAACTAAAGTAAGTACAATTGCCTAATGGAATGGATAAAATATTGAACTTTATAGCGCAAATAAAAGACCTTGAATTAAAGCCAATTGTAGCCAGCGTAGTCTAGCAGCTACTACCAGACGTGGGACCACGATTCAAAACCCCAGATGAGACATTTTAAACAAAACGAAATATTGAAAAATATTTCTTTGGCGACTGCCTCTCAACAGATTTCTAGCAAAAACTCTGTGAGTAAGATAAAATTGCCAAGAAAAAGTTTCTCAATAATTTGTCTTTCGGAAACGCCTTTAAAACTGTAGGTCGCTCTACTTGGGGATAAAATTAACACACACAAGATAAGTGGTGTGAAAAACTTGGTCGTAATTCTGACTAAAGGGTTGCAATAACCAAGTAAATTAAGTATAATTGCGTGATGGAATGGATAACATTGAAGCTTATATGGCAAAGAAGCATGCTCTGGCAGACATCTAAGATTATAACGTAACTTAGCTTTGGTAAGGACAGAAAATGGCTTTGAAAGAATTAACAAATAGAATAGAACACTGAACGAATTTTCAATGGATGATTTAATGACCACTTTTAGTAGTTTGTATTCCTAAAACAAATGGATTTCAAGTGGTAAATGTAAACCAAAGTTTTATGTACGTGGTAAAGGGTATAGAAATCCATTCAAAATAATTTCTGTTTATAACTTAGTTCCAGGGAGTGGCTTCTATTTGTTAGCTTTAGTAAACAAATAAAAGTTGACATTAAAAATTTAACAAGAAAAGTGATTTCTTACCATCAAAAAAACAGGTTGAGTAACAAACGCACTTACCTGCAAAGACAGAAACAAAGTAATTTTTTTTTAATCTTAAATATTAAAACAAGTTTTAAAGAATTTTTAATAAATTTTTGTTTTTATTTTACTGGCATTGCAACCTGACCTTTTTTTCAATCATTCTGTCTTTATTATTTTGAATTTGAAGCATTACACAAATTCGTTTTTGCCAATATAATACAGGCAACCAAATAGCTTGCTTTGCCTAAACATAATTTGAAAAAAAATTTCCACGTTTTTCCATGATAATTATCATCATCATCAACAACATCATTATCATTTTCATTTTCATTTAAATTTTTTTTTTTTGCAAAATATTAAAAGAAAAATGCTTAAGTGTTGTTAAGCAATACAAAATCGTTGATATAAATGAAATCAAATGAAATGGAATACTTTAAATCGTCATTAATTGTGAATAAACATTTTTGGCTAAAACCACTTTAATTTAAATTAGTCTCCACTAATATCTGTTGATTAATTGACACATGGTTAATAAACAAACTACTCGATACACTGGATACACAAGGAAATGTAAACTTTATGGGGATTTTAAAATTGTTGGGGACTGTCTCTCAGAAAAGTTTTTTTTTTCTAAATACGGTTTGGGTCAACAACAAATAATTGTTTAAATTTGCTAGGCAATGATGTTATGATATACACTGTTTTGTTTGGTTTATAAATTTAATTTTAAAAATTTTAAAATTTTTCCTCGCCTTAGATTGTAGTCATGCTTGGCTTGTTGTTCATATTCAACGTTTATATTGTATGGCATAGCATAGCATAGCTATCCAACATATTGTATCTGTTCGCCTAATTTAAGAGCTTGTTTTAGTTTTTGTTGTAATTTTTTTTTCTTTTTTTTTGTTAAATCATACACTTATACATCATAAAAAAGTTTTATTTTATAATGATTAAACAATTACAAAATTTTACAAAAAAAAAAAAAAACAAACCAAAAACAAATACAAGGAAAATTCAAAAAGAAAAACTCCATTGCAATATAACGGTTTCGTAAGAAAAAGAAAAATTTATTGAAAAAAATTCATATTTTAATTAGTTGAACAAAACTTTTATAAAATAAATACGACCATAAAAGCCATTTAAGCCATCAAATCCATTTAAAGACCTGTAAGTGTAGCCTCTCTTAAAAATAAAGGAATTTTTCTTTTCGAAATTCTTAAATAATAAAAAAAAAAATCAAAGTGTTAAGTGTGAAGTCATAAACCTATTTTTATCATCTTTGCATTTGCGGTTTTAATTGCTTCATGTTTAAACAAAAGACTTAAGGCACAAACACCAATACAAAAGTCTGCATTGAAAATTCAATTGCATAACAACTCATTACAATAATAATAATAAAGCTTGATTGTTGGTTAGCTTAAGTCTTTTGTTTTTTAATTTTTGTTTTTTTTTATAGCCTATCAAACCATTCACAAATTAACACTCCAGATAAAGTAATAAAAAAATTTAATTGTTGTTTCCTTTTAGGATTTTTTTTTTTTTTTTTTTTTTGAAAAATTTCACAACTTTTAAGGAATTTATAATTAATTTCTGTTTTTTAATATATAGGTAGAGTTTAGGGCATAGGCCACTCCAATTCTAATAGCAGTAGTGATGTCCTTTAATTTCTGTCTCCATTATGCGCCCATAATTTCTGCTTGCTTCAGATTCAGTATCATGGCAGTAAAGATGTCGCTTAGTCTGGTTCACGCTCTTGTTACACAAAACATAACACACATGTGCACATACATAATCAGTCATTACAGTACTTTAGTCAAGATTACCACCTAGTTTCTCACAGCACTTAGGCTAAGCGGCAGGACCTAAAGTTTAAAGTCGATTCCAGACGAAAGAATTTTTTTTTTTTTTTTTTTTTTTTTTTTTTTTTTGAGAAACTTTTAATAGCCATTTTTTTAATATTATCCCTTGTTTTTGCTAGAAATCTGCTGAGAGCAAATCGCCGAAGAAATATTCGAGTTGTCTCAGCTAAGGTTTGCACCGAGGCCTCATATCTAATAAGCCATTTCTGTGATATTTTTGCTTTGTTTTGTTTTGCAATTGAAAGTCTTCTAAAAATACCTATTATTACCACACCCTTAACTAATTTAAATATAATTTGTATGGCAATTAAATACTTTATTTCAGCTACCAAACACCATTTAAACATGGTAATAAAAATAATTTTTTTTAATTACTTTTTAACTCCTTTAATTTGTTAATTTTTTTAATTTAATTTTTTTTTATTCGCAATCTAACCAAAACGATCTCTGCATTTGCGAAATTCACTTGAAAGCTTTGTCTTTGTCTTGTATGCGTTATAAATCTTTATGGCTTTCCAGTAAATTTAAAGGCTCCTTTTGGGTTAAGCTTCGAATGCAATTCAATATGTTACTACCATCAGCCAAGACAATTCATGATGTCTTGGCATACACTCGATAATAATAAAAGAAAAAAAGAAAAGAAAAAAACAATATAAAGGAAGAAGAATTGAATTTTTAATTAAATTTTATGAAACCTTTAATGTTTAAAAACAAATGCATCGTCGTTAAGATATTAAAATCTTCATTAGCAAAACGCACCTCAACTGATTATTTAACCCATAAACAATCACAGCCCAAGCCTTTGTTTCGTTTATTGGCTTTTAAAGCCATTGTGTATTGAATTTAATGGCCAAAAATTAACTCTACTTAGGGCAGTTTTGAGAGGAGGTTTGCCATCTCCTCATAAACCCATAAAGTGTGTAAAAAAACTTTTTGTTTCTTTAAGAAAAACTAAAAGCAAACACCTTGACCTTCAGCAGTAATTACCTTAATTAAAATCTTTCAATATTTTATTAATAAAACCCATTAAATGCGTTTTAATTTTCAAATGAATTCACTTTTAAATCATAAAACAAATTGAAAGGCATTGTTTATAACAAAATTTTTGAAAAATTTGTTAAAAACTTGTGAATTATAATTTCAATATTGAAAATTGAATTTAATTGTTGTTGTTGTATTCCCAATTCCATAATAATTACGGAACAAAAATTTGGTCAGTAGATCATAGCCATTTACTCTGAAATTTTAAATCATTTCTTAACAAAACGGTCATTACATGAAAACAACTACCTTCTCGCCATGCCTATGGAAAGGCTGATTTAAAAGCCCTTTAGTTTATTCTTAAGCGTTACGTCTTGTTAAGAGATTTGTTTAAACAGTGCCAACCTGCCTCATACTCTACTTATCGGATTGTATAGGTCAATCGGTAACACAATAAAATCGTCCAGAATGTGAAGTGAAAGTACAATCTTCTGTCGTATGTTATCGTAATTGGTCTTCTGTGCAGGTCTTGTACTGAATAGCTTGTTCCCTAGTTTGCTGGAACTCGGTTAGTACAGGCACTGCATGCTCAAGTGTGCTTTTTGATATCAAAGCTTCCACTCCAATCTGCAATTGGTTTCACGATTTTCTTTTAATCCAATTGATTATACAGCATCCTGTTCATCATTTAACTTTACTTGTCTATTAGAGGTTGTGTTACTTAATAGGCATTTGCGTAGCCTAAGTCCTCTCATAGATTTTGTAAACCCCCCATCTCTATTATATGTCTGGACAGTACTACTTCAATGAAGCAGTAGAGAATAACTTTTTTTTTTTTGACTGCAATACCGCTGCTCAGTGGATTACCATGTTATATGCAAGATACAAGGTCCTGTACAAGGTCCTGATCAGCTAAATTATGGGATGGTTGATGATATCCTCACAGTCCAAAGCATGACATACATATTGCAGAGTGATTAAGAGGTCTTGTTCAAATAGATGATATACAAAGGGTAACGATATAAATAACGGCCATATGCAATGGTCATCATAGGATTTATTGGAACGAAAGCCGGCTTGGTCATATATTAAACTCGACAATCTTCTGCTTGTGATTTAATTTTTTTTCTTCACTGTATATTGTCAGGTATAGTGCTCGTCATACACTCGCAGTAACATTTATCCTCTAAGTAAACATTGATTCCAAAATGCTACCAAGAAAAACAATTTGGCTTCTTTTGAAATAATGCTTTAGCGCCCTAGGTTATCAAATGTGTATCAGCGATTAGCGATTTGATTGGATTTTAATGCCTACATTTTCATCTCGCAAGTTGACTATAAACGTTCTTTAATTCTTTTACTTACATCCCATGTAATCGCTTTCAGAACCAACTAATATTCTTAGCAAATTCTCTAAGATTCGTTCTTATTCCTTAAAACTATCTGCACTTAAGTTCTTTAGTTTACACGCTAACACCAGAAGTGCTGTATCGATCCTTCTTTCTACTCATCCAGAAAACATCCCTTACAGTGGTAATAATTTAGACCACCTAGGTCCTCAGACATACCATAGAAAACCCTGAGCAAACTACTTTAGTGCCTCTACTACTACAGCAGACTTCAAATGCTCAGCCAGATAGTGTAAACTACCATGCATGAGTCAACCGGTACCCTCGACAAGACTGACAAGCATTTTCAGTCACATACCATACCAACACAAGGTTCATATCATGGAAAAGACATGCTCCACGATGTCTAAGACCCCGTAGAGTATGGCAGTCAAAGTAGTCATAATATCTCTTAAATGATAAGACAAGTCTCGTTATTTTATTAACACAGAAGACCAAAGTCTTATGAATGCCTCACAAGCGATAACATACGTCCTTTTAAGTTCCATTTTTCCATCTTTCTGAACGCCAATCTGTCTCTCATGTTCCGAAGGGGACTAAGTGTCCACTGCGTAAGAGACTACAACTTGGTAGCACACTCGTAAGAAATATTTTGCTCTCGGATGTAAGAATAATTTGAAACGAAGTTGTTCAATATCATTCAAACCACATCAATGCGCGAATGCAGCTGAGAAACACTTTATTTTTACATGTGGGTGTCAAGAGCTGTACTCCGTTTACTCCTTCGAGCCTTAAGTAAGCATTGAAATTCCGTCAATCTAATAGAGAGTTTCAGCAGCTCAGTTCTTTCGCTAAGGCATTCTCTGAGCCCTTAGTGTTAGCGATGTTTGGAAGTCGAGAGCCCTAACAGCCGTAATCAAGGCGTGTAGTGATCTTTTTACACCGTCTAATAGAGACTGAAAGATTACTCATACTGTATCTTTTTCTGCTTCGCAGCCTTTTGTAAAGATTGAAAAAGCATCGATCAGAAATAGAGATTCTGCAGCTACAATACTGTCTCGAAGGTATTATGACCCTCGGTGTCAGCGAAGCTCAGAATATATATTACATGATACCTCCGACCTTCCTAAATCGTTTTGCCTTTTATAAACGTCGTGGTAAACGTCCATTCCAACGATATAAAATCAGAAAAAAAAATTTTTAAGTACCCTTTTTGTTTTTCAAAACAAAAGACTTAGGAAACAAACTTTAAATGATTATGGTAAAGCCATTAAAATACACAAATTCCCGTTAGCATAACAGATTAACTATTGAACCGTTGTGGTCGAATAAAAATTTAATTTAAAATTCTTTCAAAAAAAGAAGAAAAAAACAAAAAACGTTTGCGTTAAGCCTAGTTAAAGATGCAATGAAGCATAGCTGTGTAGCCTATTGTCCACTGCAATTGTTATTATTTCGATTTAAATTAGGTTCAACGAAATACAAAAACACAAAAAAAAACCAACAACAAAAATAAAATGTCATTAAAAATAGCAACAGTATAGCCAATGGTAAATGAAGCATAAAAAAATACAACAACACTCAGTGATGATCTAAAGTGCAGCTGGTAGGAGACATTATTTAAATAACGAAGCTACTGTTCAGGCAATTTTTTTTTTTTTTGTGTTGTGTTGTGTTGTTAAACACAAATTCTCAAAGTTGTTGTTGTAGTTGTAGTTGATGTTGTTTTTTGTTTTTTTCTTCAATTTAACATGGAAATTATGAAATTTTTTGTTTTGCTTTGTTTTTATTGTTAAATTTGGTCAATAACTGTATACCGTATTTGGTGTTTTGTATTGGTTTGTATGGAAAATGTCACCTTAATAGACTGAATTATGGTGGGAATTTTTTTCTTCCACTGTTTGGAAATGATGTTTTGCTTTTTGCTTTCATAGATGAATGATTTGCCAAAAAAAAAATAAAAAATAAAAAATAAAACTTAAATTTCAGCAATTGTTTGTTTGTTTCTTTGGTATGTATGTTGAGGAGAGAAGAAGAAAAAGGTAAAACAAAAGACTTAAGTTACCAGCACATACAGACTTTTTAATGGCAAATAAAAATTTGTTTAAAAAAATTTGGTTTGCAACGTCGTCGTCAATCTTTTTTTTCGATTAGGCAAATATGCATTAAAATTAACACATTCATTCATTCATTCATTCATTCATTCATTAAATTACATTCAAATTGTAATTAAATCAAGCTTTTAATTTTTTTTACCTCTTTTTGGCAGGTGTTTGTCCGCTACGCTGTATTCAAATTACACAATGCTTTTGAATATTTTTTTAATTTTTTTTTTATTAAAAATTAGGTCAAGTTCCCATATGCTGCATTAAGGAGAGCAATCATAAAAAGTCATTCGAATATCTGTTGATCCTTAAATTCTTAGATCAGATTAAAATGAGAATGATTGTCTAATTAAGTCAATTGTTTTTGAAAAACTATTCCCAATTCATTCTTGCTTCCGGAAAGTAGTGAGGCACTACAGAAGTTTAACAGAATATTCAACGAGAGGATCAAAAATCTTGCTATTGCAGCAATCTTTATATTCGAGAGCTCGGTAAAGGATGTTTGAAACTGAGAGATCAAAAGTTTCTGCCTCTTTATAACAAGAGCAGGGCAATGGCACTGCTTCTGTTCAGATCCAGCCGAAGCCATTTGCCGAAATGACTACCGAAATGTCAGTACTGAAGTGAATCAGTCCTCTTCTTACTCATAAGGCTACAGCAGAGTCCAGTAATAGTGAACCAATGCTCCTGATTTCAGCGATATTAAGCTTCCATGTGAAAAGATCAATTTATGTCGAAATTAAACGAGGCAATCGAGATACCAATGCCAATCACATGTCGGCGATTGGAAGATTTCATTGAGGATGCTATTTCCTACGAAATTGCTGTGACTCACAACCTGTATATCAGTTACCCTTGAATGGTCACCACAAGGATGGACGTTAGAAATGCGTTCGTTGGTGACTTAATTGAAGCCTTGCTGTCCGAGAAAATCTAAAGATTTTTAGGCAAAATCCCATCACCCAATAAGCATAGTCTCTGATCCGTTCATCAGAGACTTAATTACAGCCTTGCTGTTCAAATAAAACAAGAAATTTTAAGGTAAAAACCCACCAACCAGCATCCAACGAAATCGTTGTGACCCACAACCTGTATAAGAGTTACCTTTGAATTATCACGACAAGGATGAACGTTAGAAATATGTTCGTTGGCGACTTAATTGAAGCCTTGCTGTTCGAGAAAATCTAGAGATTTTTAGGGTACATCCCATCACTCAACAAGCATCGCCTCTGAAACGTTCATCAGAGACTTAATTGCAGCCTTGCTGTTCGAGTAAAACAAGAAATTTTAAGGGAAAAACCCACCACCCAGCAAGCATCAAATGTTATCAAACTCTCAAGGGATCAGGCAGCCTTTAAGAAGGAATTTTAATATAAGAACTCCTAATAAATATACCACAGTCACATATACCACCTTGTCACACACCTTTGAATCATCATTACAAAGCTCAAAGGTTCTATTAAGAATCTCGTGATCTTTAGAGCAGAAACCTCAAATATTCTATTCAAAAAGTTATAAAGAATTATACAATCAACCGGCATGTGTTTATGTCTTCCCAGGATTAAAACATGCCCATAGTCTAATTTGGATAATGATTTGACTACTACCAACTCAACCCTCTGCTTTAAAAGGAGGTCAAAGGGAATCAATTAAGCACAGCAAATAATGATATGATGGGAGCGAAACATAGCATACAGATAACCAGGAAAGGCTGGCTGTCGGCGTACTTTATCTATCAGTCGGCAGTGATATTTAAAAATTCAATTGAATTATCGGATTTGTTGTTACCTTGAATACCCCTGGAACCTATAGCAGGTAACCGTTGAATATCTTGTTATTTCCTCCAAAAGCTACCGGAATTTTTGAACAATATTTGATGTGCTATACATACTCTCTAGGGATTTAATGACGGTTTTATTGACAGTAAGTAGCTCTACACGATATTTTCTGATACTGAATTAGCACACTGGTATTCTTTAAAACCACTATTTCAACCTGAATAGTGCTCTAGAAACGCACTCTGAGGTTAACAAAAATTTCCATGAAAAATTTCTTAAAACATCGCACGTTCGGAGTCGTTCCCGCCTATCATACACAAAATTAATTCACACAAAAGAAGGAAGTGTAAGAAGCTAGATTGTAATCCTTACTGAAGAGTTATAATGACCAATATGTAGTCCAAGTTAGTCCAAAAGCCCTTGCCACATAATCTAGAGGTGTTGGTGAATATTTAATTCACTTTCCTCTGGCATGCATAAACGTTTATCCGAAAAGGTTTCCAATATCTGACTGCACTAGGCTAGCTTTTGTGGCTTTCGTTTGAACATAGATAGGTGTGGGACACCTTTCTCATCTGCTCTCTTTTCCAAAAGACAAGCTTTAAACTATCGCCTGAAAAGGATATTTTTCACTTAGGTAAGCATGCATACAAGTTGCAATCTACAGCCTGGAGTCGTATTGTGTTATAAAAGTCAGAAACTGTTCCTTCTTTATTCATTTGAATTTCAGAAATTTTTCTTTTCTTATGAATTTCTTGTTATTGTTATTGTTGTCGTTGTTGTTGTTGTTGCAGACAATTGCCTTTTAATTATAAATTAAAATTTTTCTGTTTGCAATTACCTTTAGTAAACACAATTATTTAATCATAATAAAACGTTCGGGTATTTAAAAAAAGAAAAAAAATTATATCATCATCATCATTAAATGGTGTTTCTTGCAATTTCCCCACTCCCCCCCTCCCAACCTCCTTCTTTTATTAACGATTAAAGACAGAAAGAAAAAACAAACGTCATTTTGCAGTTTATGGCATTTAAAATAATAAATCTTTTAATTTTTTGTTTTTGTTTTCTTCTCACTTTTTGTTTCACGTCTCTTTAACACGATTCATGTCTTTCAAAATCACGTTCAATAAGGAAGTTGTTATTGGTTGAATTTCAAGATTTTTTTTCTTCTNTGAATTTCAAGATTTTTTTTCTTCTGTTGTTTTTGCAAAAAAAAAAAAAAAATTATTTTCCGAAATCTTCAATGCGGTTGGTTTTACGTGGTTTTGTTTGTTGCATGAACAGGCTTTTGATTTAAAAAAAAAAATTTTTTTATTGTTTTTTTATGGCATTTCTTTGAGACTCTCTATCTTGTATGCTCCAACTTGTACAACTTTATCAATAATTCCGTCTTCATATGGCTGTATCCATACGTATCTATGTATGTAAAGAGACTTTAAGTCTGTGTTGCAAAATAAAAAATTTTTTAAAACTATTGACCGATTGACTTAAAGAAAGTAATAAAAAAATGGAAAAAACTTGAATTTTCTTTCATCCTCTTGGTTTTGATTTCTTTGCGGCTGCCACCACAACTAATGCATAATGTAAGTCAGTAAATCTGTTTTGTTGTATTAAAAATCAAACAAAATTTCCTGATTTACTACAGGATATTAACAAATTGAAGGATGTTTGCAATAAAAAAAAATATTTTTAATTAAATCGCACAAATCAAAATCTAACAATCTCTTTGATGTTGTTTGTGTATGAATTGAATAGAAAAAATATGTTCAAACACCAATAAAGACTTTGGTTTTAAATCTTGATTGATTTCCCACTTTGTGGCAAAACGAAACTGAAAGCCATTGATTTCCCAGTTTCTTAATTTAAGTTAGTCTTGGTAGAAAGCTAAACTGCAAGCCTGAGTTATATTATGACTTAGTTACGGTATCATGAAAAGTTTTATTATGTATGAGTCTCTAAAATGAAAGGCTATTACATAAGCAAACAGCAAGGTTAATTGCTTGAGAATCAGGACTCTCTAATCATGCCTGTAGCTGTAGATATGACTATGGCATCGTAAGGGCCTTATGACTAAAACTTAATTCCACAGTTACGAATCTAATCTTAAGCATGAGCACAAAGGCATTGAGAGGTATTATAGGAGTCTTAAACGAAACATGCCCCCTTCAACGATGTTTGCAGAAGTTGTGCTGCAACCTCTTCTTATCAGTTGTAATACTTGCTGTAACTGTCTTAAGTCTTTTGTTTTTTATTATTTTTTTTTCTTTTTTTAATCTTAAACATGAGTATGAGACAGTGGATTAATGGCTTAGGAATATGAAGATAGGTTTCAGATCTTGATCTTTAAGGCTGGTCTACTTCTCCCCAACCTACCAATTTACCTCTTGCTAGCAGTGATCGTGAGGTTTAATGCCACTTGAGTAATGATTTATAAATTAAAATGAATTGTAAGATGTTAAATCATTTTCCTGAGATGGCGTGGTCGTATTGGCTAACGAATTGATAGCAAATGTTTCTGCTGTTAAGGTATATTAGAAGAAGTAGGAACGCAATATTGGAAAGGACTTTACAGGCTTGAATTGATTGTCCCTAATGAACAAAACCTAATATTATCTTAAAAGAAATAGAAAAGTTTGATTTTAATTTAGTCAGGGAACGTAATATGAAGTAAGAACATGTTTAAAATCATTCGCTATGCAAATAAGTGCTTTAAAGCAGCTAAAAATTACGATTACAATACACTCTTTCTTACTTTTGTTGCCACCTCCACATCTGATAAGCAAGGATGCCGACTTCAGTTCAAATGCATTTTTTTTCATGTACATTTCTAAAGAAATTCTATACAGTTTTGCTAACATCAGTGGCTATAAAATTTGCTGTTTAATAGGAAGATAATAGGGAATTTAAAGAATGAGTAAAACAATATGGCCGCTTCAACTGCATTTGCAGAAGTTGTACTGGCTATATAACCTAACCTCACCTTATCAATCTCTATGCATGCTGTAGCTGTCTTAAGTCTTTTTTTTTTTTTTTTTGTTTTTTTAAATGCTAATTTCAATTATTTTAATTGAATGTAAACTAAATCTGTATATGTATGTAGGCATGTAATTTTCAATTACATTTCAATGTAAATTTAGGAAAATTTATTCAAATATTTGTTTAAACAATTTTCTTTACAATAAAACAAAAAAAACAACAACACCTCACTTAAAATTTCTGCTTGAGTGATCAAATACTGTGTAAGTTTATAATTTTTTATTTTTTTTCTAATAATTTGTTATTAATTTTGGTTTGATTACAAAATATTTGAAAAAAAAAATTTTTTTTGTTGTTGAAACAGAAAATTGTTTAAATTATTTAATATTTTCATAAATTTATTATTGTTATTACACTCTACTACTGTACTATTATATTTTTTTTTTCTTCTTTACGCAATTCTTAAAGTAATTACGCGTATTTTTTATTTTTTTTTTCATTATTTTTTTTATTTTGTTTCTTGTCTTTCATAGTTTTGTAATTGCATGGAATTGTAATTATTTTTTTTTTATTTCTAGCCAAAGGCAATAAAAACAAAAACAAAAACAAAAACAAAAAAATAAAAGTTTTGTTTCTAGAAACAAAACACCATAAAAAAATCTAATTAACGGCCACATAAGAAATAAAAGAAAACAAATTAAATACGATAGAAAACGGAAGAGTAGTAGTAGCAGAGTAGAGGGGCGAAAAAATTTCAAAATATTTTCATACAATCAGGTGACAATAAAAATATTTTAAATAAACGACATTAAATGCTTATAACGATTTAACAACAATAACAAAAAAAAAATGCTTAAAAAGAAATTATTTAAGTGTGGCAAGATAATGTGATTGATTGCTGCTGTTGTGTAAAACAAGTCATTTGTTTCAAAAAAAAAAAATAGAATCTGAAAACAGTTGCTTGAAGAAACCTTTTTAAATTCCCCAGTATCTTCCTGTTAAACCACAAATTTTATAGTCACTGATCATAGCAAAGCCATATAGAATATCTTTGGAAAACTGCATTTGAACTAAAGTCAGCCTTCTTGCTTATCGATAGAGGATGGCAATAAAGTTATAAAAAGTGTACTGTAATCGTAATTTTGAGCTGCTTTAAAGCACTTATTTGCATAGCAATTGATATTAAACATATTACTTCATATTATGTTCCCAGTCTAAATTAAAATCAAACTTTTCTTATTTCTTTTAAGATAATATTAGGTTTTGTTCATTAGGGACACTCAATTCAAGTCTGTAAATTCCTTTTCAATGTTGAGTACCTAGTTCTTCTGATATACCTTAAGAGCGAAAACATTTGCTATTAATTCGTTAGCCAATACGACCACGCCATCTCAAGAAAATAATTTATCATCTCACAATTCATTTTAATTTATAAATCATTATTCAAGTGGCAGAAAACCTTTCGATTACTGCTAGCAAGAGGTAAATTGGTAGGTTGAGGAGAAGTAAACCAGACTTAAAGATCAAGATCTTAAACCTAGCGGCATATGTCTAAGCCATTCAGCCATTCAGCCTTATAATCATGTTTAAGATTAAAGAAAAAAGAAAAAAAAATAATAAAAAACAAAAGACTTCAGACAGCTACAGCATATATTACAATTGATAAGGAGAGGTTGCAGCACAACTTCTGCAAACGGTGTTGAAGGAGCCATGTTCCGTTTAAGACTCCCATAATACCTCTCAACTGCCTAGTACTTATGTTTAAGGTTAGATTCGTATGTCTGGGATTTAATTTTAGTCATAAAGCCCTTGCGATCTTATGGTTAAAACTACAGCTACATGCACGATTAGTAAGTGAATGGAATCTTTACTCAATAACGTTGTGGTTCTCAAGGGAGTAACCTCGCTGTTTAACCATTTATTCAATCGATGTTGTCAATAACATGTCATAGACTAGAAATCTTATGTTAGTGAACGTAAAGACTTAAGGGACAAATGTAATTGAAGTGAAATTCCAATTTATTTAGAAGATCATAAGCAAATTTATGCAAGACAGAAGAGACTTTATAAGATAAAAGCATATTAAAGTTGAAATATCTTCAAGTGAGTTTGGCTTATTAAGCTAATGCTGGTAAATTGAAACTGAAAAGGTTTTCTTAACATAATATTTGGCCAAAAACCCCCTTTACTTAAGGCAAGAGAATCTTGAATTATTTTTTCTTTAATGTTTAGTTTTAAGCCAATGAATGAATTGCTTTGCTTGCAGACAAAAAGATAGTTTTACAGCAAAAAAAAAAATAAAGAAGAAAGTAAAAGGAAATCTACACCCTTTTTTTTATCAATTGTTTGAAATTATTTTTCAAAGCGATTTGAATAACTTTTTTTTTGTTTTTTTTAACAATTGAAAACCCATTAATTAAGCATTTTGAACGCCTTAACGTTTTACAAATATTTACGTTTAATTTGTTAATTACCACATAAACGTAAATAATGTAACACTACATACATACATACATACGTACATACATACATACAGCTACTAACAAGACCATAAGAAAGGAAAGAGAAGAAAAAAAATAACAACAACAACAACAACATGAAAGAAAAATTTCTTAATAATGCAACAACTATTGAGGCTTTTAAGCCAATATAATAACACAGTAATAACATGCAACAGATTAAGTAAGTAAAAGTAATGCAACATTTGCTAACAGACTGCAAAAAAAAAAAACAGCAACAACAACAACAACAACAACAACAAGAAAAAAGCTAAAAATAAAAGCAATAACGACAATGGAATAACTGGAGAGGTGAAAAAAAAATTTTTTAACTTAACGGCTACGAAATACACAGCGAATGCAAAATATAACACAAGACTTTCAAACCGAAATGAACAGAAAAAAGAAAAAAGTATGAAAGAAAATTTATTTAATAAATAAACAACAACAACAACAACAACAACAAAAATAATGATAATATAAAGAAATCAGAAAAATAAACAAGTTTTTTTTTATTAAAAAACAGAAAAAAAAACCGAAAAAAAAGAAGAAAACTTCCTTATTTTTTATTTTTAATTTTTTTCTCTTTATTTTGCTTGTA
>QOCX01000088.1:98753-129715 GCA_005959815.1 Sarcophaga bullata
AAAAAAAACCAAAAAAAATCTTGGAAAATTTTTATAAAAAATTTTCTTTTGTTTTAGAAAATAAAAATGAAAAATTTATTGATTTTCAAATTTATTTCAACATTTTTGTTACAATTAATCCTTTTATGTGTGCACATAGGCACATGGGCACATAGGCACACAGCACACAGGCACATAGGCACACAGGCACCTCACATGTCGATACCCATAAACAAATTGAAAGTTTGTTTCAAACAAATTTGTTGCCGCTGATGTTGCTGCTGCTGTCTAAAACAAAAGACTTACGACACAAACTTTGCATGGCTAAAATAAGCCAATAAACCAGCAGTAAAACAAAATTGCCAATGGATTTTTATTATTTTATTAAACAAAACAAAAGAAAAACATAAAAATTATTTTAATTATGTAATCGATTAAATAAATTAAGTGTTTAATTATTATAAAATTATGCCATGAAAATTTATGAATAAAAAACAAATCAAAAAAATTTTCATTTAATTATTGAGTACGATCTCTGCATATTCTTGAGGCTATTACGATTACATGAAATATATTATTTTCAATTAAGGAGTGTATACGAAAAAATTTGAGCGTAAACTTTACTTCGTTTGTATGGTTTCTTATAGTTTTTCGATTTTAGAATTTCAAGAAGAGACTACTGGTCTAAAGATAAGGAGGTTCCCTGTGAAAACCTAGAGATTTTTGTTGCTATGGTATATTTCCTATAGCCTAACTAACCATTGTAGTGTTTTCCAGGCTGAGGTCAAGGCTGTTTTAAAAGTCTCGCAATGTTAGTTGAAAAACAACGCCCCCACCCCCTTGAAAATCTCTTGATTTACTTAGACATCCAGACATCCCTAAGTAATAGAGTTACGTCGTCCTTCCTTGCATATGAATGCTGAGGAATTGCCAAAGAAATTTTGAATCAAATCAAAACAAACTCTTATTTGAATTCCGTAGCCGATAAGCTGGCAATGGCAGGTACTTAGCTTACAATATTCAACATGATATACAGCTCAGCTCATTTGAGACTGTCTGTTCTCAATCTCATTGGCAGCAAGAGAGTACATGCAATATTGCTGCACTCTGTTGGACACATGTGAATAGAAGAGAACTGACTCACTTCTATCCTTATGTCGGACCACAATTCTTTTGGTAGGCTTACAAAAAGGCTTGGCATTTCGGGAAATAACATCTACAGAAGCTTTGGATCTGGACAGAAGGAAGAGATAGTCTTTCATGAACTTGGGCCCTTCTCATGCCATGAACAGTCGAAGGTTTTGAACCTCTTACTTTCTGAATTACTTGACCGAGCTCTCAAATATAAAGACTGCTGCAATACATACATACATACATAAATTGCCATTACAACCCTTCAGTCAGTATTACGGCCTAGCTTCTCACACCACTTATATTGTGTGTGTTAATTTTATGCATGAGTGAAGGGACCTACAATTTAAAGTCGACTCGTAACGATAGATTTTTTGAGAAACTTTTCATAGCAATTTTCTATTTACTCTCAGAGGAAGTCACCGAAAAAATATTTTTTTTTTTGACCGGGTGTACGAATCCAGGACTTTCGTCTAATAAGCCAACACACTACCTACTAGACTACGGCGACTATTGCTGCAATAGCAAGATTTATTCTTGGATTCTGGTTTATTTCCTCTAAGTTTCAGTGTTAAATAGTCATTGTGGTATAATACTACATCACAAATGATTTCTGCAGAAGCTGCAGAGATGAGGAGGAGGAAAAGACTGTTCTTCACCTACTGGGAACATGGCCGGCACTATGTCAAAGGGGAAAGAGACATCTTGGTGCCTACAATATCGATGATCTAGCAGATTTGTAGAACATTCACATCGGTAGTCTGAGTCGTTTTATTGGAAGCTTTAAGTGGTTCCAGGACTAGGGGATAAGTAACATGAATTGTGGTATCACAATGGGCGCCATGTGGCCTAAGTACGTCCGCACGAATTTTCTTGGAGGGTTGGCCACCTATACCTATACCTACCTACCATAATACTAAGCTTAAGAGGAGGATACGTCACATTAACGAGGATACGTCACATTAACTAACTTCAACTAGCCTCCCCTCTGTACTTTTTTCACCCCTTCTCTCTGACAATATCTGATTCCATTTTTCCTTCTCTGAAAAGTTTTCTTTTTCTCACAATAAACCAATGAGCTTTTGTAGTAGAACACCCTACCTATCCTAACCTAAACTAATGACTACATAATGAAAGATTTTCTGACAGTAGCCGTTGTCTAGTAGGCAGTATATTGGCTTATTAGACATGAGGCCACGACTCAAACTTTAGGTCAAACATATCGAACAAAAACGAAGTATGAAACGAATACTTCCATGACGACCTCCTTTCAGCAGATTTTTGGTAAAATCTCCCAGAATAAAATAAATTTCCATGAAAAGTTGTTCAGAAAAAAAAAAATCTGTTGTTCGAAGTAGACTTCAAACTGCAGGTCTCTTCTCTCATTTATAAACTTAACACCACTTATGTTTGAGAAGCTATTCAGTAATCCTGACTGAATGGTTATAGTGACCAGTTATGTGTGTATGGATGCTTTTTGTATTGAAATAACGAAGAGAAAGAACAACCAAAGGCTTAGGTCTGATGCAGCATCAAATCTGTTGTAATTAAAAATCCTTTTACTTTGTGCTGTTATAGGCTATAAGCTAATAATTTTAAATTGTTTTTCTATGAATTTTACAATTTATTAAATTTATTTATTTATTATTATGAACCATATTAGCTTACAGGTTTTACTATCTAAAAACAAATTTCCGTTTTTGTAATGTTTTTAAAGCATTAAGAAGCTTTTAAATGCACACACGCTAATAAAATATAAAATGCTTGCTAAACTGGCCTGATTTTTGTAAAAAATTTTGCTTTTAATTTTCAATTCATGAGTAGCATAACAACATAAATTAAAAAAAAATTATTAAAAAAAAAACAAAGATTTTGTAATATTCAAACGAACGAACGAACAAACAAACGAACAAACGAACGAGTGAACGAGTAATAAGAAATCATTATAATTATGCAGGCTCTGGCAAATGACAGGAGCGGTGGCTTGTTAAATACCCCTCACTCTCATGCTGTATACTGTGTTGTATGATGTTTGTAAATGTGTTTGAAAATTTATTCAAAATTTAAAACAAAAATTACAAAATCTCTGTTACAGTATCGACATGGCAATACTGACGAGAGAAATAAAATTTTCATCATCAATTAATAGCGATTTCATTCATTCATTAATGTCGTGCATTCCTTTTAACGACGACTTTAATTTGGCAGATGTGCTTCAGTGCCTCAAACACTAACGGCTATATGCTGTCATCATCATCTTGATAAGACCGCTTGCTATGTGTCGCAGAGAAAAAAAAAACCCATAAAGGCCATTAACTTGTCAACCATAGCCAAAGCAAAAATTGAAAAAAAAATATATTTAAACCACATAAAATGGCCATAAAAAAATAAACAAACAAACAAACAAAAACAACAACAACAACAACAACAACAAATGTATTGCAAATCCATCATATTTGTAAATCAACAAATTGGCTCTCAAACTAAATCAAAAACACTACACAGTGAATTAAATATGATACGATACGTTAAAATTAAGCAACAATAATACTAACCTGGCCATAAGATGTCAGTCATAGTCTAAGAAATAAGAAATGAAGACCTAAACCAGCTGACTAGCTAACTTAGCTGACTTAGCTGATGTCATGTGAATATGTATCATCACAAATGCCAAACGTAAAGTGACATGTTGTTTCATGTTGCAATATTTTTGATGGCATATTCAATGATTTTTTCTTTTCTTTTTTTTTTTTTTTCTTTATGACAGTTGGTCAGTAAAGTATGACATTACAATGCTAATATACAACAACAAACAACAACAATAACAACAACAAATATATTTAAGAAATCATAATTTTTTTTATTTTACAATGACCATTAAAAAATTGTTAAAAAAAATTTTTAATTTTTTTTAATAATTTCCTTAACGTAAATTAAAATGAATAAAAAAAAATGTTTATTTTTTATTCTGTAATTATTTTAATAACTGCACTCAAATGACCATGTCAAAGTCAGTTTCAGATTTCAATTAATTTCTAGCTTTCATGGCCACCAGACAGGTTACAATATGTTGAAAAGATTTTTCACAACTACCCTTAACACCTAATACATACATGCATGCATACATACATACATAATTGAACATTATAACCCTTCAGTCAGGATTACAACCCAGTTCTTCACACCATTTGTGTGTGTTAACTTTATACATGAATGGCGTGAAATACAGTTTAAACGAACGACAGATTTTTTTCTTCAAACTTATCATGACAATTTTCATTTACTCTCAGAGTTTTTGCTGGAAATCTGTTGAGAGAAGAAATATTTTTTCATATTTCGTATCTGACCTGGGGTTTAAATCGTTACTTAATGTCTAATACACCAACACACTACCTAAAAGACTATGGTGACCAACGCATTCTAAGGAAACCAAATTCATTGCGATGAAAGAAAGGTAATCAAAAGGGACAATGTCTAGGCTTTGTATATACATAGCTGTACATAGCTATACACACATGTCTAGGCTTTGTATGTACATAGCTATACACAGCTACACACACATGTCTAGGCTTTGTATATACATGGCTATACATCCTAGACATTGTCCCTTTTGATTACTCTTTTGTAGCTGTAACGGCTATAAACTTCACATCCTTTGTATTCCAGATAGTTTTTCATTGACGCCTTAATATGTGCTCAAGCGTTGTCATGATGGATAATTAAGGTCTTGAGTCTGATTGCGTAATCAAAGAAGTTTTCAAGCAATTCCTGCTTCAAGTGAATTAATTGTTGTTTGTACAAGTTTCCCGTGATAGCCTGGCTCGGTTTTCAGCCGCTTATAATGTGCCATAGCCTTGTGATTCCACCAGCAATAGATCTTTTCTTATCAGATATATTTTGCTTGATTTTACTAGTTGCCCACTCTTCCCAATTAATTTCTTGCACTTGAAGTTACTGAAATTAATTTAGTTTTCGTCGCTAGTGATAATTCGGAGATTCGGAGATTAGGTTAGGTTAGCTGGTAGCCAATCTTTCCCAAGCAAGTTCAATCGTTGGCCTTAGGCCCTATTATGAAATAAACCTCCTTGTCATGATCTGTTAGTGGAGAGTTTGAATGGCTCCGAACTCTAGCCAGTTTCCTTAGAAGCACTTTTGACCAGATCTTCAAACTTTCTGTCACCTAAAAACCGATGACGTCTGTCCTGTAGAGCAGGAAACTCGCATAAAAAATGTTGCACCAATTCTGTTTTCTCTGCATTGTTCTGAATTGCAGGGCACTCGCATTAAAGATGTTCCGGTGACTATGTTTCTTCTACATCATGGCAACTTCTGCAGTATTCCTGGCGGGGCAAACTAAACTTGACAACGAAACTGCAAATAGCGCAGTGTCCTATTTAAAACCAAATCGTTTTCTTGTCAAACTAGCTCCCTGGTTCAAGTAGTTCCCTGGTTCTTTCGCTATCCTTTGCTGTACACAGCAGTTTTGAAATTCAGCAACCACGTATGTCCAACCACCCACGGATATTCGATGGAAAAATAATTTGTTTTTAAGGCAAATGAACAGAGTTTCACATAAAAAAGACGTCTTTCAACGTGTCTCGGTACCGAAAGCAAAGAAGCTTTGGAATAAATCCCCCAAAAGCTTTTTTTTTGTTTTTTTTTTTCAGTCTGAAAGAGTTCCTTGACAAGATTTCCTAGAAAACAACCATTAAAGAAATATCTTCACATTTGATTAATTTCACACCAAAAGTCTATAAAAAATCTATAAATCTGTTACATAATGAAAGCAATTTCCTCTACAGTGTTTTTGCAGTTCTTCTCATTTAAAATCATTACAACACTTCAACACTTTGCAACGGATTTCCCTACAAACAGGTCTCATTATCAGACACTCACAGACATATTCATCATATTGAATAATTTATTTCAAACTATTTTATGGAAATCATATTATTTCCTTTAAGAAAAAGAAAACAGAAAACAAAATGTCTTTAAGTAATTGGCTTAAGTCGCTTGCAGTATTTACTTTAACTGAGAAAATCAAATCCAATAAAAAAAAATTAAAAAAAATTTTTCTTGCAATTCAAATACGAGCCTGTCTTTATTGGAAAACCTTCTTCAATACCTTGGTTAAACATTTTGTATAGATTTTTGTAATATTGAATACGATAAATTACATTCCCAAAGAATTTAATTTCCTTATTCACGTCACCGCAATGCCTTTTGCTTGCTTACATCTTAAGCTGTTTCATGCTGATGATGACAAACTTGCCAAACTAACAATTTCTTGATATAAATTTACATTTCCTTACAGGCATAATCAAATTCAATGCTAATAATACCCACTCATAGTGGTTTCATGCCCCTTGGTTTTATTTCAACCACATGCTTGTGTCTTAAGTCTTTTGTTTTCTGCTTATTTCTTTTAACACTTGAAGGATCAAATTTATTACCGCTTCCACTGAGTGGTACAATTTCAGTTCCTTATTTATTACTTTTCAGCATTAAATTTCTTTATATATGCTAACAATAACAACAACAATAACAATAACAATGAGTTTTCCTTATCCGTCTGGATACTGGGTTACTTGGTTTTCAATTTGAGTTTGAAAAAAAAAAAGAAAAAAAATTTTCTTTTTTTTCTCTTGTACTTGTGGGTTTTTTTTTAAGGAAAAAGGAAAACCAAGTAAAATGAGACACCAGTGACCAACATTAAAATTAATGTGCAAAAAATAACTTTTTTTTATGGTTTATTTATGTCTTATTCATCATTATCGTCATCATCATCATCATCATCGTTATCTCAGTTTAAAATAACACACTAACATACATACATAATCACAGTGATAATAATTATGAATGTGAATGTGAATATGCTTTTTGCCTTTCACAGTAACAGCGGCAGCAGTAGTGGCAGTTTAACTGAAGAAAAAAAAATGTAAACCTCAGAAGCTAGACATCAACATGGGGGTCGTTTTATAAAGAAATAAACGATTTTGAATTTTATTTTCTAAATTTCTAGTTTAACTGTGTCAAAAGAATACCCAGTACTGCCCTCTACCCTTTAGAGTGACGCTATAAATAATCTATGTAGGCTGTGTATGCCCAGTATTGCGATATCTGGCGTATCTGTGTATTAACTATAGGCAGTAAGCAACTGAAAATAAATTGATTGGTTGGGTGAGACTATCTAAAACATACCTGCTGAGAGGAAGATGTCTAAGCTGGTGTTTGAACCGTAGCCTTCTCTTTAATAAGCCAATACACTTACTGCAAGAATACGGCGGTAGTCCTAGAAACTATAAAATTTCTGTTGTCCGCGCTCGATGGAAGTTTCCGATTCTGTGACTTTCAAGAATATAAATTGACATGTTTTGTTGTTGTTGTTGCTATATAGACTTGCAAATATACCAAATGATCTACAGCACTACTCTCAATCTGTATACGTTTTTCCTATAATATTCTCCCAAAACTTTTGTTGCCAATAAGCCTGGCTCTCTATTTAGTACTCTACTACATGGTAAACAACCAAGAGTTTCCTTCTGAAATGCATTAGTGCCACACAGTTTGCACAATTGGTGCTTTGTTCTGCTCATTTGGCATAATTTCCCTTCTGTTTAATGTTTTTAAGTCTATTATTCCTGATTGGAATCTCGTTTACTTCTTATCACACTGCTCGTGAGTAATTTGATGCAAGACCTCCTCGATATGAATTCGTAGAATCCATATATTGGGCTTGAGACGATCCCTATTCTAAACAAATATTCCTTAGATCTAAAGGGACCGGATTTTTGACCTGACTATGCAGCTTTATAGCTTAAATATCTTCTTGTTTTTACTTCTTGCAATTACTCAATAAAATCTTAGCGTATCTCTACTCTAGATATTTGCTTAAGAAAAGTCTCCGCTTCTCTTGATCTACCATTTCGTCAAATATGTTCTGCCGAACAGGCAGAAAGATTGTGGCACTACCAGCTGCATGAAAATTCCCTTTCCCTTAAGCTCACTGAACATTGAACTCATTACCCCTTGTTGTCGTGGAGGTTCTCTAAAACAATAGGCAAAGATTTTTCCCCCCTCTTGCTCTCTAGAAATTTAACTCTTAGTCTTAGAGATTTCTCATGGCGTTTGCATAATCAACTCTATAAGAGTTAGATTCTTACTCTTCAGTGAATTGAAAAATCATCGGGATCAGAAAGTCAGAGCTAAGTCCGCTAAGCTAATGAACTAGACACTAGACCACTGGCATAGGGCTCTACAGATTCCTAAAGCTTTCAAATTTCTTTTATCAGGATCGCGTTTCATGGCTCATCATGCGTTTAACTTAATGTGCTTATGATTAGTTTCGTCTCCTATGGATATTTTGCAGAACATCGAAGGTCGGGATCCTCTTTCTGTTTGTCATAGCAACTAAGCCATAGAAATAAAGTTACAGTAATTGTTGAAGGCACAACATTTCGTCTAAGGATTGATCATTAAATAGCTTCTTAATAAACGTACAAACGTTATTCTCGAATATTTTTCCCCTGATTCAAGGGAAACTTCATTAAAAAGGAAATATTAAAACCAACACTGTATATGCCTTCTTTAAGACTAGTAGTGGCTTGAGGAAAAATCACTCTTCTTTCTTAAGTCTTTTGTTTTCTTTTGATATTTTACAATTCAAAAGAAATTCTTATTGAAAATACTTCAAAACGAAATGACTCCCATACGGTGTTGAACTATTAATGTGCTGACGAAGTGATGGCAAAAAAAAAACAAAAATATTTTCTTCTTCTTGTTGTTGTTGTTGTTGTTGTTTTTTATTTTGTGCTACTATTGCTAAACTTAAGAAAGTGCAATGAACGTTTACTCTTACGTATGATTTTTGTTTTATTTTTTTTTCTTCTTACATTTTTTGCCTTTTTTCTTTAGCTTTTTTTTTTTGTTTTTCTTTTATTAAATAAAACTTCGCATATATTTGTATGTATGTATAGCTGTAAGTGGTATGTATGTGTGTGTGTATTGTACAATAGACAAAAAAAAACACCAAGTGTACCATTAATGTTATAAAATTAACTCGTCTTATATGTATGTATGTATGTGTGTGTGTTCATAAATATCTTTGTATTGCTATGAACCATAACAAGACGTTTGCAACTTCAATACAAAATTTAACAACAACAAAAAATTAAAAATTTCTTCATATTGCCATAGTAAATACAGCTATTGCCACTTTTTTTGTTGCTATTTTCTTCATCATATTTGTAGTTGTTGTTGCTGTTGTTATAAACTTTTCATTTCAATTCAAGTTGTTTGGAAAATTGTGTTATGGCATGACTAAGACAAACAAACAAACAAACAAATAACCAAACATCAGTGGCATGTTAAGATTGTTTTTTTTCTTCAACTTTTTTTTTTACAGATTTTCGGTGGCTGTTATGTTTTTGCACAATGGGTCTAAGGTTGAATAGGATTTGTAGATTTCAAAAGGAGGCCTTTAAGTGCTCATAATTTCTTTGTTTACAAAACAAACAAAAAAAAGTATGGCAACAAAATAATCATGGGATTTGTTAACAAACAGCAAACGCAACTTAAAAGTGACACAATTAGACCTAAGAAAAGTATTTCGTCTTTGGCCTCTGGCGTCACAACTAGAAACTTGAAAAATTCAATTAGACTTTCCATAGAATTCATATCTAATCGATTATTCCATAAGTAGAAGTCTCTGGCAACCAAAAAGCTCTACAGAAGCTATTAATGGCGATAATAATAACATCAGCTATGCCCTTAGTACAGCCAACAACCAATAGTGCAACACCATGCTTACCGATCCAGAGAAAAACTTTTGTTTCTTAATTGCTATCTTAAATAGGATGCAAGGCTTTCGAAATTCTACAAATTCTTGTACTTCATTAGTACGTTCTGACTAATCTGTCAGCCACCTCATCGTTGCAATATTTACGAAGACATCACTGTGGTGGGGTTGAAAATTTGACTTTCAGTTTCATGTTTTCCAATCTGATTGCAATTCTAATTTTCAAGATTCATGTTGAGAGCATTTCAAGAAAAGTCAAGGCTTGTAAGAGAATCATTGCATATAACCACGTCAGCTATGACTTTGAAAATATTTCAGAGACTGACAACCTGGGCTACAAAACAAACTATCTTACAGCATCTGTGGAGCCTCTGCAATACATGATACCGAGGATCAGAGCTGTTGTCCCTATAGCTCCATGATTAGAACAATGAAACACAATCCTGAGACAATATTCATAACATGACCTAACGAATGAACAGTCCGCCTGTTCCACTATTTAACTGCAGCTTAAGAAAAGGTGTCACACGAGCCTTAGTAATTAAAGTATATGGAACGAGACACAAATCTCTGTTATACGCTTAGATCCAAGGCAGATAAGGAACAATAACCGGCTGCTTTCAGAATGTAATTTTTGAAAACCACGAGGTATTCGCGGGCAGCTTCCAAGCGGATCTTTGCCGTCTTTGATTTGAGCACTCTTTTTGTAGGTGGTTGACTCGAGTATAGTATAGGATTGTACAGACCGTAGTCTAGTAGGTGGTAGTGTGTTGGCTTATTAGATGTGAGGTAATGGATCTACCAAACAACAAAAACACATGTCAATTTCTATTCTAAAAGAAGATCAAATCGGGACTACCATCGAGCTCAGAAAACAGACTTTTTTCGCATTTTTTGTTTCTAGAACTAAAGCAGCAGAAGTCAGTAGGTAGTGTGTTGGCTTATTAGACGTAAGACCATGGATCTAAACCTAGGTCAGACATCTCCAGCAAAACGACATACGAGCAAAATATTTCTGCGGCTACTTCCTCTTTTCTGCCAAAAAAATAAAAAAAAAATAAGACTGCCATTAAAATTTTCTCAAAAATCTAACATTCGGAGCGGACATTAAACTGTGGTAACGCCACTCATGTATGAAATTAACACACAAAATAGAAGTGATGTGAGAAGCTTGGTTTCCAACCTGACTGAAGGGTTGTAGTAACCAATTATGTACGTATGCATGTATGTATTGTCCAGGCAAGTTAAGGAAATATGTTTACCTTCTGCTGGATCCCAAGTCATGTGGGAACCCGCAGACAAATGAACTTTCGAAGAAGAATACTTCATGCTGCGGATTTGACCAAAATTTCTTGTTGATAAAATGAAGAGATGCTCTCAAAAGATCTCTTCTCAAGCCAAATGAGTTTGAAGCAGTCCAAGCTTTAGGTGTTGAATTACAATCAGAAACGAACATGCATCAGATTACCCACAAGTGACCAGAAAGCTAATGGCACCCAACGAAGTCTTGAAATTTGTCAAGACAAGAGAAATGAGAGCAGATATTACAGTGGAATCCTTCCCATATGGATTGAAGGAAAGTAATAAATTATAACAAGATAAAGGAATAACCAGAGAAAATTCCATGTGACAGAAACGAAGGTGAAAAAGAAAATTTATTTGATTTGAAATTATACTCTGCCATCCCATTGTATTTAATTGTGCACTAATTATACCAAATAAAGGAGATGAAACTGTGTAAATTACTTTTATTTTAAAAACAATTTTGCACCTACACACATACATACATACATACATACATACATACATACATAGATATAAACATACGAATTGATAACATATCATAATGATTTAATGAACCCGTCTAGTCAGTTGGACCAGTAATGATAGATTATGACAACTTTTTAGTTGCCTTCCTCGTTATTATGTCAATAGGTCTTTGGCATTAGAAAATCACGGCAACAACAACAAAAAAACAAAACAAAACCTTACTATCATCACTACAATACAATAGTAATTGCCACTTCAGCTAAAAAAAAAAAGAAAACTTTTGCCACCACAAGACCTCATCCTCATCATCACATAATCATCACCATCATTTTGATTATCTGGTAATCAGATAATTGGTTACTTGACTTGGTTCATAAAAATAAAAAAAACTTCTTCGTTTTACTAACACCACTGACACCACAACATGCACAGCACAGCGCCTAAGCCACAAGAAGGATGAGGAAATTTAATGTTTTTTTCTTTCCTTTCCTTTTCTTTCTTCTTGTATTTTGATGGTTTTGTTTGAGGCTTTTTTGTTTGTATTTTTTTCTTTCTTCTTTCTTTTCATTTTTCTTTCTTTCTGTCATTCATTTCCATAAGTTTTTATATCTTGTCAGGTCTTTTATTACCATTTTTTTATAGTCTTTCTTGGCTTTTTTTTATCACTTTTAGACTACTTTTGCTCTCTGTTGAGGCCAGTTTTCCAAGCCATCAACAACAACATTGTATTTGTTTATGGAACATATTTGATTTGCTGTAATACACACGGGCTACTAGCTACTGACTACTCGCTTAGCTGGTTGTAAAACAGCTGATTATGTCATTACAAATATAAGCCACTATAACAGGCTCTGATAAATGTTTATGTGTGTTACTCGTATTGCTTGTATTGTATTATGTTTTGTTTATTTGGTTTCAATTTCTTTTCTTTTTTTCTGTTTTTTTTTTCTTCTTCGTTTTCAATTTTACTTTTACCCTTATTTCTTTGACGAGAGTAGAGTAGACTGTAGTTAGTTA
The DNA here is from genome assembly GCA_005959815.1 of Sarcophaga bullata. Classification (NCBI taxonomy): domain Eukaryota; kingdom Metazoa; phylum Arthropoda; class Insecta; order Diptera; family Sarcophagidae; genus Sarcophaga; species Sarcophaga bullata. The sequence continues at coordinate 111,448 of QOCX01000088.1, forward strand.
GGTATTGTTTACATTATGACGTTTTTCATGGCTTAAATGTTTTTCTTTCCTTTTTCTTTCTTTGTTTTAGTCGTTGTATGTCAGTTTTTTAAGCTTTAATTTGTTGAAATTAAACGCGCCATAAAATTAACCACAACGTTTATCTGTGATAAATTAAAATGTGGTTGATTATTATGGAGGCAGAGTGGGAAAAAAAAAACAACAAAATTTACTTCCTTTAAAAGATTTGTTGTTTGTGGTGTAAAAAAAATTATTATAAAACCAATACTAGATGAGATTAAATAAACAAAAGACTTAAGCAAAGAACTTTATTAAGAAAATAACAAACTGTTGTTTAATAAGGGCTTGGTTTTAAACATTCGTTCAAAGTAATCGTGATCATTAGCTATGGAGTCTCTACAATTTTTTCGACAATACAGCGATTCAATAGAAGTGTTAATGTTCTGAAGCCAATTATGGTTAAGTATTTGCTATATTAGCTCACTAAACAAGCACACGGAATGTCAGACCTTAATTGTAACTTTTTGAAAACAAAAAAGGGATGGCCTTACCATCTTCAAGGAGGAGCTCTAGGCGTAAACTAATTGTCACTCCTTAAAAAACGAAAAGCCAAGCTTTAATCCTGCATAAAAATGTTGCAATGGTTCTTAAACTCGCCGTAGTCTAGTTGGTAGTGTGTTGGCTTATTAGACGAAAGGCCACGGTTCAAAGCTTTGGTCAGATATCAAAACAAAATATGAAAAAAATATTTCTACGGCGTCTTCCTCTCAGCATATTTCTGGCAAAAACTCTGAGAACAAATTAAAAATTGTCATGAAAAATCTCTCAAAACTCTGTCGTTTTGAGAAGACATTAAACCGTAGGCCACTGATGTATAAAAATTAGCACACACAACATAAGTCGTGTGAGAATCTAATCCTAATCTAATCTAATCCGTAATCCTGACTAAAGGGTTGTAATGGCTAATTATGTATGTTATGTGATGGTTCTTGAACTTCGGACTGTAAAACAGTTTCAACTTTTAGTTCTGACAGCAAAAGAACGGCTTATTCTGCGAGCCTAAAACCAAATTGTACGTTTGTATTCTGTTTGTAATGGAAAATCATCAAAAGGCGTTTGATATCGTGGCTCACAATGTTGTTTCAAATACTTTTGCAAAAGTAGTCGCCATAGTCCAGTAAGTAGTGTGTTGGCTTATTATTCGTGGGGCCACAGTTCAAACTTCAGGTCAGACATCAACAGAACCCATTTAGCGAGCACATGTCCTTGTGTAAGGCCGTCCATGGAAATTTGGCAAAATAGATTGAATACTTGACAACTAATTTGACAAATGTGAAGTCGCCGTGGTCTAGTTGATAGTGTGTTGGATTATTGGATGTGAGGCCTCGCTTAAAACCCCATCGCAGACATCTCCAACGAAACGAAATATAAGAAAATATTTCTTCGGCGATTTACTCTCAGCAGATTTCAGGCAAAAACTTTGAAACTAAAATAAAATTGCCGTGAAAAGTTCCTCGAAAAATCTGTCTTTCGGAGTCGGCTTTAAACTGTAGGTCCTGCCACTCATGTATGAAATTGGCATGCACAACATAAATAGTGTTAGAAATTAAGACGTAATCCTGTCTTAAGGGATTGTAATGATCAATTATGTTTGTACCATTAAATTAATGAAAATTTGAACATCAGCAGCAAGCTACCAAATTTTACAGAATTACGTTCTTAATTATTAGATTGAAGCTGAGTAGGTTGATATTTAATTTCTTTTGGAATGAATTGTATGTTCTGGACACCAACGATACATGATGTCTATATAACGATGCCTCGTGGTTCACAGCTCATGCTAGATTGAATATTCTGCATAAGCAATTTGAGGTCATGGTAATATCACATGGAAGTAATATAAGCTAGGCACCAAGGTCTTGCCAATTGATGTTTTTTTGTGAGGTTTTCTAAAATTACAAGCAGTAGGCGAATAACCAATATGCCACAGCGATCTTTAAAGCCAACATAACACACACCAACGGTCAAATTTTGCATTATTTATGTGGCATAATCATGAGTAATTGCAGATAGAGGATGTGCTGCTCCTAAAGAAGCCCTGGCATAGATGATTTGAATGATGTTATATTCCACATATAATGGCAGCAGTATGTCTTTCAAATGAATAAAAACCTTCGTTGATATTTCATTCACACTTCGTTTTGTTTATAATTAAGGATAGTTAGGGTCAATAAGAGACCCGATATGTGCGATGTACGTCTTCTAACAAAAACTCTGAAAGTTTCTAAAAGATCTGCCGTTCAAAGTCGCCTTTAAACTGCAGGTTACGTCAATCTTGAATAAAATTAGAACACAACACCGACGATATCGTAATCCTGACTAAGGGATTGTAAAGACTATTTACGTATATGCTAGGGGTTTGACACAAATGTTTGTGCAATTATTTGTGAGTTGCTCAATTGTGAATATATTGCCTCTTAATGCAGCCGCTGATTGCAACACCTCGACATAAAATGTCATGGAAATTAAAATTATTTATTTTATACGAAATAAATTGCAGGCTTGAAATTTTTATTTTATTTTTATTACCGTTACTAACTTGACTAAAATGCTACTGTAAAAAGCAATAGCCCAGCATAACTCTTCACTGTAAGTAAACACAGTTGGTATATGAATTTGAAATGGTTGAGTATGTTAGTCATAAATAAATCATAAACTATTATTTAAAACATAAATTTTAATATTGATCACTCACTGGCAGCTGGCTTATAACTTTATTTCTTTCGTTTTCCATTACAAACCCAGGAAAAAAGGAAAAATTTCTAAAGAAACTTGAAATAATTTTTAAGATAATTGGCATGCGAAGTAGTTTTAAGTGTTAAAACAATAAATAAGGAAAAGATTTTTCAATTGAAAAACTGTAATAAAATATGAACCTTTAACACTCGTACAAAAAATAGGAAAAATTAATCAAATAAAACAAAAGACTTAAGACACAAACATTTGCATGAAAAAATCGGGGCATTAAATGGGTAAAGTGATTATAATCTTAAGATGGTTTAAGAAAATGTGAATTTATAGCAAGAAATTTGACTAGTTTCCATTGGTGCACATAGAAAGTGCTAAAAACAAAAGACTTAAGACACAAACATAAAGCCAAGGCTCTAAAAAGTATACCAAGCCAATTGGCTTAGATTTTTTCTTATTGAATTCACTTTCATTTTTAACAATTCTTTGGATGTATTAAATCGATTTTGTATAGGAAGCATTAATAAAATCCATTCAAGGCCGTGTTCCATTGAAACGAAAGACTTAAGACACAAACATAATTTTTTTTTGCATTTTATAACTCATTTTACAAGCCGTTCTTTAGAAATCCAATACTTAAAATTGAATTAAATTCTATTTGTTTCTGTTCTTTATTCTTCTTTTATTCTTAAAGCGCATCAACTTTGATATTTAATATCGAAAAAAAAAGAAACCTTAAAAAGCAAAAACTTGAAACAAAACAAAAACCATAATCAATTAAAGCCGATGCCATGAAAAACTCTTTTTGATGTTAACACCTAGACACGTTTTGTAACACTAATAACCGAACAAAAACTCCATCAAACCTAAATACTCTTTAAAGTTTTCTTTCTTTTTTTCTTCAAATAGTTTAAAGGAATTTTAATTATGGGTTTTTCTAAAATTTAAACTGAAAATAATATCGTATTACCAATAAATAATTTTCATTTTTAAAACATTTTCCAAATTGATCTATGATTACGAGGTCATTACTCTTGCAACAAAAATTTATTTTCTGTTTGTCTTTTTACGTTTAGACTAAGCGTGACTAATTTCTTAAAAAAGAAAAAAATAATTTCAAATTGTTTTGATTATACCCTAAAAACCTAATTCTCGCTTAAAAACACTTTTAACCAGAGCAAAAACTCTAAAAACAACAACAACAAAAAAGTATAAGAAAGATAAACGATAAACATTGTTGTTGTTTTAAAAAAAATTTTGTACAAAAATTTTTATAACAAATATTTAGACTACGTGTTGGGAAATACACCATAATAAATGGCGCAAAAAATTAGCTTTAACCCTCTAGAGGAACCTAATGCCCTTCACGTCCAACTTACAAAAATGTTGCAACAATTCCAATGTCAGCAGCACAGTAATTAACCTAACCCGGCTATCCTGATGAAATCGTTGTAGTGTAGTAGATAGTGTGTTGACTTATTAGATGTGTGGCCATGGTTCAAACCTCAGTTCAGACATCTCGAACCAAACGAAAATATGAAAAAATATTTCGTCGGCAACCTCCTTTCAACAGATTTCTAGCCAAAAACCCGGAGAGTAAATAAAAATTGCCACGAAAAGTTTCTCAAAAGTCTTTAGTTCGGAGTTGACTTTAAACTGTAGGCCCTGATACTCATGTATAAAAGTAACACACACCCCATGAGTGACATAAGAAACTAGGTTGTAGGTGAAAGATTGTAATGACCGAATTGTGTTATGTATGTTGGTGTCCTGGTAGTCAAGTGGATAGTTTGCTACAGTATTACAGTCGTCATAGGTTTTGTTACACTACAACAGGCATAAACTTTCATAAATTTACTCAGCAAGTTATTATTTACCCCTCCTTTTAAAGGAAAACAGTGAAAGTGATTGAAAATGATGCCCTTCTTCATAAAAAAAATCATTTTGTATTCCTAAGGCTGAAGTATTCTATCATAATAGTGCACCCAAGAGGTAAAGAACAGTCTAGTGTTCTTCCTTATCTCTACAGCTTTTTTGTTGGCAAGTGTCATAGCCCAAAGCAGCTTACATAAGTGCCCATAATGCAATGTATTGTAATGCCTTCAACGACCATATTGAGCGTGCTTCTTTAGAGTTTAATCAAACATGTCGTGTAACCTCTATTCAAATTTGGCCAGGTTTCTTCTTTGCAGTTCTGCTGCATTCGAAACCTTATCTATATTGTCAGCTATAAGCCCCTCACATGCCTTTAAAAGGATTCCCAAATTAGTGAATCCATCGAAGATTTCCTAGCCATTTCTCTAGCCTTAAATTTGTCCGCAATATCGCAATATCCCTGTTCCATATGACATGGACATTATACCACCCGAAAAACTCTTGGAGTGCTTTAATAGCTACCTGAAAGTATGGTAATATCCCTTTTGGGGTAATATTCCCTTTAAGTATTGTGGACTAAAAGATGCTACAGTGACACCCCTGAGCTTTACAAATCAATTCCGAAAAAATTCGTCATCCATGTAGATTTCCATTGATTTTGGAGTGATCAATAAAGATTTGAATCTGAGTCTTCTGCGAGCTATTGCACCATTTTTCCACATGACTCCACATGATATGGACAACTGTCATGGAGTTCATTATGTTGGAACCCAGTGCTGCTTCAACAACTGCCTGACAGTATCGTAATATACACTTTCAGTATTGCCAACATTTCCACCTAAAAGATGTTGAAGTAAAACATCAACCTTATGGACAAAATTTTTCGTATCGATGCCAAAAAAAAGAAAAAAAAAAAACAAACGTTTCCATTTCGTTTGGAGTCATCAGTGAAGAATTGAATCTGAGTCCTCTAAGAGGAGATTTCATTCTTGAATTTGCGTGAGAAGTTGAAACACAATATCATGTAGACAACATTCCCAGTAGTCCTAAAAACTTCAGGGATCTTCGCCAGCCAAGTATTTAATCAATGCTACTGTCCGGACGCTTAGAGACGCCTAATACTCTCAGCCGCTAAGCTCTTGCAATACAGATCAAACGGAAAGAGATACAAAAATATCTTCAGCGCTGTCGTTAGTTAGTATACAGTGCACCGCTGATAATGATGTTGGCAGGTCTTTGTAACCGAGGGGTTGCCACCATAATATGTACCCTTTGATAGAGATTCAAATGATTACAACCCCTACGTTGTCTTGAAATAATATTGTCAATGAAAATCTATTTATTTGTCCCATTGGTTACTATTTTCATAGAATCTAACTCTTTAACAACAGATGACTTCTCCTGACCTTCCTAGCATGTCCTATACGTACATACATAATTGGTCATTACAACCCTTTAGTCAGGGTTACGTCCTAGCTTCTCACACGACTTATGTTGTGTGTGTTAATTTTATACGTGAGTGGTGGGACCTACAGTTTAAAGTCGACTCCGAACGACAGATTTTTGAGAAATTTTTCATGGCAATTTTATTTACTCTCAGAGTTTTTGCCAGAAATCTGCTGAGAGGAAGCCGCCGAAGAAATATTTTTTTCATATTTCGTTTTTGATGTCTGACCGGGGATTCGAACCCTGGCCTTTCGTCTAATAAGCCAACACACTACCCACTAGACTACGGCGACTTCATTGTGACTAAAAGGGTTTTATTGCCACAGGAAAAGTCTCTGAAAGGCCTACGAGTATTTCCAATATTTTTTCAAAATTTTGTTCGTTGTTGGTGGGTTAAATCTTTAAATATCAACTTCTAATGAACTCCTTTGAGCTGCACAACATTGTCTTTGTTTACAGCGTCTAAGCGTCATCATCATCATCATCATGATCATTATTATGATGATTATGATGATTATCATAATCATTGTAATAATAAACATAAAAATTCAATAAATTGTCTTAAGGGGCCGACTGAAGAAAAACCATCTGTAATCAGCAAGCTATTGTTGCCACAAAGCATAACGTCTAGTTGTTTCTATTGGTGATTACGATTACGTTAGACTAGCAATTCTTAATTCAATTACATGCCTATGGCGGCTATGTTAATATTTTATGGATAAATGTAGTCAGGAAAGAAGCGAAATCAAACAAAAAAAAAAAAAAAACAACAACAACAAAAAAAATGAAAAAAAAATGGAAAAAATTAAAGAAAAACTGAAGAAGAAGAAGGAAAAAAGCAAAAGTGTTAGTAAAACTTTATATTTCGCACTTCTAATAACAAAAAACAAATCAAAGCATATGCAATATATGACTATGGATAATGATGAAGAAGAAGAGGACGAAGTAATAGAAAACAATTTATAAACAAAAACAAAATTCAAAATGAGAGCAACAATATTCATAGCATTAGTTTAAAATACAATATGGATTATGCTTCAATATTTTCATTTTTTTTTTTTAAATTTTTTTTTTTTTTTTTTTTGGTTTTCTTGTGTTTAAATTACCAACCAAATGCCTGCAACGTGCCTAAATGTAACAGTTCATTATGATTAAGATCATAATGTGGATAATGATGATGATGAGGTTTACGGCCTGATGCCGAAATTGTGATATTAAAATATTAAAACCTGCTATAAAGCTGTTATAATTTTTGTTTTTGGCTTTTTTTTTTTTTTGCTGTAACTGTGACTATGGCTATGGCTATGGCTGTGGCTCTGGCTGTTACATTTTTTGGTAGCTAGTGAAGAAGAAGGCCTGTCTTGGCCTGATCTTATATACACACACTCACACTATACACTTGCATTTTCAAATTTCTTAATATTTTTGCTTTAATTTATGCTATTGTTGTTATTGTTGTTGCTGTTGTTATTGTTTCTTTTTTTTTGAGTTTAAATTTTGTTTTGTGTTATTTGCTTTAGTTTTTGTTCGTCTTAACAGATTTTGTATGTTGTCTGTTACGTTGTATGTAATGCTTTTGAGATTTTTTTTCCCATGTTCATAAGCTATGTGTGTGGTGTTGGACGGTTTATATGCGTTTAAATGTTTGTAATTTGGATTTTTTAAACTGCAATTGTAGACGTTTTATGTTGTTGGTTTTATTGTTGTTGTTGTTTTTCTTCAATGAACTAATGCTGCTGTTGCTGTAGTATTGCTGCTGCTGCCTGCCTGCCTGCTTGCCTGCTGTTAATAATAGCAGCATGTTTTTGTTTTTATTGTTGTTGTTATTGTTATTTTTGTGATTTTGCTTAGCCAGTTTAACAGGCCGCCAGTCAGTTACGGTTAATTTTCATTTAGGGTTTGCTAGTATAAAAGTAACTGTTCGCCGTTTAGTTGTTATCATTTAACCGTTAACTGTGCAGCTATACATTACATAGCCACTTAAGCACAGCTTTTCTTTCGTTTTTAAATAAACGTGTGCGTTTCCTTGCGTTTACGTGCGGCTCGGACATAAAAAGTAATTTTTGTTTTTCTATTTCTAAATTTTTTAAAAAAAAAAAAGTGATTTTTTTTTAATTAAAAAAAAAAATATTTTTTTTCTTCATAGAAAAAAAGTTTGTTTTCTAAGTCTTTTGTTTTCTTCTTATATTTTCCATGTGCTACGCTTTAACCCAACATCGTGATACTTAGCGCTGACCCATTTAAAAAAGGATATTGTGGATTAAAAAATATTTTCCAAAAGCAACAACAAAAAATAAGAAAAAAAATTAAAACAGGCTTGTTTTTAGTTCAAAAGGATTAAAGAAAACAGTTTTAAATAAAATAAAACACCATGCAGTTGATGGTGAGTAAAAAAATAAAAATTGAAATTAAAAAAAATTTAGAAAAATTTTAAAAATTAAAATTAAAAATAAAATCAACAAATGAACAACAACAATAAGGACGAAATGAATAATTTAAAAAAAACAAGTGATTGAAAAGAAATATTCAAAGTAAACCTAAAATAATAAACGATGAAACAATGAAATGCAAAAAAAAAAAAAAAAAAAACTTTAAAAAATAAAAACAAATTAAAGTGCAAAGATTTATAAATAAAATGTTAAAAATTTTGCTATAAATTAAGACAATATAACCATCACATTGCATATCATACTTGTGTACCAAGCCATAAAACAAAATATTTTAAGAAAGGAACTAAAGTGTGGCATATTTTTGATGATAGGGTGATAAGAAATTCAATTCCTTGGATTTAAATAAAGTGCCTGTTAAATTTACAAGGATTCCCCAAGATTCTATGTATAGAATACAGTACAAAAAGAAATAAATTTGTGCAGTACAGAAGGATTAATTCTGTAGAATATTAAGCATTAATTTTAAACGAAGTCAAACTAGGATGTTGATTTTCATTTTCGAAAAAAATTAAACAAAATTCAAAAAACAAATTAAATTTCAAATATTTTGTAGAATAATTTAAAAAAAAAACATTTAAACAAATAATACTGACTCCAAGGTGAACGTTAACCAAAGTCAAATTCATTTTTTATGGTCTCCTCTAGCACAAATGGAGCTTATCCTTACACAGATCACGGCTTAGAATTTTTTTAAATTCCTAAATATTTTGAAAAATTATTTTAAAAATATTTAATCATGTATTCCTGATAGTGCCACATTCCGCCTTTAATCATGATGATAGTAATAATGCTTAACATTTTTATAATCAAAGTTAAATCATAATCATTTTTTATGGTCAAATGCAACACATCCTTACACAGATCAAAGCATTGAACATTTTTTAAATTCCTAAACAATTGTAAGGAATTATTTTATTCCTGATGGTGCTACATACGATCTTTAATCATGACAATAATAATAATTCTTATTGTCCTTACCATTTTTATAATCATAGTTTTATCATCCTTACAGAGATCAAAGCATTCAATTTTTTTTTTAAATTCCAAAATATTTTTAAAAAATTATTTTATTCCTGACGATGCTACATCCGAGCATTAATTATGCTGATAATAATAATATTTTTAACAAAAAGAAAAGAGAAATTCTAATGTCCTTACATGTTTCGTAACCATAGTTGAATATTCTCATTCGTTTTTTATTGTCAAATAGAACACAACCTTTGTAGATTTCTCTCGTTGTAGTTCAAATCCTGTAGGATATCATTTAAAAGGTATTTGAAATCCAAACTGCTTTCTATACATTTGTATATGCGAAAATATGTATTTAACAGTGAGCCAAAAAGTTAAAAAATTTACACGAAAAATACCCACAAAAAAATTCTCAAAATTCTCAAAAATTCATAAAAATTTCCAAAAAAAAAAAAAAAAAATCTTCAAAATCCGTTCTTGCCTAACTTACTATACAAATCTTTACAAAAATTCTTGGCAATATTTCATATGCTTCGAGTTTAGTTTAGACCATACTAACTGAAAAAATCTTTCCATCACTGATGCCATAACAATTTTTACACGAAATTCGTTCAAAATCAAGGCAACTTTTTTCAATCAAAGATCTTTCTAAGTTGCTTTTAGGATTTTAACAAAATAATCAAGTTTAATAAGCTTAATTCAATGCCTTCTAAAGAACACAACCTCTTGTGAAGGAATATCAATACGATCACAGCTCGATAGATAAGTTCGTAACAAATCCCAGTTATAACAAGGACAGCAAATATATCTACATCGCCTATATCATCATCTACATCTACAAAACGAAAAATCGTAAACTTTTGCACACTGTGCGCTTCTCAAAACTGCCTGCAATTTGCATAGTCCTTAACACCAAAAAGTTTCAGATCGAAAACTGCTCTTTCACAGCTCTTTTATCGACTACAGCAGCGACTCCTTAAGCTTCATAAATATTTTCAGCATCTTGCAATACACATTCTTACGTTTTATATAAGAAAACTACAGAATATAATCTCAAGGTTCTAAATATTATGCCAGTTTTCTTCTCACTAAAAAATATGATTTTAAAAAGTCTTCCAAAACGGCAAAGCTTGCCAAGTGTTGCCTTTCAAACACACTGAAAAAAATCAATGCTAACCGAGGTATTATATTCCATAGCCGTCTACTGACAATTTGTAAATGAATTTTTCCAACATTTTCTTAAGTCTGCATATACCAAATTTCTCTACAATCAATTTTATTTTTTTAATTAATTTTTTACCTGTTGGCCTATTTCAAAATATAGGACAAAAAAAAAACAATTCTCTGTGACTCCTTACTAATCTAAACAACTATTCTCCCTTATTTCTACTTTATCCACCCATATAGCGCACAGCATATCTGCTCTCCGTGTTGCTACTTGTAGCCACCACGTATACGCGTGCCGAAGAAGAAAAACAAGCCGCGGGAGCTGAAGAGAAAAAAGTCGAACCCAAGCCAGCAGAAGCTGAAAAATCAGCCGATGCCACTGATGAGACCACAAAAACAAAACGTGGCCTACATCATTATGAAGACTATCATCATCATCATCACTATCCCGTACATGAGGAGAAAACTTTAACAATTGTTAAGAAAGTTCCCGTACCATATCCGGTTGAAAAGGCTGTACATGTGCCCGTTGAGAAACATATACCCGTGCCGGTTAAGGTGAAAGTGCCCAAACCATATCCAGTGGTTAAGCATGTACCTTATGAAGTAAAGGAAATTGTTAAAGTACCACATGAAGTGCCAGCTCCCTATCCAGTGGAAAAGAAAATCCCCTATCCAGTACATGTGCCCTATGATCGTCCAGTGCCCGTTAAGGTATACGTGCCAGCACCATATCCCGTTGAAAAGAAAGTCCATGTACCCGTTAAAGTACATGTGCCAGCACCATATCCCGTGGAAAAGAAAGTCCATGTACCAGTTAAAGTACATGTTCATGTTGATAAGCCATATCCCGTTGAAAAGGTTGTACATTATCCCGTTAAAGTCCATGTAGATAAACCAGTGCCTTATCATGTTGACAAGCCAGTACCATATCATGTTGAAAAACCTGTACCTGTACCCGTTATTAAGAAGGTACCAGTGCCTGTACATGTGCCTTATGATAGACCAGTGCCTGTACATGTTGAAAAACCAGTGCCCTATGAAGTCAAGGTGCCCGTACCAGCACCTTATCCCGTTGTTAAGGAAATTCCAGTTAAAATCGAGAAACATGTACCCTATCCCGTTAAGGTGCCCGTAGAGAAACCAGTGGCTGTTCACATTGAAAAACATGTACCCGAATATCATGAGAAACACATCAGCTATAAGGAACCGGAATTCCATTACAAGAAAATCGAACATCATGAACCATCACATCATGAGGAATACCAACATCATGGCGGCGGCGGTGGCGGCGGTGGACATGAAGAATATCATGAGGTGGCTTATGGTGGTCATGATCATTATGGTCATGGCCATTATTATTAGGTTTATGAATTTATGACACTAAAATTTTGATTTTTTTTTTCTCTTTTTTTCTTTTCTTTTTCTTCCCCATTACAGCATCACTAAAGAAACTTCTGTTAACTTCTCGTATTTGAACAAAAAAAAAAAAATTGAAAAAAATTAAAAAAAAAAAAATTACAAAAAAAAAATGAAAAAACAAATTGAGAACTTCAGACAGCAACGTATGTGATTATGTAAATGGTACTGCAAGAGTAAGAGAAAGAGAGACAGATTGTAAAGCGAGTATAAATGGCGAAAAGAGAGAGAGAAAGAAAGATGGTTTAAGATAAAGGCTTACGTTAAACGGCTTAACGATGTGATTACGATTTAATTGAAGCTTAGAAAAAAAATACAAAAAAAAAAAACAAAAACAAAAACAAATAAGAAAACATAATGAAAATGAAAAAACGAAAACTCACGTGATAATGGCCTCAAATGCAATTTTAATGAAACAAGGAAAACATAGCAAAAAAAAAAATTGAATTGAAATGAAAACGAAAATTAACAAAAAAAAATGGAAAAAAAATATTAATATTGGCTTAATAGATCTTTATAATCTCCCTTTTCGTGAAACTTGAATAAGATGAACGAACCTCCACTATACCCCCCCACCCCCACTTCCACGTACAACAAACAGATTTTGGTAACACGATAAACGATTTAGAAAAAAACAACAAAAAAAACAAGAAAGATAATGTTTATATAAGCAAACAATACTTATTCACAAAATATTATTAAACGTACGTATGTATGTATTATGTATACTTATGATANGTCTTTTTTAGCTATTAAGCCATAAATTTCTTGTATAGCAAAATGAATTTTTTTAATTCCTTTATATTTTTTTTATTTTTTTTTATTGTTATTTTTATGATTTATTTTACAATATTTGTTATAAAATGAAAATATTGTAAAAATAATGTCAACATTACATAAGTATCCGTACAACATAGAATGGCTGTTTCAAAAAGTAAAACTAACTTCAAAGAAGACTCCTCTTTTTTGTTTTTTGTTCTAAAACCAGGCAATTTAACATCTTAACATCTGCCTTAACAAAATAACTTATACTACTCCTCCTCCTCCGTTGTTACAAGAAAAGTTATTTGTTTATAGAAAAAGTAAAAGAGAGCATAAATCAAGCGTAGTTTTATCTTTTCGAATGTGCTAACGTCCAGTGATCTTATGCGTAGGAAATTAAAAAAAAAATATTTTAAAAAACTTTTTTTATTTTGTAATTATAAGTCTTGTGTATATAAAACTTGTTTATAAATATTAAATAATTTAACAAAAAAAAAAAAAAACAGAGATATATATTATCGTATCGTATCGTATCGTATATTTTGTTTTCCTTTGCATGTCAGGGAAATTCAATTTTTATTATTAAAATAATTAATTTTGTTTTCTTTTATTATTTATTATGATTTTATTTTCTTTTCATTTTTATAATTTTGATTTGTTTTTCTTTTTTTTTTTATAAAAATAAATCAATAAATATTATTACTATTGTTGTAAGTTAAGTAATTTTAGCTATTTTATTAGCTTTTAAATCTCTTTTAAATTTTCTATTTTTTTTTTCTATTTTTTTTCTTTTATATGTTAAATTGTTTAATGTATAGTTAGTTGTTTTGTATTATTTTTATTATTACATTACAATATAATCTTATAATAATTAATTATAAATTTGTAATTGAAAATTAACATCACAGAAACAAAAAAAACAAAAAGAAAACTATACTTAAACAATACTTATGCTTATAAAAAGAAAAAATTTCTTTAAAAAAAAAAACTTAAAAAAAACTAAAAAAAAAACCAATTTATGAAGAAAATCTATTTTACCAAATATTTTTCTAATTGTGAAAACAAAATGAGAATAATGAGAAGAAAGACGTATGAAATAAAATAAAATTCAAGAGATTGAGATTAAAAACCAACCACAAACGAAATGAAATTTGAGTTTTAATTATTATTTGAAAAATACTAACAACAAAGAACATATATAAACAATAAGAATATAAAAAACTAACAAATTTAAAAAATAAACAACTTTTGAATTAATTCCACAGCATATTACGTTCCTCTCTGAACTCCAACTTTATTCCCAACCAATTCAACTTTCATTTATAATCTCCATTCTATCTATCCTTGAACTTATTTTTATAATCCCCAATTCAAACAAGCATTTTGAATTAAAAAATTAGAAAATTTATTGAATCAAAGCATTAAAAACAAAAATAACAAACAAAAATTAACAAAAAATATTAAGTTTCTCTTTCATTTGAACAGAAAACTAAACCTACATGTCAAATATAACACAATAGCATTGCAATATTGCCTTCTAACAGCTAATTTTATTACCAAGTAATTCAATTTTCATTTTATAACATCTTTTCTATCTTAAACTTACTCTTTTTAAGCAACTTATTTTTATAATCCACTATTCCAGCTACCATTTCCTTCTAAATACCAACATAAACCCAAAAAAAGTATTAAAAAATTTAAAAAAAAACCAGCAAAAGAACAGAATTAACAAAGAATTTAAAGTTTCTGTCTTAAGTCTTTCGTTCCGAAAAAACCAACATATTAAAAACTCATTCAGCACAACAACTCTACTCTCTAAGGCCTACTTTACCACACATAACATAATTGGCCATTACAAGCCTTCAGTTAGTATTACGGCCTAGCTTCTCACACCACTTATGTTGTGTTTGTTAATTTTATACATGAGTGACGGGACCTACAGTTTAAAGTCAATTCCGAACGACAGATTTTTTTGAGAAGCTTTTCATGGCAATTTTATTTACTCACAGAGTTTTTGCCAGAAATCTGCTGAGAGGAAGTCGCCGAAGAAATATTTTTTTTCATATTTCGTTTTTGATGTCTGATCGGGGATTCGAATCCTGGCCTTTCGTCTAATAAGCCAACACACTACCTAATATACTACCTACCACACTACCTACTTTCTTGCTTTACCTCTTTCTTACTTTACCTAACTCAATTTGATTATGATTTTCTAACATTTCCTCTTACTTAGCTTATCTTAAACCTTTTAAACGATTTCTTTTCATTACAACTTATTCTTATAATTACTATTTTCTCCTAAATAAACAACAAATCCTGTAAATCCTTATATGAAGAACGAAAAAAAAGAAGAAACTAACACAAGAACATTAGAAAAAAATAACAACAATATTTTAGGTTCATGTCTTAAGTCTTTTGCTTCGAAAGAAATCAAAATATACAGTGAGCATTAAAAGAAACTTTACATTAAAAACCAATATACATTAATAAATTACCGTTATTTTTATTTAAAAATTTTTTTCATTGCCGGTTTTTAAAATTGAAAGATTTTAAAAAAATTTTCAAATTTTGTCAAATTTTTTTGGGCACTCTCCTTAAGTTGGTAAAAGTTGAGTTTGGTGATTGTTAGAATTTTATATTTAGTGTACAGTTTCTTTTGATGCTTACTGTATATGTTAAAAACTCTATAACTCCTACTCTCGTCTTCCAATCAATTTAATTTTTATTTTAAAACATCAACTCGGGGTGAGGTAAGACCCCTTTTAAGCTACATCTTTTTATAAATTCCTATTCTAGCTACTATTTCATCCTTAATAATCAGATTATCAATTAATTCACCACATAAAAACCAAGTATAAACAGAAAAAGATTTAAAAAATAGAAAGACATTTCACGGTTCGTGTCTTAAGTCTTTTGTTTCAAGAAAAAAAAAAAAAAGAAACTAAATCTACATGTTAAGGATTAATTCAGCAGCAAATTATCGCTTCTCAGTTCTAATGTACCCTTTGACTTTACAACCAAAGTATGCATTTTTTTATTTGCTTGAGAGATCCATTGATGTCATGAGATGTGGAATGTAATATCGCCCAAATAACCGCCATGGTTGCTCTGAGTGGATCTCATTCAAAAGGTCCAATTGTCCATGATTCTAGCTTATAAATGGTTTACTTGTAAACACTTACGACTTTACGAAACAACACAATATAAATTCTAATGCCGTCAAACCGCACAATCTCGGCTTTCAAATTACATCACCACCACCTAGGAAACTGCCCTCAAATCCCTCGTCCAAACTATCCACATATTATTGGTTTACAGATTAGATCCGCTCAGATCAAAATTTGCTGGTAGGCATTCACTACCAATTCCCGTATTTGAAAATGACGGTCTGGCCAAGTATGGGTATGTGTGCAGTTGGTTCGAACTAGACAATTAACCTAGTCAAGTCAAACACTTTTCCAAACCCTGAAATATAATATTATGGTCGCCCTAAAGAATTGGCAATATTTTAAAGAATTTTTACGAGAGTATTGTACGCACCACTTCTGTTAGAGAAAATATGGAGCATAATAGGAATTTGCCAATTCCAAAGTGTTCTTAGAAATTCAAGCTATCTAATGACTTATGGTGGCGTATAATTATCGGTTAAGACTAGCCTTATTAAACGAAAGCTTATTATTTGTGGTTCAAATCTCGAACAAAACGAAATATTTCTTTCGGTGACTACACATCATCAATTTTCTAACATAAACTCTGGGAGTAAATATTTTGTCATGAGAAGAGCTTCGACGTTAAACTGTTAGCTATGCCACTCACACACGATTTTAAAATGCACAACATGGGTGGCGTGTCAGGCTAGGTTCTAGTCCTAACTAAATGATTGAAACTTGTTTGATATGCTTTGTGGCTGCTAGAGCAACAAACTTTAAATGTTGAGTTTTGCAAACAAAATTGTCATGCCATTCATACATACATATGCTATACATACATACATACATAATTGCTCTTTATACCCTTCAGTCACGATTACGACCAGGCTACTCTGACCACTTATGCTGTGTGCATTAATTTTATGAGTGGCGGGATCTAGATTTTAAAGTCAACACCGAACAACGAAATTTTTGAGAAACTTTTCATGGCAATTTTATTTTAGCCTCAGAGTTTTTGCCAGAAATCTGCTGGAGAGAAAGTTTGCCGAAGAAATATTTTTTCATATTTTGTTTTGTGGGAAATGTCTGACCTGGGGTTTTAAGCGAGGCCTAACAACCAATAACCCAACACACAATATACTAGAGTACAGCGACTTCAGATTTGTCTAATAAGCTGTCAAGTATTTTTGGCAAATTTCCATGGACGACCTTACACAATGACATGTACTCTCTGAATAGGGTCTGGGGGATGTTTGAACTGAGTCTTGACCTTTTGTCCAATAAGCTAACGTAGTACTAGACTACACGACAACGAATATATTTCTTTAAAATTTGTTCGGGACACATAGTTACTGACATTTCAGAGCGTTTTTTTTTTTTTGGCCTGTTAGATGATTATGTATAGGACAGTATATGAATTCAACAAGATGCTGCCGCCAGAACCACAAAGCAGAACGATTTCAGCTTGATTACAAGAGCAATTTTCAGAAAGAGGAATTTCAAGGTTTGTGTCACCAAGACCATGCAATTCGAGGCCAACAACATTCACCAAGTTATCGTTGGGCTTTTATGGTTATTGCATTTCAATTATATTGTATTGCTTAAGATTTCATATTATAATTGTTTTTATAATTTTATTGTAAAATAAAGAATAATTTACAAACAAAAATCATCATTTCAATAATCGATTAGAAATCGTATTTAATTTACAAACAAAAATTTTTCTTTCTTTCTTTCAATTTTTGGAGGCCTAAGTAATATGCATTCATTAAATTGTTTGTGTATGTTTGTGTGATGCACTAAAAAGGTATATGTTTGCATTTGTTTTTATTTAATTTAATTTAATTTAATCTAGAAGAAGAAGAAGAAGGCCTTTTTTTTGTTTTTGTTTGCTTGATTGTTATGGACAAAATACAATAAAGTTAATAACCTTTTGAGAAGATGAAAACAATATGCAACCTTTACAAAAGATGCCACGCATTATTGTTATTGTTTATGTTTAATAGCCTTTATTTGTGGTCTTTTTTTATTATTAGCGGCCATTGTGAACATTGATGATGATGATCATCATCATCATCATCATCATTTTATATTGTGTGTGTCGATTATAAATAAATTGCTGAACTGAACTGAACTGATAACTATTTATTGTGTTGTGTTATTATTTCTATAGCCAAATGAATAAGCTTCTATTTGTTAAAAATATCTACAAAAAAAAAGATTATAAATAAAATAAAAATTATGCATAAATTTTCTTTTATTTTTTTTCATGATCTTTTTCAT
>QOCX01000088.1:129736-207956 GCA_005959815.1 Sarcophaga bullata
TTTTTTTTTTTTTTTAATAAAAATTTAAAAATAAAAAAAGGCTGACCTGCTGCTTCATGATAAAGATAAATTATGCTTTTGGCATACATATTAAACATTAACTTTAACCTTCAAATACCTTTAAACAAACAAATAAACAAACAAACAAACCAAATTGCTTGCTGTAACCTAAACAGCAGGTGAAAAGTATACGCACTTGTTGATTTGATTTGTAATAGAAATTCAAATCAACAAATCATCAAGTGAGTAATAATTAAAGGTTTAACAAATCTTAATTATATTTGTTAAATAATTAAAGCTTAATACAGGAAAACTGTTCATATTTCCTTATCCCATGCTACTTACAACATCAACAATTAAATAGACTATGATTTCAAATGTCTATGGTTTGCCCTGCATGTGAAGTTATTTTTATGATTTGTTAACTGAGCAAATGATTTACTTTCTAAATATTAACATTTCATATGTAATGAAATAAAATATTTTATTTCATTTCGATTTTCATGGGGGGAAAGGGGTTAAATATGCAATAATAAACGTTTTTCTGCAATAGTCACGATTATTTGTAATGATTTTTGTTTACAAAATTTATTTGAAAAAAAAAAAAAGTTCGTTTCCTAAGTCTTTTGATTTTCGGTTATATAATCTTATTGGCATCTCTCAACCCCACTCCAATAGTTTTATGATAAACCAGACATGTATTGTCATTAAATTCTGTGTCTTCGCAAGAATTCTTCTTTTCAGAGAAGATGTTTCATGGTCTTCTCTTCTTCTCTCAATTATAATTCTTGCAGAAGCCATTATGAGAAATATTCAATCTCCGAACGTGTAAACCTGCACAATGTACTTGAGTAGCATTATGCATTTCAAAATATCATGGAAGAGGAACACAGAGGAAAGAATCAAGAAGGTGATGAAAGGACGTTCCAAAATATCATGCAAGAGGAACACGGAGGAAAGAATCAAGAAGGTGATGAAAGGACATTTGCAAGTAGTTGGGGCCTATAACCTTGTACCACCCACTGCATGTACACAGCGGTTGTACGGCCTATACTCTCCTCTAATGAGGTGGAAAGCTATACGAAAGATGACCTAGTTAGAGAACAAAGTAGAGAGGTTGACATGCCTAGGCATCACGGTTACTCTGAAGTCCTTGCAACAGGCTGGCCTCGAGGTCTTGTCTCCTCTCTACAACCATTGAACGTGGCTTTTAGAACTGCCCGCAGGCTCAAGTTCTTCAGATATAGTGGACCACGCTTTAATACTGAATGAAGAAGAAACGAATTCCGCGGTTTTTAAGATGTGACTGCATAGTACTAGAGACTGTTTTTCACACTCCCACACGGAAGAAAGTGGGATGCTGAAGCTCATCGATCCTCACCGTTGGCTCAAAAATTAAATGTGGAACTGGATCTACGGGTTTATTCTCATAAACTAGCACTAAACGGATTATACAAATTACCTAACCAGGCCAGTACACATCAGGCTCAAAAATTAAATGTGGAACTGGCTCTGCACGTCTATTCTCATAAACTAGCACTAAACGGATTATACAGATAACCTAACCAGGCCAGTATACATCAGGTGAAAATTTTTACTATTGAACCAACACGTACACGTATGATTGAAACCGGGGAACCTGATCATGTGTCTCAAACCTTTGAACTTGATCATATGTGTGGTCAGTCATAGAGCAACCAAAGCAAAGAGTGCCAGCAGCTGCACCGTATACGTGGACACAACACTACTTTATTTCGAGCCACTGTGGCATAGAGGGAAAGGAAATATCTGAAAAGGAATCTTTCCTTCCACAGGAACAATTTTCCAAAATGGAAAGATCAGCATGGAATCTAACAAACCGTGATTGGTCAGGCATACTTGATTGCCGGAGTTTAAAATTGCGAACAAAGGGAGAATCAGCGAACTACTTGAGTTCGATAAAGGAATTCTAACGGGCCGCTGTCCTATTGGCAGTTTCTCTGATAGTCTCATCTGCTCCACCGAACTCAGTAATCATAAATTATCTTCTTAAGGAATATTTTCTCTTCCGAAAAAAAGAAAATGCCCGTTTTCTTGGCATCCATATTATTAACGATCAAGAATCGCGAATATCTCAACGAGATGACGACATACCAAGTCACTGCAGAGCAGATGGACTGACCAGATGTGGCATTAACATCGAACTGCCCATTGAATTCTCTATTTTAGGAATTCCTTTATAATTTACATTACAGTTAAGGATTTCATTACAGCCACGTGGTTGGTTTCGGATATGGACGGAACAACGCGGAAAATCTGACCAAAACTAGACAGAGGATGTATGTACGTACATGGTTGAAACCTCTCTGTTGAAACTTCAACAGAGCATGCTCGTTGTAGTTATTGCAGTCATTTCAGGGCACACATGCAAGGGCTATTGGTTTTAGAAACATGACGTTTGACATATGACTTCTGCAGTAGCTACAGATTTGAGGAAAAGGAGGAAACTGTTCCAAGCTATGTCAGAGTAGATAATGCCACTTTAGTGATTGTTATGTAGACAATTTAAATAAACTATCTGCGATAGACATTGACAGTTTAAGTGGTTTCATAAGAAACACTGAATAATTCAGAGATTAAGAGGAAATGCCAGACATTGGTAGTCTACGTTGCTCATGAGAAACTCCAAATGATTCAGAGATTAAGAGGAAATATTGAATGAAGTGTTACCGCAATGGAGGTTATGTGCCCTAACTGTGCTTAACCCAACATTTGTGAGACAGTCACCTCTTCCTAACTCTTTCTACAAGATTTTTTTTTTTTTTTTTTTTTTTGTATGCCTTGTAATCTGATAAATAGGCCTCCATTTAAAAAAAAATACTTTCTTAAGTTTCTTTTGTTTTTCATCAAAAATTACACAATTTTCCATAGGAAATCTTATATTTTCCAGCAACTAACCCCTCTCTATCTCCCCCAATATATTATGCCCCTGTTTAGCCTATTTTAATTTCTCTGGAAAAAGAAAAAAAAGACCTGAAAAGTCTTCCTCTTTTTCTTTGTTTAAACATTGTAAGACGACAATGTTATCTCAGAAATTTCTATAGAAAAACTTGATCGCAATCATTTCTCCATGAATTTATGTTTTGGAATTCATTAACAAAATTGCCTAATCTAGGAAATGGCAAGAAGAAGAAGAAAAAAAAACAAAACAACAACCGCAACAACGACAACGACAACGATAACGATGACAACAACCAGAAAGAAAAATCAAGTAAAAGTCATTAACGAAAGAGCAATTTTTTTTTTGTATGCAACAGTACTTCTTAGCTTGGCAAAAAACAAGATGCTCTGACTTTGTTATTAAAAATTGTTGTCGGTTGGTGTTTGTTTGTAATGAGGGCGCAAAAACTTGTTGCAACCCTTTATTATTATTTCATAACACACGGTGTTATTCTGTATGGATTTGCTTACAGAAATTTTATATGCTTTTAGCAATTATGTGAGTCTGTCTCCGTGTGTGTGTGTGTGTGTGTGTGTGTGTGTGTATGTGTGTGTGTGGAAAAACTAAGGCAAATATTGTAATTAAAGTAAGCCAAGGAAAAGGAAAATTAATACCTCCATAATATAACACCAACCAGCTTATACTAGCTGCACTAGCTACACCACCACCAACAACAACAACAACAACAACACCAACAATGGCTTTCAATGAATTAAAAAAGAAAAAACAAAAAGAAAAACCAAGTGTTTTATAATAATCACAGCTATAACGTCATTACATTACATTACATTACAGTACAATACAATACAGTACAGTACAGTACAGTGGAAAACCAACCGACCAACGGAAGTATAAAAATTCAAATAAGAGAATGTACATGTACTAGATTTTCAACAACAACAACAACAACAATAACAACAACAATACGAAAACACAGAAGAAAAAAAAAACAAATTCAAAAAAGTGGGCATATGCTTGAGAGGAGTTATTAAGTACTAGCTGGTATTGAATAAGAGTAGAGTGCATAATCGCGCAAAAAAAAAAAGAGATAACCAACTGGAATATTGTATGCATTTATTTAAGCTTCAAATACTTCTTCAAATACAAACACAAACGAAAACAACCATACTAATAATGGTAATAATAAGCTGGAAAACCAAAGCTCAGAAGTATGTCTGTGTGTTATTTGCAAAAAACAAAAAAAAGAAAAAAAAGCAGCAACATGAGCCGCTTTTTACTTTCGTCTTACATTTCACGGTTTCGAGCAGCCTTATTGTAATTGTATTGTATATTGATGATAATATTTTCATTTTATATGTTCGTATGGGTGTTTGTTGTTATTTGAATTGGTTTTTGAAGTGAAGTGAATTGAAGTTTTGGATATAAAAGTAACTGGTCGCTTTAAAGTTGGTATCATTAATTTGTTAAACATACAGCTGTAGACAGCGTATTAAACAAAACACACACATAACATAAGCACAGTTTCGTTCCCTAAGCAACGTGTGCGTTCCTTAGTGTTGGCGTGCGGCTCGGACGTAAAAAGTAATTAAAAAAAAAAATATTTCCAAAAAGAAAACAATAAAAAAACAAAGCAGAAAACAATATTAAATAATCAGAAAAAAAAAATAATCGAAAAAAACAAAAAAAAAGAAACAAAAACAAAAATAGTGTTAAAGAAATAAAAAAGAAAAAATTAAAAAAAAATCTCTTAAAATCTCAAGTTCGTTTTCTAAGTCTTTTGTTTTTCTTATCTTATTTTCTTCCATGTGCGTGTATTTCTAAACCAGCAGCTTTAGTATCAAGGATATTGTGGATTACAACAATTTTGCACTCTCTTTTGCTGTCAGAAAAAAGGGATTTAAGGATTTAAAAAACAACGAAAAGCTTTCCTAACACTATGCAGTTAATGGTAAGTAAAAATAAAGGGATTTTATAGAAAAGAAATCCCATTAAGGGACTAAAAAAAGAAAAAAATTAGAAAAGAAAATGAAAAGAAAGCCTAACAAAAATTCAAAGTTATTGCAGCACTAGAAAAACCAGGCTAAGGCCTGATTCCTTATTGAATTCAATAGCACACATACATGCTATATTTTCAAGGACAAATCAATAACTCTGTAACTTGTTTAGAAGTCAAAACTGCCTTTGTCACTAGTTGACTTCTATAAAAACTTAAACAGGCGTTCAATTTATAACCAAGGGCATGTCAATAATTCCATGACTTTTTCAAAGCCAAAACTGCTCCTGTCACATGTCACTTGTCACTTGTCACTTGTTGATTCCTATAAAAATTTAAACAGACTGTAGCGTTCAATTTATGTTTAACAGTTCTTAAGTCTACTCTTCAGAAGGATGTGGAAAATCCTTGGAAATTTTATGAAAACAGAAACAAACCGGATAGCTTTCTAATATAAAGCGCAATAAGATTTCAAATACTTTCAAGAAAATACCTATCTTTCACACAACGATGCAAAAATGTTTTATGTTTTCAACAGCGAAATACTATACTCAACAGGACAGGCCAATAACTTCACAGCTTTTAAAAATAAAAGCGCTCCTGGCTCTAGTTAGATAACTGCTATCAAAATTTGAACAGGCAGAGGAACTCAATTAATACTTAATAGTGTGGATGTTCAGAAAGTCCTCTGAAATTTCATTGAATCAAAAGCCAATAGGATAACTTTCTAATAAAAACTGCAATCTCCTTTGAAATACTTTCAAGGAAATCCCATTCTATCATACAATGCTTTATACTTTCAACAGCAGAGTACAGTACTTAGTGGACAAACGAATAACTCCATGACTTTTGAATAAAAAAAACTGCTTCGTTTGCTTGTCAGTTGATTAAATTCTAAATTTGAACAGGCAGCCACACATAATTAATACTTAATAGTGTGGATGTTCAGAAACTTCTGAAATTTCATTGAATCAAAAGCAAATAGGATAACTTTCTAATAAAAAATGCAATCTCCTTTGAAATACTTTCAAGGAAATCCCATTCTATCATTACAATGCTTTATACTTTCAACAGCAGAGTACAGTACTTAGTGGACAAACCAATAACTCCATGACTTTTGAATAAAAAAAACTGTTTCTTTTGCTTGTCAGTTGATTAAATTCTAAATTTGAACAGGCAGCCACACATAATTAATGCTGAGGAGTGTGGATGTGCGGAAAGTCCTCTGAAATTTCATTGAATCAAAAGCAAACAGGATAACTTTCTAATAAAAAACGCAATCTCCTTTGAAATACTTTCAAGGAAATTTCTTTCTATCAAACCATGACTTTGGCTTTTAACAACGGAGCACTACAGCTGAGAGAACAGGTTAATAACTCTATGACTTTTGAATCAAAAGTTAATAAGGCTGCAAAATTCTATTAATGTAATGGCAGTTCAGAAGTTCGGATAAGCCTCTGAAATTTCATTGAATCAAAAGCAAACAAGATAACAATTTTTGTGCAAAATACAATATCCTTTGAAAAAGAAATAGAAATACTTTCAAGAAAATTTCATTCTATGCTTTCAAAACTCAATAATGTCACTACAATTCCATGAGGGAATTCCCTACAAGGCAGTTATAGTATTGCTAATAAGCTTTAAAATGCCTCTAAGGCGGCATCTATAAAAAAGAAAAGTGCTTAAATCATTGAAAAATATATCCACTTCATCCCTTTCAACTCCAGAATTAAAGTACCCCCAGTTTATTCGTCTTTCAAGTCAAAGATTTTAAAACGAATTCGAAAAATTTTAACAAAATAATCAATCCATGACACAATGAAAAATCATAATCTTGTTTAATTCATAACAATTCAAAGTAATTTTAAAAATAAAAATAGAAATCGCAGTAGCTGAGTGTATAGAGGCTTTCTAGACAACAACACCAAGTTGAAACACCTGCTCTGTCATCTTGCACTAATGAAATATTTTTTCTGATAGCACTTTCTCAATAGCCTTCTGCCAGAAGCTGTGAGCTGTGTATCTAATTGCAATGAGAAACTTTTCAGATTTACTGTTCGGAACCATTATTAAAGTCCAAATCCTTACACTCCGGAATTATCCTGTCAAAAAGTTGTTATAGGAGCCTCTACAATGATTGTGTACGTTTCAAACCCATAAATCCTGCACAACGTTTATTTAAAGGAAAGATTTCATGACCATTTTCAACCTAACTTGACCTAAATTTTCCAACGTCCTAAAAAAGCAACCACAATTGATTCTCATAAGTCATGAGTCATGATCTCTTTAAGTTCTTGACTGCTACAAGCCAATGAGTTTTTTTTTTTTTGTCTAGTTTACCGTGTTTATTTCCTATACAATCTTCAAGTTGTGACTTCAAGGCAATTTATGATCACTATGAATAATGCATCGCCCTCGTTGGAAACATTTAAGAATCTTTTTTCTTTGAAATACCATTTAAAAGAGCTATAAATGCTTAGAGGCCTTGCAGCACTTTAGTAGAACAACAACTCCTAGATATTGTCTAAATATAGAGCAGTTCTAGAAAACGTCAAACGGGGTTAGCGTTATCAAAATGGTCTAATTATCCTGCTTCTTCTACTTCTGAGACACTTATTTTCGGTGGGGATACTAAAGGATCTACGAACGTAATATAAGCTACTCGTAGTAACTGCTGGATAAACAAGCAATCATTTTCACAATGCATAGATACAGGATTTTACTTCTACTGCCTTAGCTTTGAAGATAAAAATGCAGACAGTAGAACACCTACAATCTTACTAACACGTCGCTGATTGATCTGAATTTTGAGCTTTGAAAAGCATTGTTTGGTTCCAAAACTAAGGCTTCTGTCTCATGTATTTTGAATCTGGTGTACTTAGCTGACGTTGTCATCTAATCCAATGTAACCTAATGGTTAAAAAGGGAGGTTTAATTGCAGCCATCTATCATAAAAATATTTACTCAAGAATCGCTTCAAATCAATAAATTCTCTACAAATTAACTCACGGGAAACCTTTGGATTTGCTTTATCGTACGCTTTTGGAAAAGTGTATGAAAAATTAATTGAACGGCTTTTAATATTTGAACATCGCTTTTAGCGAACAGCATGCTCCACTTGTAGACACTGTATGATCAAACTGGTTTGAACCGAAAACCATTTGCTTCCAAAAGAAATTACTATGATCTACTGTGTACCATGTAGTTGAACTTGAGTAAGAAATTCCAACAAACTAAGCCTCTATTTAATCTAAGACAACACACGGATTCATCCTAGACCTTACAAAACAAAGAGAAATAACATTGAATGGCCTTGTCTTTTACACAACTTTTCAAAACAAACCAAAATGAAAGGTTTCTTTACCAAGTCTTTTGTTCATTCTTCATTTCTCTTCTCTTCTCTTGTTGTACACTCTCTTAAATTTCCATTGGTTTTCTTATATGCACTGTAATCGTCTTACATTTTTTCAAATTCATACACAATTCATATGCTTTAGTATATGTTGCTTACTAAAGTAAATGTATTTGTATTGTAACTGACCTTGAGACTCTTTCTTCAATACAAAAAAAAATTTTTTTTTTTTCATTTACAGCAGGTGGCCTATATTGCTCCACTTACTTTTCATATGTTTAAATCGATTTTTTTTTAATACAAATATAAGCCTTTAATACCATATTTCCATATGAATTGAAATCAAAAATATTTCAAATGACGAGTGTGATGCCATCATTGCTAACAATTGTTACAAATAAAGTTTGTTTCTTAAGTCTTTTGTTTGTTATAAACTGAAATTTCCAATTATCAAATCAAAATCAACTCATAAGTAGACAATTTCAATGTAAATTTGATGACCAACTTGTCAATAAAAAAAAAGGAAAAGAGTTTGTTTCTTAAGTCTTTTGTTTTGTATTGACAAACAAACATGGCCAGCATAGAAAAACTGAAAGAAAAAAGTTTATTTCTTAAGTCTTTTGTTTCTAAATGAATTCATTCATTTGTTGTACGTATAAAGAAACATAAATAGGCCCTCAGCAACAGAATTTTAATTCAAAATTTATTAAATAAACACGTCTAAAGGGTCACCTTTTAATATCAAATAAAATTTTCATTTTCAATTTTTCCCCTTTCCTTTCAGCGTACCGCATCACTGCTTGCAGTGGTCTTAATCCTATTCATACACACTTCAGGCATACGTGCCGAAGAGGAAAAAGAAAAGTCAGCAGGTGCTGGTGAAGAAAAAAAAGTCGAACCCGAAGAGAAAGAAGCTGAAAAGTCAGCCGATGGCAAAGAAGAAGACAATGCCAAACCGAAACGTGGTCTCCATAGCATAGGCAGCTATCATCATCATTTCGGTGGCCATCATCATACGCATACACATCATTATCCCATACATAAAGAGAAAATCATTACAATTATTAAGAAAGTACCAGCACCATATCCTGTAGAGAAAATTGTCCATGTGCCCGTGGAGAAAGAGGTCCATGTGCCCATAGAGGTTAAAGTACCGAAACCATATCCCGTTATCAAGCATGTGCCGTATGAAGTGAAGGAAATTGTTAAAGTAAAGGAAGAAGTGCCAGCACCATATCCGGTGGAAAAGAAAATCCCATATCCAGTACATGTACACTATGATCGTCCAGTGCCCGTTAAGGTATACGTGCCAGAACCTTATCCCGTTGAAAAGAAAGTCCATGTACCCGTCAAAGTACATGTGCCTGCACCATATCCTGTTGAGAAGAAAGTCCATTATCCTGTTAAAGTTCATGTACATGTCGATAAACCATATCCCGTGGAAAAGATTGAACATTATCCAGTTAAGGTACCCTATGATAAGCCAGTGCCTTATCATGTTGATAAGCCAGTACCCTATCATGTTGAGAAACCCGTACCAGTGCCGGTGATCAAAAAGATACCTGTACCCGTACATGTGCCTTATGATAGACCTGTACCAGTACATGTTGAGAAACCAGTACCCTATGAAGTTAAAGTGAAAGTGCCCGCACCTTATCCCGTTGTTAAGGAAGTGCCGGTTAAAATCGAGAAGCATGTACCCTATCCCGTTAAGGTGCCTTACGACAAACCAGTGCCCGTACACTTGGAAAAACATGTGCCCGAATACCATGAGAAACATTTCTTCTATAAGGAACCCGAATTCCATTACAAGAAAATTGAAAAGGAGGAGCATCATCATGATGAGAAACCAATTGTAGAACATCCCGAAGAAGGCCATGAGGAATATCCATATGAGGATCATGAAGAGCATGGTGGTCATGAGGAGCATGGTGGTCATGAGGAGCATGGTGGTCATGAACAACATATCCAGGTGGAACATCATGAGGAGGAACATGGTGGTCACGAGGAACATGGCCATGAGGAATATCAAGGTCATGGTGGTGGTCATGAGGAGCATGAGCAGCATGCAGCCCAAGAGGATTATAAATTTGAGGGACATGAAGGCTTCCAGCAACAAGAAGTCCATGAAGAATATCATCACCATCATCAACATGAACATCAACATCATGAACAACAACATCAAGCAGAATATCATCATGAAGAATCCGAGGTGCAGCATGGTCATGATTATACTGTTTTCAGTAATAATGATCATTATCAACATCATGGTCATTATTAAGTTTGTGAAAAACTAATTTTGATTTTTTCTTTTCTTTCTTTTCGTTCTCCTTCGTTTAGCATCACTAAAATCCCAACATTGAACAACTTCTTGCATTTCTAGTAACTGCCTGAGTGTGATTTGAAAGATTTTGTGATGAGCTTGATGGATATAAGAAAAAAGAGATTGTTGAGCGTGTTTAAAACGAGAGTTAAAGAGTGATATATTAGATAAATTGTTAAAGCCAACCCCCCCCCCCGTCCCCATCGTAGAATTACGGTAAACAATATTGGTAGCCATGACTACAGCAAACGTTTAAAGGACAAATGCAAACAAACCATACATGACTGATGGAAAGCAAGTAAAACTAAGTGATATTTTAGTTTAATTTACTTCAAAAGAAAGAAAAACTATAAAAAATATTAGAAACAATTCAATCCTAATAGTATTACATACGCAAATAACTCCTCTTCAACCCTCACTATTTAACCACCTCGTAAGCACTTTATTTTTAAACAGAAAAAAAAACGGAAAAAAAACAGAAAAAATTATTCTCCAGTTATTAAGTGTTAATTTTAAGTATTCAAGTGTAAATAGTTAATTTATAATACTTAAGCTGCCATGAGATTACAGTTTTGCAATAATAACAACAGAACTGCAAATGAATTTCTCCTACTTAAACCTAGCCATTTAACATCGGCTTATAACATCTACTACTCCTCCTCCTCCTCCGTTTAAGATATGCTGAAATGTTTGTTGTTTTATTTATATCTGGTGTAGCTTGTCTTCACTGTAATGTCCAGCTTAAATTTATTTTAAAAAAAAAATTTTTTCTTAGTTTTAAGTGCCAAATTATTATTATTTTTTTAGTTAATTTTCTTACTTACTTAATGAGATTAAACAAATTGGTTCTTTTGTTAAGGCCCAATTTGTTCCTTAGTTTAGTTTAGCCAAAATGTATGTTAAATGATTATAAATTTTGTATGTTCCTAGGGCACTAGCTTAATTAGTAGCACCCTAGCTAATGTATAAAATCTTCTACACCAAATAAGTCTTGAAATGAGCATTTGTAAACCTTATTTTAAGATTAACGTTAAAGAAGGATGTTTTAAATAAAAAAACAATAAAAAAAAACTCAAAAAAACAAATTCTTAAAAAATGTTTTCATTTATTCATATGCTTAGCATTGTAACACAGTGTAACTACATTAGAATTTTCAACGGCTATTGGCTATAAACGTTCTGGATTTTTTTTATTCAGTCTGCTTCGTCAAACGGTTATTCTGTTTGGACAGCGTACATATATACATAGTTAGTCATTACCACCCGTTAGTCAGGATTACTACCTAGTTTCTCCTACCAATCATGTTGTGTGTGTTAATTTTACACATGAGTTTAGGCCCCTACAGTTTAAAATTCAATTAGAATTCAGCTTCTCCCACAAACCATGTTGCGTGTGTTAATTTTAAATATGAGTGTAGGCCACTTTAGTTTAACATTCATTTAAAACCCAGCTTCTATCACAATCCATTTTACAGTTTAAAATTCAATTCCAATCGACAGATTTGCGAAAATTTTTCGTGGTAATTTTATTTTCTCTCAGAGTTTTTCCCAGAAATCTGCTGAGAATAAATCGATGAAGAGATATTTTCTTATATTTTGTTTTGATAGAATTGGGGCCTGAACCGTCCCCTTACGTCTAATAAGCCATCACACTTTCTACTTGACTTCGGCCAACTTACCATCCGAAAAATCATCTTCAACGATGATGCCTATTTCTAGACGAATGGGTACGACAACGAACAAAATACCAATCCACACAAGATGAAACAGCATCCAAAATGCATCCCAGAAAAATCACTGTTTGGTGTGAATGTTGTCCTGGTGGTGTAAGCGATCCATATTTTTTTGAGAAAAGCGTTGGTCGGGATCATCATTGACAACAGTGAGAACTTTCCATTGATGATTACCTACTCTTTTTTGGCCAGTATTGAATGAACTGGTCACCAACAAAATATGGTTTCAACAGGACAGCTTTACGTGCCACACAGCTCATGCCACATTAGATATACTAAAGTAACATGGACTCGCCGTCGTGAGTTGTGACATTTGACCCCATTAGACCTTTTCTTGTGGAAGTTTTTTTAAGTTGGAGGTGTATGCGAATAAGCCACAAACCAGAACGGTTCACAAAGCCAGCGTAACCTCTGTCACCAATTGAATTAAACTTCATTTTAAAGCCAGAGACATGGAACAATTGACATATTGGTTGCTCTCCAGCCAGAAAAGGCAGACATTTGAACGATATTATCTCCTGCACATGATTGTATCAATATGTGGGTGATATCTCGTAAACAGTTTGTTTTATTTAAATTTAAAGATATGAAGCACTAAAAAGAAGACCCAATTTAATAGGCCAAAAGTTTGTAATTACAGGAAGTCGCCTTTGTAAATCCATACCAGTGAAAAGAGATTGGCAAAGTGTATTGAAGTCGCCGCAGTCTAGTGGGTAGTGTGTTGGCTTATTAGACTTTAAACTGTAGGTCCTGCCACTCATGTATAAAATTAACACGAACAATATAAGTGGTGTGAGAAGCTAGGCCACAATCCTGACTGAAGGGTTGTAATGGTCAATCATGTATGTAAAGTGTATCGGGTATAGTAAGACTATCCATTTACTTGCAAACAAACAAGCTGCTATAAAGCCCTTCTATCCCGATAAAATTGATGGGTATTCTCAAATTAATGTTGGGGATAGCCAACTCAAAAAATTGATAGTGATCTAGACGATGACTTGTTAGAAATTGTTCAGAACTTTGAAGTGGAGATAAACAGAAGTCAGTTACAGAAGTAGACGATATGCAGACGCTATATTATAATAGCACAGACTAACACGAGTTTCGATATGACAGATCGTGAATGGATTTAGAATTCCTAGAGTTTGTGAAGACATATGAATGGCACTAGGCCTTATGCGTAATTTGGGAAACATAGTGAGCCTTCCATTTACTTTGATACTAAGTGTGCCACATGAGAACAAATACTGTAATACAGTTGCTAACAAAAAGAGTGTCATATAACCGTATATTAACATTTATTATTGAACATCGTTCTAGCAATAGTGGGCAGTAGGCCAGTATTAAAAAGATGTCAGCTTAATGCTTGAGCACAGTCACTCAAGCAAGGCTACGAATGATTGAGCTAACAGCCATTTAGATGGATTGAAATAAAACCCTACTTAAAGAAAAACAATACAAAAAAACCACAAATACTCCGCGACTTCGAATTGAGAATTCTTTTCTTAGGATATCATGAATAGAGTTCCTTCCAAATTTGTTTGCCTGCATTTGAAAGAATTTTTAATTGCAGACATAAGCCATCATTCTCATATGAAAGTAAGACATATAATGTCGATCCAATCGAATGTTTCCCCCTTTCTTGTTGCAAAAGTTTAGGTGACTGATAACCTAAACTTTATATGACAATTACGTACAGAGAACACAGAAGCCATAATTTCGTCATACTTAGTCATAACTAAGCATTCGCTAAACTCTTATGGAACTTAAGTCAGATTTATTTCACGTATAATTTAGAAATTCACCATAGTCTAGTAGTTATTGTGTTGTGTCTCCAACGGTGACTGCCTCTCAGTAGATTTCTGCCAAAAAACTCTAAGAAAATCTAAGAAAAGCAAACTAAAAGTAGAGTAGTGCAGATTAGTAGTATGGGACTTCTTGACCCATTTATTATCTCTTATGTTACCACATGAATTGTATCTTTTAGATCAGCTGCCTTTAGTTTTATATTTATGGCTTACATTTTTGCTTAATCAATTAAGACCAAACGATTTTTTTTTTTGTTTTTGTAGGTCGATTTAGTACACAACAATAGTGTCATCAATATTTCATCAGTCACTCAAAAAAAAAATAAGCCTCAAACAAAAGCCAAACAAAGAAAATCTATAACAAATGGAAATAAAAAATAAAAAATAAAATAAAATTCCAAACTAAAATGGAAAAAAAAAATACAATAACACGCCTATAAACTGTCAGTGACTAAAGCCAACAGCAGGAAAAAAAATTAAAAAAAAAAAAAAAGACGAGAAAAAAAAGGCAATAAAATTTTGAAAAATTGCATTTGCAAAGCCATAACAAACAATGCCAATAAATAAACCAAAAACAAACCAAACAAAACAAATTCAAAAAAAAAATAAATTTTTTTTCTTCATTAAACAGATGCAAATTAACAAACAATACCAACAACAACAGCCAACCCTATTGACTGGCAATCAAACTGCCGATAACAATTTGCCATTAAAAGACAAAAAGTTTGTGGTCAGTGAAGCAAGACTTTTAAACAAATTTACATAAAAATGCTATAATTTATGGGGCTTAAAACAATCATTGAAAGGCTATTAAAATAATTAAATGACACTTGAATTATTTGCAAAGAGAGAGAAACAAAGAATTTCATAAAAAAAAAACAGAGACTTAGTCACCTCAAAACTCCCTGGCGTATTTGGTCATAAGCAATTACATTTTAACAACAATTTTCCTGTAATACCCATTACGTTTTGCAGTAATTTATCATAAGAAAAATGTTATTTTCTTTAAAATAATTTAACACAATAACATATAAAGCACATACAGTGCATTAAAAAAGTCAATCATATGAAAATATTGAAATCATTGTAGTCTAGTAGGTCAGGCTTATTAGACATGAGCCTCCAAGTCAGACATCTCCACTAAAACCAAATACAAAAAAATATTTCTTCACTGACTTCCTCTCAGCAGATTTCTGTGAAAAACTCTGAGAGTAAATAAAATTGCCAACGAAAGTTTCTCAAAAAATTTTTCGGTCGAGTGGCTCCTGCCACTCATGTATAAAATTAACGTCCATAACATAAGTGACTTGAGAAGCTAGGTCGTAGTCCTGACTGAAGGATTGTAATGACCAATTATGTATTTTATATATGTACAGTGAGCTTCAAAGGAAACTGCACGCTCAATTTATACTACTTAAGGAGAGTACCCGAAAAAATTTGACAATATTTGGAAATTGTTTTTTCAATTTTAAAATTGAAACAATGAAAGAATTTTTAAAATAAAAATAACGTTATTTTATCAATGGATTTTTTTTAATGTACAGTTTCTTTTGATGCCCACTATATGTACGTTTACATTTCTAATAATTTTGTTTCAACAATAATTATGTTCCACACTGTATTTTATATTAAAACAATATAAGAACAATAGTGTTCGTTTAACAGTAGTGTTCGTAATGACCAATTATGTATTTTATATATATACAGTGAGCTTCAAAAGAAACTGCACACTTAACTTTTACTACTTAAGGAAAGTGCCCGAAAAAATTTTACAATATTTCGAATTTTTTTTTTTTCAATTTTAAAAACGAAACAATGAAACAATTTGAAAATAAAAATAACGTTAATTTAATAATGGATTTTTTTTTAATGTACAGTTTCTTTTGTTGCCCACTATACGCACGTTCACATTTCTAATCATGTTTTTTCAACAATAATTATGTTCCACACTGTATTTTATATTAAAACAATATAAAAACAGTAGTGTTCGTTTAACAGTAGTGTTCGTAATGATCAATTATGTATTTTATATATGTACAGTGAGCTTCAAAAGAAACTGCACACTCAACTTTTACTACTTAAGGGGAGTGACCGAAAAAATTTGACAATATTACGAAATTTTTTGTATCTTTTTTTTTTTTGTTTCAATTTTAAAATAAAAATAACGATAATTTATTAAGAGATATTTTTTAATGTAAAATTTCTTTTGATGCCCACTATATGTACGTTCACATTGCTAATCATGTTGTTTAAGCAATAATTATGTTCCACACTGCATTTTATATTAAAACAATATGAAAAAAATAGTGTTCGTTTATTTTTTTAACTTACTATTGTCTTTCTTTCTTTTTTCCAAACACAGAAAATTATAAAATATCGGTTACTAGTGTCAGACGTATAAATTATCAAACCATTGGTTTGACAAACAAGCCAAGCAATTTAGACTTCAAGCCTTATAAAGAAAATTTTAAACAAATCCAAGATATTTTACAGCTGCTGTTAAAAGCATCACTTAAAATAAAGTTTGAAGGCGAAATAAAATTTTAAATTAAAAAAAAACAAAATAAAATTACAAGTTAAACAATTTTAATTGCAGCCTTTGTAGACATTAAGCATATCCTCACTCAAATAAACTTCAACATCCAATAACAGCCTGTCGTATTAATACACGATGGTTCCGCATCAGATCATGTTATTTGTGTTACTGGTTTTTGAAGCTTATTTTTTTATTTATTAATAAACAAAATACTAGAGCACATTTTAAACTCAATATTATACTACGTTTGAAATAATCATTGTAATTAATGATTAACATTAATGATTCACGACATATTTACAACATATTACGTGCTTTTGCCAGGAAATGTATTGATTTTTTTAAAAAAATTGTAATTTCAATTTCATATTAAAGAAACATATTAAAAATTATAATAAAAAATAAAATAAAAACATGATTACTTACTTGATATATGGTATATTGGCTGGCACATGATATTTGGCACCAGGATCAAAGTCTTTTTCGGAACGTAAAACTGGTGGTTTAATGCCACTGTATTTCTCTCTGTAAAAAAAACAAAACAAAAAACATAAAAGAAAGCCATAAATCAGGTTTAAATTAAAGAGAAAAGAAAAATTAATTAAATTAAAAATAAATTTTGTTACAGAGAATTACGATATTTTATTGACTTTTCAATTTATCCTCGTTTTACATAATTTCCTGAGGCCAAAGAATTTTTTTCATTGTAGCAAGGGAAGACCTATTTTCCTTTTTACAAACAAAATGTGTGTGGCATATTATCGATATTTTTATTCTTTAAAAAAGCCTATTGATGTCAGTATAATATCGTTTATATGTCCTCCTTGACTGCTCTAGGTTGGGAGTATCCGAAATGTCCAATTTTCGTTGACTTTGGTGCCAAAATCAAACTGAATTTGGCTGGCAGCAGAAATTACGTTGGTTTGTGGCTTATTCGTTTAAACTTGCGACTTAAGCAACTTCCTTGCTTACTTATTTTGTCATTACAAAGCTTTAGTTAAGATTCAAACCTAGCTTCTCACACAACCCATATTGTGGGTGTTAAATTTATCCGTGCTTAGAGAAATGCCTACAAAATAACATCGATATTGAACAATAGATTTGAGGAACTTTTCAATTACAAGCATACATAACCTAATGGATTATTACAACCCTTTAGTCAGGATTACAACCTAGCTTCTTCCACCACCCACGTTGTGTGTGTTAATTTTATCAATGAGCTGCAGGACCTACAGTTTATAGTCGACTCCGAACAACAGATTTTTTGAGAAACTGTCTCATGGCAATTTTATTTTCTGTCAGAGTTTTTGCTAGAAATCTGCTGAGGGGCAGTTTTATTTACTCTCAGAGTTGTTGCCAGAAATCTGCTGAGAGGCAGTTGACAAAGAAATATTTTTTCGTTTTGCTAGAACAGCAACCTCTCGTCTAATAAGCCAACACATTACCTACTAAACTACGGCGACTTCAAAAAACCGCTCAATCTAAGAAAACCACATAGAAAGCGTCTAAAACAGTCAAATTTCACGATCTCAGTGGCCACTTCGCATTCACCTCCACAGGAGGTGACCATGCCCTTAAATACTTCGTGCAAAAATTTGCCAATCTAACATAAGCTGAGACACATAGCTCAACGCTATACAATCCAGATCATTCAACTGAAGCGAAAAGGAATTTGGAATCAAGGACATAAAGTGTTCGACGCTGAAGATAATGGTTTGGGCAACGCCCCCCTCACAGAAATATGAATCGATGACTCACATGGATTTCATCCTGATGAAATTCAATGAAAACTAAGGTCAGTTGACAGCTGCTTTAGACTCCATTCAGGGAATACACTTCATTGTCCACATGGTCTATGGCTAGCAGTTCATAGTGATTTGGCAAAACAGACTACATAATTGATAAGTCATCGGGGACTACGTGATCCATACTCGTACATGTGCCAGATAAGCGATTTAGAAATCCGATATATAAGCCGATACAACCTCCTCAAACATTGACTTTGTTGTCAGCGGTCAAAAGCCATTGAGATTTGAGATTTGATCCTTCAGAAGGATGCCCGAGAATACACACGTTTTTGAGGTTCCAATAGAATCGGAGGCAGCTTGACAGAAAAGTTTTGTTGCATTCATCATATAACCTGGATCTTTTAACTCCAGATTACGATTTGCTTTCAGTAAACGCATACATTTTCTTATAATTTTTGGAAACTTCAAAAATTTTCTGTGATTAAGGGCCTATTTACTTGGTTCTAAAAAAAATTTTTCAAAGAAGCTTAGAGGATACACCCTTCCCCACTCACCTCAAATTCCAATAATGGCAGTTCATGCGATGCTTATTAGCTGCGCCACTATACAAGTCATAACGCCAATTATCCAAAGACAAGGCAAAGGGCAGAAAGGCCACCTTATCAATGGCCATGGTAAACAGATAATTGATATCATAACTGCTCTCATCGACAGAGCGTTGCAACAAGCCCAAGGTCTGAAAATGCTTAGGTGTTGACACAGACAGTCCAATAGCATCTCCAATGGCTTGATGGAAGGCTAAAAAGATACAAAATTTTTCATAAGCAAACTTAACCAAAATCTCTTCATTTAGTTTTAACCCACCTGGATTAGCGCCATTCCGAAATACTTTGGGCAAATGCCTATACTGCAGGAAATACTGGATATGAGCCATTTCATGATGTACACTTATCAAGCTTTTCTGATTGATATCCGTGCACAGTTTGACACGGAAGTCATGTCGGTTGCAAAAATCCCAAGCTGAAGGCTCACATAGGACTCTACGATTTAACGGCTGTTCAATGACCGAATTTTGATAGAATTCTGGACCCACTGCAGACATATTTATGGATGTAAAGAACTCTTCGGCCAATTGAAACATAAGTAAGGGAGTGTAACCTTGTTCTAACATTCGGGGTGTAACATCCACTAGTTTTTTACCCGGATACGGTATAATAATATCCAAAACATTGGACCAAGACTGGGCATACATATTGCCCAATATGTGAGAGGGTATAGGAGCTATACGATTAATTCGCTCGGGACCATAATATTCCCTCAAACGACGGCGTACATAGGCATGTAGGGCTTCATATAGAGGACGTATTTGTTCCCATACAATATCAACATCTTGACGGAAATTCCCAGACTCATAGGCCAAATACCAGTATTCACCACCATTGGTGACATCTGAAATATTGGAAATTTTTTTTTTTTACAACTAAATTTGAAAATCTTTAAGGCACTTACTATTAGCATAGGCCACTTCATTCATAACATCCACCAGTTGTTCATAGCCATCTCTCATTTCCCTGCCAGCCTTGCGATGATATTCCACCCAAGTATGCTGTAGTTCATCCCAGTCCCGAGATTTCGCCATAATCTCTTTCAGATCGGGTATATAACGCAAATTGCATAGGAACGGCTGTTGGTAGGCACATATGCTGGCCCCATTGTAAATGTACAACATTTCATTGATCAAACGATTGTACTACAATTGAAGACTTGTTAGAGAAAATTTTCTTTCAAAGAAATATTTTTGACATGTACTTACTCGGTCTAAAGTTTCCAGAGGTAAAGCATTAGGACCCACTTCAGATTGCAGCATAAGTTGCCTGTACAAACGGCGATCAAATATTAATTCTTTATTAATCTGTCTTGATTGTAGAGAAACCAAACGTTGAAATTCCACATAACGCTGTTGAGCATTGAGCTGCAAGTATGGATTATAAAAATTCAATTAAAAATTTTTTTAATTGTGGCAATCAAAATAAAATTAAAGAAAATATCACAGTACATTAAAAACTATTGGAAACTCATCTACGAAGATTTATAATAACACATAATTCAAGAAAATTTTTTTTAGTTGTGTCAACCATATTATTCGCTATAGAAAAACAGTCAAAATCATATAAAAACTGTTCAGTTCTGAGTTGCAAGGATCTACAAGACGATTTCTTCTTAATTTCATTATAACAAATATGATTAACAAAGGATTTATAATAATTTAATAATTTAACAAAAATTATTTAATTGTGGCAACCATATTATTAGAAAAACTGAAAATAATCAAAATTATAAAAAAGCAATTGGGTATTAAGCTGCAAGGTTGTACTAATCGTTTTTTTTATTTAATTGCGACAACTATATTAATTTATTGTAGCAACCATATCATTAGTGGTACAATTAATACAAAAAATTAATGATTTTTTAAATT
Organism: Sarcophaga bullata; assembly: GCA_005959815.1. Lineage (NCBI taxonomy): Eukaryota > Metazoa > Arthropoda > Insecta > Diptera > Sarcophagidae > Sarcophaga > Sarcophaga bullata. The sequence continues at coordinate 150,646 of QOCX01000088.1, forward strand.
GATTGCACCGACTATACTTATTAGTTGTGGCAGTTATATTACTAAGTTTCAATGGAGTTTTTATTGAAATTTATTTGCTACAACCATATTGTTGTTTATAGGAACCATATTATTTACTAAATAATAAATTAAACAATATTTAAAAGCCTAACTTAATATTCGTTGGGCTTTAAATCTGGAGATTATAATATGATTGCCACAATCATAATTTATTGGTTTTGAAAAACATATTAAAAAATTATTAAAAAGAAGAAAAATTATCTAAAAACTAACAATATAGTTGCCTCAATCATAAATGTTATGAACTAAAAGAAGAAATACATTCGTTTGAAAAATTTTAGATCTCCCAAACATACATGTGCCAGCAATAATGTTAAAAATATAATTGCTGTCATCAAATACTTTGGTTGTAGCAAACATATTTTGAAAGATGAATAAAATTGTTGTATTTTCAATCTAAAATTTTCAGTGTTCTATGTATGGAAACAAAAATATTTTCAAACTTGAAATTTAGTTGCTGCAACTAATTATTTTGATTGTGGGAAGTATACATATCTTCTTTTTTAGATTATTCAATATAAAATAGAAGAAGATTGTATAGATTTTAGTTTAGAAACCTAATTTTCTGTTGTAGAAATCATAAATTTCAAACTTAGTTTTCGTGGGATAATATTTTAGTTGTGGTGAACATATTAATACTATATTACAACATTATTGTTGTAAAAACTTTGGACTTTAAATCTAAAAACTAAAATATTTTATATATGAAATAATAGATTTCAAGTTTTAAATGTAATTACTATAATCAATCAATTTTGGTTGTGGCAAACATATATACTTTGTTTGGTTGTGGTAACCATATTTGTATTATATTAAATATAAGAAAACTAATTACATTTCGAATGTAAAAGGTAAACTTTTATATTTGGGAAAACATAAGTAAATTGTCATATTGAAAGCACAGTTTCAGTAAAAAAAAATATTATGGTTGTGGTAAACATATTCCGTAAAATATGATTCATGAAAAAAAATCTTTTTTTTTTTCAAATTAAATCTTAGAAAAAGAAATAAAACTGTTTTAATAAATTTCATTATAAGTTTCATTAGTTAATTAAAATACCTATATAATATGATAGCGACAACCAAAATTTTTTTTGCAAAAAATTGAGATTCTAATATTACTTGTAATCTAGTAAAATAGTTTCAAGTTTGCTCAGGGTCAAGGCTTTTTAAGTATCTTCAAAATGTACTCAGAATGTGGTTTCTTTAATTATAAAGCATACCCTCGTATTAATATTGACCTTCAGACTTGGGAACCCATTATTACAGTATTAAATACATACTCATACATGTGACTTTTCTTATAATAATAATGGGAGAAAAATGTTTTGTTTTTAATGAAACGAAAAACAAAAACAAAAAAAATAAATTCAATTGATCTGTAGACATGCAATACCCCTTAACAAAGTAAAGAAGAGAAATTAACAGAGGGGGCAATCAAAGGAAACTGTCTTATTTAAAGAAAATGATTCATTCGTTACAATATTTCAAAAACTTTTCCCGTCTTTCACTTTATTTTGTAATTCGTTTTATTATTCTAATCTGCTAGAGACATAACCCCACCCATCTTTTTATTATAATTTGACACGAGAAAATCATCTTTAATTCATGAAACATTTACAGTCATAATTATTACAATCATGATTATCATGTAATTACTCACCGCTTCCGTTTGTGTAAATTCATTAACATTCGTTTCGAAATTCCATTGGGCTGCCACATTGGCCGTACACTCCAAAGAACCCTTTTGATCGGTTTCCACCAATAAATTACGCAATTTTTCCAATTCAATTTGATAGCGGCGATCCTGTTGCACGCGTTGCCTATCGCCATAACGTTGATTCAAATTGAAACGATCCTGATTACCATTGTAGGGATTTTGAAAACGATTGGGATCCTGATTATTGGGATTAAAGGTTGTGGTTGGAAAGAAATTATTTGCTGGTGGTGTGGGAGTGCCTTCATTTAATACGTTATTGGGGTAATCATATAAATTGCTATTGATTCTGGGTGGTTGTGGTTGTTGTGGCTGATTGTAGTTGTTGCCATAACGATCATTATAAGTATTCTGATTCAATTGCTGTCTGTTATGATTGTCATAAACATTATCATTATTAAAGTTTACTTGACCATTATAAAGATTCTTATCACTGAAAGGTGAATCCGAACCAAAACTAGAATTAAATTGCCGATAAGGTTGATTACGAAAACCATAACGCATGCGTTCATCATAGGTTTGGCCATTCTAAAAAGGAAATTCATAAAGCTCTTTACCAAAAAAAAAGAAAATATTTTGAAAATTTCGTTTCACTTACCCTAAAATCATCGGAACCATCATCATTACTTAGATCTTCCGTATAGGGTGGCCCAAATCTTTGATCTCTATCACGATCTGCTAAGGCCTGGGCCGGTGTTGTTGATGGAAAACCATTATAAATGATTTGTGGCTGTGGTGAGGGTATTGGTGGTAAGGGTGGTAAATCTAGTTGGGCTTTGGCATTCGCTTTCGTTAGCGTTGGTACAGTAAGGCACAAAAGTATGTGGATATGGATTTTCATATAATTTTTAAACATTTTATTTTCCCTTAATTATAGGATTTAAGCATTAAAAATAATTTTTTTTTGTTTGTATTTAATTTAAAGGCATTTGCATTTGTTTTTCTACTGGAACGAAGGAATTTTCAAATAACGAATATGAATTGTGCGTGAAATTTTTGGAGTAAATTTTTTTTATTTTTATTTATTTTTTTATTATTTTTTATTTATTTATTTTTATTTAATTCTAATTTATTTATTTTATTTTATTTTATTTTGTCTTTTTTTTTTGTTTTTATTCGAAAAAAAAAAATTAAATTCTTGTGCCATCACTTATGCTCCTTTTTTTTGACAAAAATATTGTACGCATGTGCCTTAAGTCTTTTATTTAACTTGAAACGATTCCACAGCTTAGATAAACAACAACCGAATTTAAGTTTAAATTTATATTTCCATTCAATTTAAATGCATTAAGTTGGTTTTATTCTAAACTGGGCTGTTTTTTAAAAAAAAATTCACTCAGAAAACCGGCAAATTCTGAACAAATCCAGTGCTTTACGCAAGAGATTCGATTCTAATTCCTAAGCTCACGTATTGTTTTGCAGATCACGGATTTCTGTAGCTACGAAGCAAGTAACTCATGCAGATTTAACCATATTCCCACTAATTTTACTTTTCTTGATTCAAAAACCATCAAAAAGGCAAAGCACTGTGCATAACGCAACAGAATATTGCTGTGGCCACGTAGTCTGGAGGAAGACAGCGAAATATTGAGTTGACCTTTGTCCTTGGTCGTATACGTGAAAGTGAAAGCAGTCCTTAGGCTTTTACATCAATTAAAATTGGCTTTATAATACGTTTTACACGAAATATGCAAGAAGCCGCTACAGTTATTGATCACTGCTATTGAGTAATGCTGACTGAATTTTTATTTTCAAAAATTTATCAGGACCTTTGATTCCTACAAGACGGCCTAACAATAAATCACCGCTCATAGCTGAAGCAAATGATTATGGATCACATGAAACAATATTTTGCAGGCGAGATCATGGACGTGCTTAATTTTTTATAACAGAATTTTATGACTTGAGAGCGCTATTCATTTGGTAATCTTCTCATATTGAAATGACAAACTTTATTGATCGTGTTACATACTCTTTTAGTTAAACATTAAATTTTAATTTAAATTTTAGCTATTAAAGACCACTTTATTATGAAATTAACTTCCAAAGAAAATGAAAACATTGCCGCGGTATAGAAAATGCTTGTTTTTGTGAGCCTGTTTTAAGTGCAATAAATTTTGATTTGTTTTTTTTTTTTTACGGCAAAAGGCCTATTTTTAAGATGAAATTCAAAACATGAAAATTCAAGTCCAAATGGTCTTAGTTAGTAGTGTGTCAAGTGCAAAAATCCTAGGTATTTTACGATTCTCTGATTCTAGGCATTAAATGGAATTAACCGCAATGGAAAAAGAAAATGAGAATTATTACAAATTAATTCTCAACAAAGACAAAGTGACGAAGGTTTTACGCTGATAATTCAAAAAAAAAAACAATTTTCGAACACTTTCCCTCATTTCTCCCTTATCTATCTTTCCGTTATTCCAACATAATGCCCTGCACTGGAGGGGATTCATCTTTTTTTTGTTTTAGGCCTTCGAAAAGCGTCAATTTGAAAAATAATTATTTTTTTTTCTCTTAACATTTCAAGATTTTAGAGAAAAAAAACTTTTTTTTTTTTTTGTGAATTTTTGTATACAAAACAGTAACCAAAACCATAAAATTTTCTCAAACAGCGATGCAGTTGTTTGTAACCTTCACAGTTTAACAAACACACACTAATTTCATAAAATATATTCACAGGTTCATTTTGATTTTTTCGTTTTCTTTACTTAATTCTTTTTTTATTTTTTTTATATGATTTGTTGTAAATGAACAGAATTTGAATGATAAAAATGTTTGATTTTAAACAAAGGATTTGTTTATGATATTCGAAAGAAAAAAACTTTTTTTTTTTGATTTCAAATAACTTTCGATGACACACTTTTTTTGGGAGGGAAATAAAAATAACACACTCACTTTCTTTTCTAAGCACTTGTTTTTTTTTTCTTGTTAATTATTTAACAAAACATTGGTTTTTTAACAAAAAAAAAATTCCTAAAAATTTAAAATTTTTTGTAGGCCTACTGTAATATGCTTGATTGAAGAAAGTGTCACTGGGTCTATTAAATCTTTCTTAGAAGTAGAAAAACCATAATTTTTCAGATCATAATAGAATTGAATGTATATGTGCGATGAAAGGTGGCCTATTTATTAAATTAAAAGGTCATGACGAAATAGATTTTTTTTTTAAGGATTACAAATATGTTCCTTATGTTGTTCGATTGGCAATGCATTTATAATAGGAGGTAAAGCCCAGCTTATTAGAAATTGTAAATTATTGTTGGCTGAATGACGAATGCTTAAGAACTTCCATTTAAGAAAGGCACTGTTGTTGAATGAGACCTGGCGTTGTTTTGGTGGATCGTTATTTCTTTTCTAATACGCATAACAACCTCCTAATTAAACAGCCGGAGCTTTGGTGCTTCTATGGCAGAGCGTTGGAATGCAATACTTCTACTATTTGCCAAAGCAAATCCCGTGTCCACAACGTCCATAAACAAAATTGCCGAATTCTATGTGAAGCACAACCAAACACAGTACAAACACTACTAATTCACTCTAAAAGATTCCCTGTTTGGAGCGGTGTGTGGCCAGGCAGCAGCGTGGAAGCGTTAGGTTATGTTGGATTGAAGTAGTAACTTTGATTACCAAAGCACACTTGTGTACGCATAGCAGCCTGTTATGACGTCATAGGTAAGCGCAATCCCTGTACTGACTAAATACCACCAAACTCATTGAAGAAGTTAGTCAGCGCAAGGGCTAAACTTTCTCAATAATTTCAGAAATCGCAATGTTACAAACAATTGAGCACAGTACCATGCAATGGCAACTGATTTTCTCTTAAAATGGAAGATTTGTTCTTGGTTGACATGGGGTTTCATAACGGATCATGTAATTTAACCCCATTAGACAATTATTTTTGTAATTATTTTTGTAGGAGATTTGTAAAGTCCCCCCTGGTAGAGGGATAAGCCAGCCATTATCAGGAAATCAGTTTCTAACAGCTGAGGTTATTAGAAAAATTATCAATTTTTGTATTTGATTTGAGGGATCATACGTAATATTTTGGTTCGTCTTTTGCCTCTTTATATAATTCTAAAAAAAAAAAAAATTTTCGTATTATTTTTTGAAGGCCCTTATTTCTATATATTAAGCCATTAAATTGTTGCTGGAAAGGACTCAAATTAGTAAAAATGTATTTTGCTTTCCTTTAATTTTTTTTAATGCCATCAAATTTTTTTCTTTCTTTTTTTTTTTTTTTGATTGAGGGCCTATTTTGTAAGTTGTTAGCATTTGGAAAGAATATACTTTAAGTCGACGTTAAAATATCTTTATATTTACAGACTATTCTCTTTCAAAATTCATTTAAAATTTCTAAATGAACTTCAAATTAACTTATTTTTGTAAATGGAGGCCTATTTCACATGTTATAAGCAACGAAATATTTTACACTAAACGAGAAAAAATATCCTTATTTGAGGAAAGTGCTTTCGTTTTCAAAATAAACTCACTTTATTATGAAAATTTTATTTATTTTTTAGTTTAGAGGCCTATTTAGAAGCATTTAAGACCGAAAAAATTATTAAAAAATTTTAATTCAAATTTTTTTTGTTTTGTTGTTGTTTTTATAATTTTATTGTTCTTAAATTGTTATTATTTATTTATTTAAATCATTTCCTTCGTACATATTATATATACAACGTATAATACCGTGTTAATAATATTTCTATGAATTCAAGTTCAAGTTTAAAAATATTTCTTTTAAATTTCTCACGATTTTATTAAATTATTTCTAAAATGTATTCTAAAGCTATTGCATATAATTTAATATATTTTTTTAATTTAAAATCGTTTTCTTTTTTTTATATTTTCAAAACCGTAACCGTATTGTATGTAACGCGTCTAAAACACTACTGATTACTTACGTTAATTTCAAAACTTTTCTATAAGAATATTTTCTGTTGCTGTTTTTTGTTTGTTATCAACAATAACAACAACTACATTTAAAAAAAAACAAATTCAAAAAAAAAAAAGTTCACACAAAAACAATAACATGATAATAAAAAAAAAATTCAAATTTGTAACGTTTATTTAGAGAAAAAAAATATCAAAAAAAAAAAGGTTTTCAACAATAAGTAACGAATAGTTTGAGTATATTTTATGAATTTAGACTTTAAGAAGACACACATAAGTAAACGAAAGATATAAATATGCATTCGTATGTATGTATACTAGTATGTGAGTAATTGAAATACTCAAAATTAGCACCAGCAACTGACACAGTCGTTAAAACAGTGCTATCAAGCAGCCCTAATAGGAGGAGTATATCGTACACACAAGCATGAACAATGGGAAAAAGTAAAGGTATTTTGTGAGGTATAGGTAGTAATTTCTCATTGGAAAATATTAATGAACAGTTTATTTTATTATTCGATTAATCGTTTAAATAATAGGTTAGCACAGTATTTGTTTATAAAATTGTTTGTCTAGAAATAAAGAAAAATTGAAAGAGTTGAAAATGTTTTTAAACGCCTTTTTTCATTAACGAAAAATAGAATACTTGATTAATCGGATACCCGAATAATCGGATAATCGAATAATCGGGTACACGAACATTAGGGTACTCGAATAATCGAATAATAGAATAATCGCGTACTCGAATATTAAGGTACTCGAATAATCTGATAATAGTATAGTCGGGCACTCGAATAATCAAGTACTCGAATAATCGATTAACGAATAATCGATTAACCATAAATGAGTTAAATAAACTACTTGCACTGTAATAAAACTTTTTATGGAATAAAAAGGTTTACAAAATGTCTTTTTTATTAGATAATCGGTTACTCGATTAATCGTTAAGGAAATAATCTATTAAGATGTCATTCTCCATAGAATGTTTTTAAAAGCATATTTCCATTGACGAAAAATCCGGTACTCGAATAAACGAATACTCTAATAATCGGGTACTCGAATGCTCGATAAACGAATAATCGCTTAACCATAAATGAGTCAAATAAACTACTTGCACGGTAATAAAACTTATTTATGGGAACAAAAATGTTTATATAAGTCCTTTTTTATTAGATAATCGGTTACTCGATTAATAATATAATTACATGAAGTTCTGTTTAAAACGTTTTCAAAAGCATTTTGTGTTGAATGGAAAATTGGACATTTGAATTCTCGGTTACTCGAATAATCGTGTACGCGAATAATCGATAAACGATTAATCGAAATCAGTTAAATAAACTGCTTGGAGTAGTTAAACATATTTATGGGAACAGAAATATTTATATAAACTAACATCCAAAAAATGTTTTTATTAGATAATCGGTTACTCGATTAATCATTAAAAAATTTATTTGATAATAACCATGACGCTTTACTTAGAATGCTTTTAAAAGCATTTTTTCATTAACGAAAAATCCGGTACCCGAATAATCGAGTACTCGAATAATCGCGTATTCGAATAATCGATTATTCGCTTTCTCAAATGTACTTCTATTAATTTCTTGTGCTAAATCCAACACATATACAATTCTTAAGAGAATTTCGTTAAGCCTTTGGATTATAATTATGGCGATCAGGTGCATAATTAATCGATTATATATATAATCGGTTAGTCGAATATTATCGTAATAAGTGTTTGTTAATAACACAGTTTAAATGGTGCCGCCAAACTTCTTAATTTGTTTACCAACGTTAGCCAAATTACTGGATATACGATTTAAAAACAGGAGGCCTATTTATTATACAAAAGGTTTTTAACCCTTTTTGGGTTTTTCCAACCCTCTTAATTAAATTGTTAACTTTATCAGCTAACTTAGTTAAATTTGTATTGTTGTTGGTTTTAATCATGTTTTGTTTTTGTCTTAACGTTGTATAAGCCTGAAATGAAAAGTTTTTTTTCTTTTTCTTTTTAACTGCCGTTGTTAACAACTTTAAAGTTGACCTAGGCGTGTGTAAGCGTAACGCAAAAGTCAAAGCATAAAAATAAACAAATAAAAACAACAACTTATTTGCCATAAAACTTAAATTTCTACACTCTAAAGTTATCTGAAATATGCGGGCCTATAACAACTTTATATCAGTTATGCTGTGGCATTAGTGTGTCAACAAAATTGTCTTAAAATGCGTGCGGCATGCACAACTCTTTAAATCAAATGCTGGAGATAATGACCCAATTAAGTACGTTTTTTTTCTATTTTGTTTCTCTTCTTAAGGCCTATTTGAATGGTTTATACGTGAGTGTGGGTGTATGGGAGTAAATCCTTGTACAGTTTACATGGCAAATTTCATTAATTAATTCAGTTGCGATTACAATGACAAACAACAATTTGAAACGTCATCGCTGTTTGGTAAACCAATACCACCATTGATGTTAGCAAAGTAACTGAAGTGATTATTCGTTGAAATTTTTTTTTTTTAATTGTGGGAACTAAAACTAAGAAGAAAAAATTCAATAAAAAAAATTTGCCTGAATTCAAGTGGTTACTTGCATTTGTTATTCGGATAATCGTTACATTTCATTTACTTTTTATACTTCATGTAAAGGGGACACATGGAGGAGTTATTTGGTCCACGTATGACTCTACAAGGTAGTCAAACTTTTCGCTCCGATCAAAGCCAAGCTGAACATTTAGCGGCCTTTTCTAGGGTTTGAAAATGAATGGTTACCGTTGGTAGTCAAGCACTGTGATGGTTACACCTCACTTGAACTAAAATCTCAGCATTATAGTAACCGATAACAGATTGTCTGTTGCGTCATATTTTTACGTTGCTCGCAAAGAAAATCCACATCTAAGTGTGGAATCCTAATGTGCCCCGATATGATAAATTTGGAACTCTTTGAGGTTGTAGAAGATACTTTGCCTTGATCAGTAATTATTTCAAGACTTTTCGCTTGAAACAGAGCTCTGTATTCTAGCACGGTTTATTCTTTAAAGCCTTCTTTTCGGAAGTGCCCGTATAAATTGCGGGTCAAACTGGTCTCATATTATTCTAGTCATAGTTTCTATAGGCCTAATCAACACAGCAACGAGCAAAGAACTAAAATCTAACAGTCTTCAGCTCCAGTGTAAGAAAGGTTCTATTTGCCTCAGTTATACAACTACATGCCAGTCTCTGTATCTTTGCCAAATCCATCAGAGCTGTTTCTATACTCAGGCTCAGCCTACTTAAAAAATGGCCACTGAGGTCACAATCTGTCAGCCCGTCATAGCGTACATCCAACATGCATGGGATTTTCCTGTCATGCCATAGCTTCTGTGTATCATTTTGGCATGAAAGTTAGTTGTTCAATATTCCCTGCCTTCTGTTTTCGTATTATTATCTCAACCAAGAGCGGAGAGTCCATGGTTCGAAACCTAACTCACACATCTCGTACAAAAAAAAAACGAACAAATTTTTTTCAGCGACCTTCTCTCAGCAGTCTTCTGGAAAGACTCTGAGAGTAAATATATCAAATCTATCGTCCAGAATAGTTTAGCAGGTAATGTGTTGGCTTATTAGACGAGAGGCCACGGTTCAAACCCCAGGTTTGACACTGCGACCAACAAAACTGCGTACGAGAAAATACGACGAAGAACGTCGACTACCTCTCAGCAGATTTCTGGCAATTTCTGAAAGTGAATAAACTCTGCCATTAAAAAGTGTCTGAAAAATCTGTCATTTGGAGTCTACTTTAAACTGTAGGTCCCGCCACCCATGTAAAAATTAACAAACGCAACATAAGTGACGTGCGAAGCAGCATAAACTTGACGGATGGCTAGTAATGACCAATTATGTATGTATGTATGTATGTATGTATGTATGTTTGTATATATGTATGTATGTATGTATGTATGTATGTATGTATGTGTTCTGCCTATCATCCTCATCATATTATCTCATCCAAGAGAGGAGAATCCGTAGTTCAAACCCCAGCTTATTTATGTAGTGCAAAGGAAATACGAAAAAATTCTTTTTACAACCTCCTCTTAATAGTCTTTTGACAAATCTATCGTTCGAAGTTGTTGTAATATTGTATATGCCGCCACTCATGCATAAAATCAACACACTCTCGAAATGGATGGTGGAAGAAGTTTGGTTGTAATCCTGACTAAAGAGTCGTAATAAGTAATTAAGCAAGTAAGGAAGATGCAGTGGAGACAAACATACCAAATATGGGGGAAAGGAGCGATATATACCAATGCCTGTCAGTGAGCGATGAGTGATAGGCCCTTATATCACTCACATAAAATTGTTTAAACAAAACACTTCGATTAATTACTGAGATAAGCGAAATGAAATATGTTCACACATCTTCCCTGTCAATTGAACAATGATCGTGGGAACCTTTTTTGTAAGTATCCTCTTAACATTACAGGTGTTTAGTTTAAATGCTGCTTTAAAATTCCATTTCATATGCTTAATATTCACAGCATACAACAACAATTCATACCTTAAAACACTATTTTGAATATTAAAAAATCGATTCCCTAACACAGGGGTGTGTCACGTTTCAAAAATTAATGCAAAAAAAAAATGCAATTTTTTGTAAATAATTTGTTAGGAAAATAATTTTGTTTTATTTTTTTTTTTATAAATAAAATAACAACAATAAAGCAAGCTGTAATAAATATTAAAGATTTCTAATGAATTTTTATAAAGAAAATTTGCCACCCCATACTTTACATATAATAATACGAGTACGTATATGAGTATACAATATTGCAATGCAATGCTTAATTAAATACTCTAATGAATTAAGCATAGAAAATGAATAGAATAATTAATAGAAATGAATAGATGAGCTGATGATCATTAAGAAAAATGTATCTTGTAGTCAGTCATTCACTGGTAAGGGTTTAAGTATGACACATTAAATCGTATTCACTTCACTTGAGTTCACTTTAAATTTGTTTTCTTTTTTGTTTTTGTTGTTGTTGTTGTTGTGTTGTGATTAAATAACAATGCAGTAGTCACTTAATTATACTTTTGTTTGTAAACTTTAAAGAGACACAAAAAAACAACAACAACAACAGATACAATTAATGACGGAATTATTTTTCGCAAAACAAAAAAAAACAAAAAACTACAAAAGTAAATAAAAAAAATCGTATTGAAGTGTTACTAGAGTTTAAATGCAAAAAAGAAATGAGATTTATAGGTAGTCAACGAAAATTAGAGGCGCTACATAAGAAATTATTTAGGTTAGGTAAGTTAGGTTAGATGGTGAAATCTCCTTGAGGTCTAAGGTGCTACTTAGGCCAGACTTCGATTAATCACCCAATTTCAATATAAATCTTCCTATTAAAGCAATCTTTATATTATAGAGTCTAGAATGATAGCAAATGAGGGGTTAAAGACCTTCCCATCATCATGATAACAAAGATGAAGAACAGTTTCTACCTCCATCTCAGATCCACAACTCCTGAGGATATCATTTGTGAGAATATCGAGTCTTTCTTTCTATATAACTGAGACAAACGAAACATCAGAACATGTTGGCCTTTAAGTGGTGTGAGAAGTTTAGTCGTAATCCTAACTGAAGGGTTCCAATGAGCAATTATTTATGTATGTTTGTAAACGAAACGCCAATGCAATCGGAACACCTATAACATGTCGAAAATATTAAGCTCTATACTCGCCCTAGCGCGTTCATCCCATTTAAAAATTACCCTTTCCCTAAGAAATCACCAGAACTCAAGTTGGAAAATGGACATCTAGGTGACGTTAGCAAAGAACGTGATAGTAGTTTGGACATGTAAGTATAAGACTTTCTAGAAAATCCCATCACCCAACTAGCACTGTGTCGGTTTCTAAACTACCATGTCCCCTATCTCTACAGTAGACTGTAGTCCCTTTAGTCGAAATTTCACAGCCTACTCTATCCGTTTGAAGGCATTGGTAAAACACAAAGGTTCCACCGTGAACCTCCGGATCATTACACAAGAAGCTAGAATCCAAAAATCAAATCTCTGATAAAGAAAATTATTTAGAACCTTAAGTTGACTGACCCTACGGCCTAGAACTAGACCAATTTTGTCTTTTACTTCAATAGAAATTCAAAAGGCAGCTAATTGGAATGTCTTAGTTAAAGTGAAACAAAGTGTACTAGTGACTAGAACAGTTGACGGCCTGTGAAGTCTATAGATTAGTCTGCAATAACATTGGGATTTTGGCACACGGTACTCACAGATTGATAAGATGGTTGGACAATAAAAGGGAATAAATATGTTACAGAATTATTGTAAAAAGGTAAGAGAAGGGTAAAAGAAGAGCCTGAGACAGGCATACATAATTACAACCCTTCAGTCAGTATTACAAACTAGCATCTCACATCACCCATGTTGTATGTGTTACAGTTTAAAGTCGACTCCTAACAACAGATTTTTGAGAAGCTTTTCATGGCAATTTTTATTTACTCTCAGAGTTTTTGTCAGAAATCTGCTGAGAGGAAGTTGCCGAAGAAATATTTTTTTCTATTTCGTTTTGATGTCTGGTCTGGGGCTTGAACTGTGGCCTCACGTCTAATAGGCCAGCACACTACCTACTAAAATATGGCTACTTCTGAGATTGAGACCTTCAAAGAAAATCTCAAGTTTAAAACTAATCATGAAGTCTTCCGTAGGATCCTCGTAGTTGATTTTGTTAGAGGACAAAATTTCCCTACTTGGAATTCTAGTATGAAGTTTAGGTTCAGTAGGAGTATAATTTATTCCATTCAGACTTTGGGGACACTCAGAGACGGACAGGAAAGGTAATCAATTTAGCTTGAACCTCATAGCATCACATACGTATAACAGGCCTATCACTTGACAGAAAATCTTAGCTAAATGCCATACAACTTGAACTCAAAGTAGCAACATAAGCAATGGAAAATATGCGTTTCTTAAGCTTCGTATGGATTTTAAAACGCAAAATACTTATTTTTTTTATACGAAGTACAGCTTAATCATAAAGATCACGTCTTGTTTTAAGTCGTTCTTTATTTTTTTTTTTTTTTTGTAAAAACAACAACGTTAACAACAATAGACAACGAAATTATTTAAAGCATACATGCATGCTTATATGCTGGTGAACATTATTAAAATATTTAAAATAAATCGCATTTTGCAAATTGACTCTGAAACTAATTACGGGTGTAAGAAAAATAAAAACAAACAAAACAGAAAAAAACAAAAACAAAAACAACTACAACTACAAACTAAAAAAATGAATCATAAAATCATTTCATCAAATGAATAAAATGCAGTGTGGCTGTTTAAATAGAATTTTAAAAAACTATTTAATTAGATGTACTAACACACACACACTTGCTGGAAATAATATGCTGCCCAACAGTTTGTCTGAATTAATTGCATGCAAGGTCTACCCCATACACACATTAAGTACTTTAAAGTATTTGAGGGAAGTAGAATGAATGCCCATGGAAATCTTAATAGAAAATCATTAAACGTGACAGTTTTTGGCAATTATTTGGCAGCCTTAAAGCCAGTGGTTACAGTCTCGTAGTGCTACTGATAAGAACTTTAGTGCATAGCCTTGAGGTTTTTCAATGATGCAGTTTTTTATACCCACTGTTGTAGTTTCAAATGATCGTAGTTGTATATTCTATCAGTATTAGGAAAATAGACAAGGAAGAAGAGATAAATAGTGTTCATAACATTAGAGTGTAAGAGACAAGATCAATTTTTTGTTGCCGTTGTCTACTAGACTACTATATTGGCCTATTAAACATGAAGTCTCGGTTCAAACCCTACGACAGACATCTCCAACAGAACGAAATATGAAAAAATATTTCTTCGGCAACTGCCTTTCAGCAGATTTCTGGCATAAACTCTCAGAGTAAAGAAAAAAATTGCCATGACAAGTTTCCCTAAAAATCTGTCATTTGGAGTCGACTTTAAACTGTAGGTTCCGCCACATACATACATACATAATTGGCCATTACAACCCTTCAGTCAGGATTACGGCCTAGCTTCTCACACCACTTATGTTGTGTGTGTTAATTTTATACATGAGTGGAAGGATCTACAGTTTAAAGTCGACACTGAGCGACAGATTTTTGAGAAACTTTTCATGGCAATTTTATTTACTCTCAGAGTTTTTGCCAGAAATCTGCTGAGAGAAGTCGCCGAAGAAATATTTTTTTTTTCATATTTCGTTTTTGATGTCTGACCGGGGATTTGAACCCTGGCCTTTCGTCTAATAAGCCAACACATTACCTACTAGACCACGGCGCTCTTGTTTTAAATTAACACACACAATCTAAGTGCTGTGATAGAAGCTATGTCGTAATGTATGCATGTATGCTGCACAGGACTATCTGTCTCCTATCATTTTCGATACAGATTCACAGCTCTTCGAGAAACGGCTTAACTACCAAGTCAGTGACTTTACTCAATGCAAAAAAGAGAGGGGAAGATGTGCTCACAGAAAAAAATTGCATCTTCTTGCAGGGATAAAAACGGAAACTTGGTTAAACATGCGGAGGTTATGAAGGCAACACTTTTATACTTTAACACAAGGTGCCAGCGACACCAATTCCGCCATTAAAGATGATGACGTACCGAATCCTATCGATAACAATGGCGTAAAGATTCCGCTGTCTAGCCATTAGGCGGTCAAAGCCGCGATTCTACAAACAATGAAGCTGCAGACCTTGATAACATGCACGATAATTTATTTAAGGCCGCAGGTAAAGATCTGGAGGAGTGCGTGCACCAGCTTATTTACAGGATGTGGCAGAAGAAAGTGTGCGCCATGTCCTCGGTCCTAAAGTGAAAAAGGGAGACTCCTTAGTATGCGTCAAATACAAGGGTATAAGCCTTCTTCGTATCTCATATAGGGTTCTGACGTACATATTGCATGAACGACTATAGCCGCTCTTCAAAAATCTGATTGAAACTAAACAGTGCGGTTTCAGACCTGATGAGTGCACCATCGATTACACCTCCATATGAGATTAAATGCTGGAGAAGTCCCATGAAGACTACACCGACACAAACCATCTTTTTCAGGCAGCCTTCGTCAATCCTTTAAGAAACCGTGTTTTTGTCACATTATTTGAGTCCAGTACAGCTGCGAAGCTGATAAGGTTCTACGGAATGACAATGAGCAACTCCTACAGCTCCGTCTAGGTAGGAATGGGCCCCTCCATTGTCAGACAATGAGATGCCTTATCATACAAATTCTTTAACTTCTTAATGGTTTTAGGCGGACAGAATCGGACATACTCATGACAGTCACAAAAAGTGCATTTCGCTTAATAGCTTTAGTAGAGATTATAAAGATGCACGAAATTTCCTAAGTATTTTAAATTGGTTCGATCGGCTCTTTACTGAGCAAAATAGAGGTGTAAGGGTTTTAAGACCCGCATCTCTGCCTATTTTATCTGATCCTAGGGAGTCCATGGGATAATAGTCGATCAACTAGTAGGCGATACTACTTCAAAGAACTTTAATTTATAATTTTATTTTATTTGAATCGCCTTGTGTAAGTATGAATACAATAATCTTTTAATATCTTAAATACGCCTAAACTTATGCAATAATTTTTATAGAATTTTCTTTTATATACAAATGAATACAAATGGTTGAATATTTTAAGGATGGTAGTTGAAGAAAATAGATCACGATTGGCACTCTAAAAAAAAGATTAAAAAAATGTGAAAGCATTTTTACATATAAGGGCCTATTTCATAAGATCGGGTTTACTTACTATCGGATTTCTCCCAACCAATTTCATTATTTTCCTTCACATTCTGTTCCATTAGCCAGTCATATAAAGGCCTATAGTACTCCAGTAAACCTTGTAGACTTAATTTCTCTTGACCAACCAGTACATTAAGAACCTCCTTAAAGCCTACCGAGGATCCCAAAGACATGGCTTTGCTGGAATTAAAAAGAAGAAGAACTGTTTAGGCATACACATAAATTTCGAAAGCTTTTTCTTACTAAATCTGTTGGCCCACTATAGAGTGGCCCGTTAGATCGCATAAATCCAAAGGTTTCTCGGGATCATCCTTAACATATTCCCCCGTTAAAGTGCAAAAATGCTCCAAAAGCTGATATTGTAGGACAATACTATAGATTTGCGTGGTGTATTGGTCATCAACTTCCATTATAAGTTTGGCGGGTGCATCAAAATCCTGATTGGTTCTAGTAACAGGCGGTTCGGCACCCGTATAGTCCTCAGTTAAACGCCAATATGCACAATTATCGTCCAGATCAATATTTTTATCGATAACATCCAAACGATAACGTTCCAAAATATAGAAAACAGGTATTAAAAATATCGTGCGCAGGCCCTAAAAACCGATTAGAATTATAAAAAATTGGTTTCAAAATCAGGGCTGTTTTAGAAACCTTACATGCACATAAAGCCGGTTAATACGGGCCTCTTTACTTTGATAAGATGAGTCCACGATTTTCAAACTTTCCAAATATTTTGGTGATGAGGCCGCCAAAGAGAAAAATTTACCCAAAGCATCACTTAAATTGGGTATTGGCTCTTCCTGATACAAGGTTGTAAGATTTTCATAGGCTCGATAATAATAAATATCGGAAACGGCCTCAAACATATTGAAAAATGTAGGCTCATTGACTATGGGGCAATAAGAAAAGTTAACATGATGTAGGCCATAAAATTTCCAAGCCTTATGCCAGCAATGGTCATCCTCCAAATCGGCTTTAGGTTGACAGCTATCGGTCCAGAAAGTACTGTGAAAAGGAATTAAAAATTAAGAATTTAAGTCCACAAACCACTTCCAGGGACTTACTCTTCCAGTTGAGGCATACCCAAGGACCTAAAGAATTCCTGGGCATTCCAAAAATTGATCTGAGCATTTGTGATTCCCCTCTTTAAAAGATTGGCCGTGATATTGGGCACGGAAGCGCTTTTAAAAGGCACTTCCATATACCAGTCGGGTTCCCCTAAATGAAAGGCATTGCCTATAAAGATTTCAGCCAAATGTTGAGGAAAAGGTTTGTTCGTTTGTATTAATTCGGCACCATATTTAAGCCTTAATTGGCCACGTACATAGGCATGGAATTGTTGAAAGAGTGGTCCTAAATCTGTCATAAAATTTTGTAAATGCTTGGATATAATAGAACTGCTCTCGCCAATATCTTTGTGCCAGAAATCGGAAGGTGAAGAAAAGCCTGAAAAAATAGGAAAATATAGCCAAGTCACAAACCAGTATTCTAGAAATTACCAGAAACCCTAAACTTACCATTCATTTTCGCTGTTTTACGATACAATTCCACAAACATTTTAAAATCATTTCGGGCAGCTATGCCTGTCTTTCGTCGCCACTCCAACCAATAATATTCAATCTCCTTGACATCATCGGTCGAGTGTAAAATATGTTGCACTTCAGGTATCAGCCTTAAATCACAACTTTCACGATCTCTATAGGAGCACAGCTTAACATTCTTATAAATATCACTCATATTGGTGGTTACCGCATACAGTACTTCCAAATCCTCCAAAGGCAATACCTCATAACCCACTTCCGGTATGAGAGACAATTGTCTCTTTAAATCCTTATTTTCTAAGGCAATGCGTTTAAATTTCATTACTTTCGTATTGATGGCGCGTATAAAACGCATTATTTGTTGAGTGGCTATCTCCGACTGCAGCAGAGCAATTAGGTCATTGGGACCCTTGATTTCATTCTGCCAATTGGCCAAGACCTCACGATTATAGAGGACCGCTAAGTGATGATTTACAACCTCTAGGAAGTTGGTAACTTCTTCTTCATTTTTGGCAATATCAGCTGTAGTGCAGTGGTAATTGAGTATAAGGAAGGCAAAGATTAAAAAGGCTTTGGAAGCCATGATGAAAGTGTTTCTGGAATTAAAAAAAAATTATTTTAAAGGCCCACAAAAAACAATGTAAAGTATAGTGAAAAAGAGAATGTATGGGTATTTCCATAAGCTATAAAAATTTCTAAACTTTATGGATATTTCTCTCACTGTACAGCATTTCCTAACTCCATAGCTATTCGTATTAAAAAAAATCATTATCTTAAGTGATATTATTAATACGCTTGATCAGTTTTTCCATACACGATGCGCATTTCACGTAGATTAGGTTATTACCGTACTCTATAAAGATGTTCATCTTTACGGGTATTTTGCGTTTCTAACTTCTGGAACCATTACCACACTCTGTGAGAATTTCTATGCTTAAGGACACTTGCCATATGTTATGATTATTTTCAAACTATATGGGTATTTCCATATGCTGGGAGTATGTCTATACTATATGGGTATTTCCATACTCCTGGGTTATTTTCATACCATGTGAGTGTTTCCATACTGCGAGAGTATTATCATACAATATGGGCTTTTCCATACTGCAGAGATAGTTTCATACTCTATGGGTGTTTCCACACTTTGTTGTTATAATCATACAATATGGGCATTTCCATACTCTAGGAATATTTTCATACTATGTGGGTATTTCCATACTGCGAAGGTATTTCCCATATTTTGTGGTTATAATCATAGAATATGGGCTTTTTCATACTCCAACAATATTTTCATACTATATGGGCTTTTCCATACTTAACACACATAACTTAAGCGGCATGAGAAACTAGGTCGTATTCTTGACTTAAGAATTGTAAAGACCAATTACGTATGTATGTGGATTCTATGCAAATCATATTTGCATAGATGCAATTGAGAGTCGATCACAGCATTACAAAGGTCCTTGTGTGATATTCACAATCTCCAGGCGTATATATCTAGAGGCCAAAGTTCCAGAATAATCTCTATGGAGAATGAGGTAATGCATACAGGGCCGGATGTGTTTCACCTCTACACAAGTGCTTTCATCCACATTGTCTTTTGCTTGCAAATGGGTAAAGTTTGTTTGAGATCCTAAGAGATATGAATAGCTCCCAGCTGAAACTTGAACAATGTTATCAGACTGCTGCGCCCCATAAAATATTTTCATTCCCAGAAATAATGTACGCTAAAGGTGAGATGCTGTGGTTTCCCACATGGACTTTGTACAATTTCTTTAAATATTTTTCGTTTTTCTCTTTTTTAAGCCAAATAATACACCTGCTGCGAATCTAAAATATTTTTTTGAAATCTTTCGACTTGAATTTCATGCAACCGAAGAAATACGTTTTAAATTAAAATTATTTACGCACATTATGGCATGTTTATTGAACAATAATTTTTTATATTAAAAAAGTAACACATTTAATAACAACACTAGGCTACAAAGAAAATATGTGGTGTATGGAGAGTGTTCTCCATGACAAATTTTTATTTGTATCATATTGAGAGGCACTTAGAAAAACCCAAAGTACAGTTTTGCACTAAAAAACTCTGGAGTTTCCATATAGAAAGTCAATTTTATTGAAAATATGCTCGTAAGTATGGAAATACCCATACTACTAAAAGACACAAATTGAAGGATTTCTATGTAGAAGAATAAACATCTATTGAGTATGGACACACCCACACGATATAGCAGTAGAGTAGGAGAATTTCGAAGGTATTGTAAACATACAGTAAAAAAATGCTAATGGAAACACCCATAATCCATAGAGGAAGGCATATAGTGTAGGCATATAGTTAATGGATACCAGGTCACGTTAGAATTCAATGCAATAAGCATGCAGTCGAATGAGCAGAGGAGGTCTTAAGTTATACTTGGCGAAAGGGAAAACAGAAAGAGGAGAAAACTCTGCTCAAGACAAACGGACTTAAGAGAACTTAAAATTTTGCTTGTGGGTCACAAGACCACTAACATTGCAGGTACAAAGAAGCTTTGCTCAGAATAGGAATTGCTTTAATTCCAACCGATGCTGACATGAGGGAATCGTGTTATCAGAACACTTGCTTTGAATCTACATACATACATGCATAATTTGTTAATCGTTATAATTATGACCTAACTTCCCACACCACTTATGTTGTGTGTGTTAATTTTATGCATGAGTGGCGGCACTTATAGTTTAAAGACGACTCCGAATGACAGATTTTCTAGAGAAACTTTTCATGACATTTTGTAGTTTACTCTCAGGTTTTTTGCCAAAAATCTGCTGAGAGGAAGTCGCCGTGGAAATATTTTTTTCATAATTTGTTCTGTGTTAGATGTCTGACCTGTGGTTTTAAGCGCGGCCTCACAACTAATAAGCCAACACACTACATACTAGAGTATAGCGGCTTCACATTTGTCAAATTAGTTGTCAAGTATTCAGTCTAGTTTGCCATATTTCCATGGACGACCTTATACAACGACATGTGACCTGGTGTTTGAACCATGGCCTATCTAATAAACCAACACACTATCAACTAGACTATGGCAACTTCACATTTGTCAAATTAGTTGTCAAGTATTCAGTCTAGTTTGCCAAATTTCCCTAGACGACCTTACACAACGACATGTGCTTGCTGAATGGGGTTCTGGAGATATCTGACATGGGGGTTTAAACCATGGCCTTAAGTCCAATAAGCCAACAGACTATCTACTAGACTATGGAGACTTCAATAGAATTCATAACTCCATTAAAACTATTGTGATGATTAAAAAATGCCAGTCTGGTGTTATAGATGAGCAACAGAACAGCTACCATCGGTATTACAAGGGGGTCTTATAAAACCAAAGTAAGCTATGCTAGGTGAAATGGCTGCCAGGTTTACAGCATTTACAGCATAAGAGAAATAATTACTTCGACTAAAGGCAGTGAGAGCATAAAAGCATATTCAAAACAAAAGACTTAGAACACAAACTTCAAACTTAATTTCACTTCCATTTTTTAAGTCGGGCTAAGCTTAGCTTGTCATTGTATAACAGTTTGATAGACAAATCAACTGTGTTTTATGAAACTGGCTTGTCACAACGAACTTAATTGTTTAAACATTCTTTAAAAAAAGTTTGCAATTTTCTCACACCAGAAGATGTAAGTTAATGTAACGGAAATCCTTTATTAGCTTCAGTAAATGAAGCTTGCTTTACAAGCGCCATTAATTGTTGTTGTTATTTTTTCTTTTCTTTTTTTTTAATTATTTTTTTGGGTTTTTAAAATAACTCTAAAACACCAAAAACTAGTTCAGTTAGTCACATAAATAATGTTTCCAACAAATTATGGCATAAAAATTAATTTTTTTTTCTTCGTCGTTTTTTGTTTTCTGCGTTTTGGTTTAAAAAAAAATGCAACACTTTTTAAATTTATGTTAGGTTTCTGCTTCTTCTTCTTCTTGTATTTTTTTTTTAATTGTTTTTTGGCGTTGGGTTTCAAATTCATATTCATTTCGTTTATTTCTTCACAGTTTATGAGCCAGCCGGGTGCTTCATTTACATTTGAATGGAAAGCAAATGATAAAAGACGAAACGCAATAATCGTAACGTTTTACACAATCTTCTTCAAATAATAAAAAAAAAATAAAAAAAAAACTGGCAAATCTTCATATTTTTTTATTGTTGTTGTTGTTGTTTTATTTTTTAATGCCATGAAAAAAATTTCCTTTTTTTTTTCTTCGTTATTCGAAGTGCATTCACTTTCATTTGACGGGCAAAGAAAACCTAGCATAATTATTATCACTGTTTACTGCTAAGCTGCAATATAAGCTGCCCCTGTTATTAACAACAACAACAATTGTAGTTAATCTTATTGTTGTTGCTGTTGTTGTTGTTGTTATTAGTTTTCTTTTGCATTAGCTGGGTACATAGTTTTCTAGGCCAATAGCCTGAGATTAACAACGTTAATAAACGTACAACTATACGTGACTAGAAGTTGTTAAGAAATACTCCGTAATTATGCTTCTTTTAACCGACTTTTGATTCTTTTTTTCTTTCTGTTTTAAAAAGTTTCTATTATTTTATGTTTATTTTCTTATTTTGCAGTATAATGTTTTTCAATTACCTCTCGTAAACGTTACTAAACCACGACTAAAATATCTTGGCCAAGTAAAAAGCTTATAAAACCATTAATTGTTAACGCAGCTAGCTAGCTGCTTGGATGCATCCAAGCAACCAACCATCCATTCGTTCATTCATATTCATAACAACACTCACTCTCTTTATGTTGAAAACATTAAAGTTGAGTTTCTCTTTTCTTCTTTAAAGGCCGGCTTCTTTGCTTAGCAAGTATAACAGGTGTTTAAAGCCTAGTTTTGTTGTTAGAAATTAAAAAGAAAATCAATTAAAAAATTCTTGTTGTACTCATGCTCTTAAAAAGCATAGTTTAAGAGAGTATTACAATAGAAAATAAGAGTCGTACGAAGGGTAGGCTTCTGAAGCTGGTTTATGAAACTGTGATCATTAACACCATTAACCTGCGTAAATTCTTGTTTATGATGTTAATAAAATTTTGCTTATTTCTTAGTCAACAGGCCTATTCAAAAAATTTTTTTGTTGTTTTAAGCTTTTTTTTAAATAAATTTCACTTTTTTTGTCATGGAAGGCCTATTTACCGCAAAAAAAAATATTCCTGACACGTCCTATAAAATTCACATTTTTAATAACAATTCATACTTAGCAGACCTATTTACTGTCTTACAAAAAAAAAACGTTTTTTTTTTTTTGACTTTTTAATCTTTTTTTATTAAATTTCGTTCTTTTTTTTTTGTCATGGAAGGCCTATTTACTGCAAAAAAAATTATTCCCGACACGTCCTATAAAAGACACATTTTTTAATAACAATTGAAATGCCAACTATTTTTCAAATAGGGGCCTATTCAGTCACATTCACTTATTAAAAAAATAGTCTTGGTCTGCCGATTTAACCCTCTTCTGAGGATCGATCAATTCGTTTTAAACGATTTTTAAATCCAATGAGAATTTGTTTATGTGTTGAGGTAGGAGGCCTATTTATACAGGAGTATAATCGAGATCTAAAAAGAATTGTTGTACACGTTCCTTCAGATCCCCATTGTCGATTAGATGATGTGGAATAATCTTCTCCTGGCCCTTATTAAAACAACTGCTGCTTAGGTCGTTGCCTGAAAGTTTCTCGATTTTAGACTAACATCTGAATACATAGGGGTCTGTGATAACTCCTAGTGACATTTTTTACTTTGATAACTTCTACATCCAATCGCTCTCCAGAGCCTTCTTTACCAATTTCATTTCCAAAAATACTTGTAGGTTACGGTATTCATAGCAGTCAACATATTTACACCTTAGCCAGTATCCCCACGGACTATATCTAGTCAAATGTATAGACTTTGTTTCAATAAATTTAAGGTAAAGTAAAGACCAGAGAGTAAATAATATCGCCATGAAAAGTTTCTTAAAAATCTCTCGTTCGAAGTCGACTTTAATCTGTAGGTGCCAACCCTTCATGGATAAAATTAACACACACAGCATGGGTGGTATAGGAAACTAGGTTGCAATCCAGACTAAAGGGTTGCAAAGACCAAATAAGTATGTTAATATGTAAGGATCAGATTTTTCATGGCATAGATATGCATACGCAAAACAAAACAAAAGTTCAACCGTCTGATCGATAAAGGATTTTGTTGGTCCTTCGATAAGATTTCAGCGACCATTTTTATATCTTATCTTCCAACCATGTTTGAAAACAAATCTAGACTTTTTGATGCCAGGGAACATAATCTAGTCACTTATGAATGACAATTATACTTCGAACATTTTTCCAAAAAACCGTGGAAAGTAATATTCGGTAATCAACCTCTAGTCCAATAACATAATGAAGCACATTGTTTGCGCAACAACGCTCTACTTGCTACTTTAAGTGACGACCACACGATAACTGAACCTGCTTTCGATCGGGATTTCATATCTGAAGTACTGGATAGATTCTATTACGATAGCTATTTACATTCCTAGCTAACGGTATATGATAAAGCCAGACAATGCGGTATGGAAGCGTTTTAGAACTGATGAATCTTGGATTGTCTCTAGCACTACCCGATTACTGTAGTGCTATACTGACTGAAATATTGACTACAAAGACAGCCGCTATGCGAATCTGATCACAAAGTACATTGAGTCGAAATATACGCTTATTCAGCGGCTCATTAATCCCTAGAGATTGTCAACCTAAAATTGCCAAAAAATTTCTGATTGGTTTGGAGAGGATAGAGGAGTTATTCTACGATTACCCTGGTGTGGATGACGGAAAAGTAGCAACATAACTGATACACCAGTATAGTTGTGGTACAAAAGAATTCCACTTATTCCTCTTCAGAGGGGCAAAACATCATCTTCACTCATTTGCATAAGGAACGATGAGATGATTATGAATCCACTTCGAGACCAGACGAACCGAAACAGGACTTGCTTTAAATCTAACCAGGAACCTCACAGCAGTCATAACAGGACTCTAGCTTCTGACTACATACGCTCTATGGCCGCAAATACCTCAAAACGACGAGGCGTGACGAGGAAAAAGACCAGAGATCATCTTCTCAGTCATTGTTCAGCATATTATGAACCTGAGACGAAGGATTGTTAATGGGCACCTACTATAATAGTAAATGAGCTTGTCTAGTCAGTTATGATTCGAGTAGAATCCATACCTTTATTAAATTACCGAGATGACTTTGAGTTAAGCAGCCAGAAGTTGTTGAAGCATGACGGAATGGATACCATCCGTATTACAACGGGACCTTATAGGACCCAAATAAGCAATGCTTTTTGAGGTGGCAGCCAATCTAACCTAATCTAAGCGATCAGTATTTTCATACTTCGATAACTCGATAAATGGGCGATAACTTAACCATTTATCGTAAAAACAGAATTTGATATTAAATTTATGCGAGAGTGTAAGTGTAATTAATAGGCTCTGAATGAAAAAAATTGAATTTTTTAATTTTTTCATGTTATCGTTATATTCTGAATTCGATAACTTGACGAAAAATCTGTAAATAGGTCTCTCATTTGGGACTAAATCGTTATAATATGATGTTATAATCGTCTGTTGAAAAAACTGCCAAAGTTTAGTAAAAAATTTTTCTTTTTGAAATCGATCAGTGTTATCGATAAATGTAGGATTAAAAGAAACGATTATTTTTTTTTTTTTGTTATTTTAATACTGTTTACTCTTCAAAATTATAAAAAAAAATAGTGTAAGTGCTTAAGAAAATTTAAAATAGTCACGGTGAAGAAATCTCCCCCACACCTTCATTAAGGATTTTATGCTGAAACGCATTCTGTAAGAAAAAAACGAAAGAAAATAATCGATAAAATATCTTCTCTATATACAATTCAATTAAAGAAAACTTACTATCCGATTTGGTCCAGCCGATATGGACATTATTTTTAATATTTTCGGCTTCCAACCAGACACGCAATGGTTCAAAGTATTCAGCAATAGCACTGCCGGTCATAGTGCGTTCACCATTGAAGGCTTCCAATGCATCGGGCCAGGGTTTGGAGGCGCCCATCGATAACATTTTTCTATAATAATGAAGGAAATTAAATAAATTTTTCCTTTTTTAATGGCAAGGAAAACTTACGCGAAAGCTTCACCAGCAGCCAAACTGCCATAGATATCGCAGTTATCCAAAGGCAATTCAGGGTTGGTGGGATCATATTGACCGGCTTTAATGCAAGCGGACTTGTAGAATTGGAATTGAATAATGAAGGAGACCAAATATCTCAAGTATTCAACATCGGCAGAGACATGGTACTTGGCGGGAGCATCAAAATCTGCTTCAGTACGTACTACTGGTGGTTCAATGCCAGAGTATTCTTCACGCAATTTCCAGAAGGCACAGTTATATTCGGTCTTATTCACTTGGCCGCGGAACAAAGCCCAACGGTATTTATCCATGGTAAAGGCGAATGGCAAGAAGGTGATTTTGTCCAAGGCCTGGAAGTTTAAGAAAACAAAACCAAAAATTTCGTTATTTCGATAACGATAACTCGATAACGATAACTTACAGTCAAGAACAATTGATTAATGCGGGCCTCTTCATCACGTTCATAATTCTTCAATAAGCCAACACGTTCCAAATGTCTGGGAGTGGATACAGACAAAGACAAAACATCGCCGACAGCTTCATGGAAACCGGGATTGGCACCAGTACGATAGACGAAGGGCTGATGTTGATACTGCAAGAAATATTGAATGTGACCCAATTCATGGTGTACGGTAAAGAATTGATCTTGTGTGACACGGGTACATTGCTTGATGCGAACATCATCGATCAAATAAAAGTCCCAGGCAGAGGCATGACAGACCAAATCACGGCCATCGGTGGGTTTCTCCAAGATACTCTTGTCCCAGAAGTTTCTATAAAAAAAGGCGAGCCCAATTATAAATAATTCAGGGTTTAACGGTGTTTTGGGAAAACAAACTTACTGTGGCAATTTCTTAAGGCCCATAGAGGTAAAGAAATCATCACCCATTTCGAACATTTTCAAAGGAGTATAGCCTTGCTTAACCATTTCATTGGTGACATCGATCAAAGGCTTGTTGGGGAAGGGAGAAACAATATCGGCAATATCGGACCATTGTTGGGCCCACATGTTACCCAACAAATGCATGGGCAAGGGACCAGTTTCGGAGACAACATCATCACCATAATGTTGACGCAAACGATAACGTACATAGCCATGGATTTGTAGATACAAAGGACGAATGGCATCGAAAATATCTTCCAATTGCTGTTCCATGGTCTCATCCTCATACTCATCCAACCACATTTCGGCGCCCGATTTAAAACCATTCAATTTGGCGGCCTTGGTATTCAATTCAATGTATCTTTCAAAAGCTTTACGTGTTGGTGTACCAGCCTTATCATAAAACTCACGCCAATAGTATTTCAATTCCTCGGGGTCACGGCTTTTGGTAATGACTTCCTCAATTTCGGGATCCAAAGACAAATCGCATTTCTCTTTATCCTTATAATCGCAGACACGTACCTTGGCGAAATTGGATTCCATGGAGGACAAAGTATCCAAAAGTTCAGCATAGTCTTCTTCGGGTAGAGCAGCATAACCCAATTTGGATAACATTTTGAACTGGCGTTTCAAATCCTCGGATTGATAGGTACGCCAATTGAATTTCAACAGATCCTTGGAGACCTCTTTCATGTACTTGGCTACCTCGGCGGAAATTTCATTCTTTTTACGTTCATTCTCATCGGTAATATTGGAACCATAGGCCCAAGAGGCTTCCGTTTCCAAATTGGTACGTTTGGCAATCTCGGCATTAAGATTTTTCAAATATTCTGCAGCTGAGATTTCCTCTTTGACGGCAGCGCCTTGGCAAAGCTAAAAAGTGGGGAAAAATAGGGAATTTTAATAGAAAGTTTGGGCTATAAAAGTTTAGGTTAACTTACCGCAAAACTGGCCAATAGGGTCACTATTAATAATTTCATGTTTATTCACGTACACTCTGGAAATAATTGAAGATAAAAAAAGAAATTTTCATTTAATAACTGAATTTGGCACTTAAAATTGTCATAATTTGGAGAGGAAGTTTATTTATTTTTCAATTGGTGATGTTATCTCTTCGTTTTTAATTAATTTTTTGTTATCGTTTATCAATCAAAACTACACCATTTCCCATTAGAATTTGAAATTTTCAAATTCTATTACAAAGTGACCATAAATTTGAATTTAGAATGTTGAATCCCAAAGAGAGTACTTTACTTAAAAGCTACCAAGATAAAGGTACTTTAATAACAAAAAGTACCAAAATGAAATGCACAAGAATAAGAAGCTCTTAAGGGCCCTATTTTAGTCACTTCTAGTAAGAAAAACAATTAAAAATTAAAAATGTTGTAAAAATGGTACTTCACTGAAAAGGTACCAAAATAAAGGTTCATGTGCCTTTAATATTAATTATGTACCGAAATTAAATGCACAAAAAAGGAAGCTCTTAAAGACCCTATTTTAGCCCTTTCTAGTAAGAAAAAAAAAACAATAAAAAACTGAAAATGTTTTAAAAAGGGTTCTTGAAAAGAAATTAACATAAAAGTACCAAAAAAAAGTACTTTTTAAAAAAATATAAAATATTGTCTGAAATTTTCCCATGGTGACGTTTCATCAAAATTTAGATACTCTTCGATGAATCAAACTCAAAACTGAAAATCTGCGTGAATCAAACCTAATCAGGCTTTTTCCTGTTCAATCGTGATGCCTCTAAGAACAAGGAAAACACAACCCTGCTATAATCGAACCTAAACAGTCTTTTCTTATCCTGATCCCTTGATGGTACAACTACCATCAACTTGCTAAAGCGAATGCAAAGAACCGTTTGGTGCTGAAGATAATTTTACACGTCTGCCCGCTGTAACTCTACTGTAAGGGGTGAGTAACCTATAGGCGACTAGCTCGGATCTGACATCAGACTCTCAAGAAACCAGGCAAAATTCATCCAAATCTTCATGGATGGTTCGAAATTGTTTGGAGCCATGGGTGGCGACTTCTTTTGCACTCGACAACATAACATACATAATTGATCATTACAACCCTTCAGTCAGGATTACGACCTAGCTTCTCACGCCACTTATGTTGTGTGTGTTAATTTTATACATGAGTGGCGAGACCTACAGTTTAAAGTCGACTCCGAACGACAGATTTTTTTGAGAAGCTTTTCATGGCAATTTTATTTACTCTCAGAGTTTTTACCAGAAATCTGCTGAGAAGAAGTCGCCGAAGAAATATTTTTTTTCATATTTCGTTTTTGATGACTGACCGGGGATACGAACCCTGGCCTTTCGTCTAATAAGCCAACACACTACCTACTAGACTACGGCGACCACAACATAACTCATTCACATAAACATAAACTTATTCAAAAAGGCAGCAGGACCAAGGACAATGTCTTTGCATATGTGAAATTGATAGCCAGGTGACCTCTAGGGTTGCCTACGGCTGCCACAATAATTAGAACGAAATATCACATCACATCACATGACTACCATGGAAAAGGAGCAAAAGTTTAGACCAGAAAAATATGGTACAAACGTCAAACTCTACACACATTATGAACCTTTCATCAATTTCAGAATTAATATTGCCGTAATAGGACCCGTAAACGCTGCACATGTTGCTTCTATGAAAAAATATTTCTGCGGCGACATCCTCTCAGCAGATGTCTAGTGTGAAATAAAGTTGCCATGAAAAATTTCTCAGAAATCTATTGTACGAAGTCGTCGTTAAACTGTAGGTTCCACCACTTACACGTAGCGCGAGAAGCTAGGTCGTAAACCTGACTGAAGAGCAGACTTCTTAGGCAAATGGCTACAGAACGATTTTGAAGAAAGAGATGGTTCCGGTGGCAACATAAGCCCCCCCCCTTCCACACAATTGCAAAGAAAAAACGCTTAAAAGTTTCACTCGCTTGGTATACGAAATAAAATCTGGCAACCAAGTTAGCCGGTTAGTTAAAGCAAAAACACGAATACTTGCCATGAATAAAAAGAAAAACACGGCACAGCGTTCAAAAACAAAAGTTTATTAACCAAGTTAAGAATCTTTGTATAGAATTTCAATGTCGCGCTGTCAATTTAAACCTCAATTTTGTTTATTTATTTACAATACGATTTAGTTTTTATTCTTTTCGTATTGTTTTGTTTTTGTTTTTTTTTTTGTTTTTTTTTTTTTGCAGAACAAACAAAAACAAAAACAAAATTTTCAACTGCTGATGACTGCATTAAATTGTTGTTAAAATTAAAGGCACGTGAAAAATCACCATAAAATTAAGCCAAAAACCAAAAAAAAAGAGAGAAAAACAATTGAACAACAACGGTCAAGCTTGGTTTGAATACTAATAATGGCCAACAACAACAACAACAATTCATTATCATTCATTATTGTTGTTGTTATTTTATTTATTTCATTGTAGGGTTAACAAATTATAATCAATTACTTTAAAAATTTAATCGAAAAGCAACCTATAAACGGATCAGTGATTATTTTGTTTAATTTTCATACAAACTCTCGCCCCTTCCCTTCCTCTCTCCTTCTAACTCTCACAATTCTAATGAAATCATTAGTGAGATGACGCCAAATGAATTTTAAAATCACACTGTCCTACTGAAATGTCAATGAGACACTAAAACAGAACGGAATAAATTGAACTTCCGTACTCTGTGGACTTGTTGTTGTAAAATAGGTTTCCCTGCCCCTGTCTCTGCGCTGAGTCAGCTCTTTCATATTAAGCTGAAGTCTTTGATGAGTTAGTGAACACCTTTTCTTGCTATAGAGGACGCATTTCATAATACCACTCATAGATATGATATTCGGATCAAGGTAATAGGCCTCCACATACGCACGATGTGTAAAATCAAAGGCAAAGCATGAAATGATAAGAGTTGGGACAACCAATGGTTGTCAACAAAATCTTGGGGATGCAACCCTATACCTTGAATATATAGCATGACAGTAGGCCCACTGCAACCTACAGGGTGTTACAGAGCAATTACTAGAGTAGTCAGAACGATTTTGAAAATAAATCAGACGGAGCTCGAAAACGTACAGGAACTAGTATAATCTGGAGAATAAAGACTAGACCTACAGTAAGGTTGGAGGCTCAATTAGATTTAAAACAGTTGCATTTGGTAACAAGGTCTAGAGGTATGGAGATTTTGGTTCGGATAATTGGAAGAGAAAAATGTTTCGCAACGGATTAAAAAGGGAGAGCTATGAGAGGGTCCAGAGAAAACAATAATGAAGAGGAGAGAGGTGGTACTTAACTTCAGACTGAAGTCATAGAAAAATCTGCAATCGTATTCCAAGTAGAAGTCTGGGAGTTATGAGAGGTTTCAGAAGAATTAATATGAAAGAGGAGAGGAGGTACTCACCCTAGGAAAACTTGCAGTCGTCTTTCAAGTACAATTGTGGGCATTATGAGGGGGTCTAGAACCAATAAAATTAAAGAAGAGATAGAAGGTATTAAGTTTCAGACAGAACCCTGCAATTGTCTTCCACGCCCATGTCTATGACATCGAGAAATGTGATCAATTTAATATGGTCAGGAAGAATAAAGGGCGGCATATAGGAATACTGTCAGACAATTATGCTGGCACCAGAGTACTCTGCGCATATACGGTTAACTCGAGCATAATATGAAGCTATCTTGACGAACTAATTTAGCTTGACTAAGGAAATAAGGTCACCCTCTGCTAGATCCCGAGTTGTGTGGAAATTCATAGCAATTAGCAGACATATAAGCTCGCCAGGAAGGGGCCTTCCCCGTTTCTAATAAGGTTGGGAAACTTTCTGTAAAGAGGAAGAGATATTTGGAAAGATATACTTGACATAAGGGAAGAGGTAAACACACGGGTTCAAAGTAATTTCTATGTTGTGTGAGATAATTAGAAGTCGCCGTAGTCTAGTAGGTAGTGTGTTGGCTTATTAGACGAAAGGCCAGGGTTCGAATCCCCGGTCAGACATCAAAAACGAAATATGAAAAAAAAATATTTCTTCGGCGACTTCCTCTCAGCAGATTTCTGGCAAAAACTCTGAGAGTAAATAGAATTGCCATGAAAAAGTTTCTCAAAAAAATCTGTCGTTCGGAGTCGACTTTAAACTGTAGGTCCCGCCACTCATGTATAAAATTAGCACACACAACATAAGTGGTGTGAGAAGCTAGGCCGTAATCCTAAATGAAGGGTTGTAATGGCCAATTATGTATGTATGTATGTGAGATAATTACAATTAGAAGAGCTTGGAAACAGGAATCACATTGAATCCAGGAGCAAGCTAAAGTTAGTAACAAGCTTCTTATCCCAGTACTGCAGACTAGCTTAGCTGGAACAACAAAAATAGATTAAAGATAAGGAAACAATGCAGAAAAACTTTGTGGAAGCCATATGCTACCAAGAGGGGTACTAGAAAAAAAACTGCAGACTAGAAGAATATTGTTTCAGAATTAAGATCGTTTCAAGCCCAAGACTTGCTCTCAACAAGTTTCTGGCAAAAATTAGAAGAGTAAATAAAATTGCAATGAAAAGGTTTCTCCAAAAAAATCTGTCGTTCAGAATCCACATTAAATTGTAAGTACCGCGACTTATGGATCAAAACAACGCACACAACATAAGTCTTGTTGAGAAGCTAGGTTGTAATCCTGACTAAAGGGTTGTTATGACCAATTATGTATGTAAAGCCCAATATGTTGACTCTGTGATGAGCAGAATGATTGATCAGTACACCTTTGTAGCTCTAATGCATCTTAGTCATCGAATATTCCAACAAACTTCCCACAATATCTGGTAAGAAAAGGGTTTTCAAATGATTTTCAAAATGTTTGATGATGTCAAACCCTAGGGAAAGGCTATGTATACCAAATATAGGGATTCTGTAACGATTTTTGAAATGAAAATTTTGTTTTGATAGGCTAAAGTAGTGCTATTGTGTATACCCTTAGAATTTTCTAATGTCAAGTGTTTGTAGAGGGCAAATGAAGTCATCAAGCTGTATCCACTAAGATTTTTTTATAGTACGAGTTAAAAGTTATTGGCTTTCATCATATACTTTCAAAGCACTTTAGCTTAAGTATTCAACTTTTCTTTGAAATTTAATTGATTTTTTTATTTATTTTATCATTAAATTGCATTTTTTTTATTTTTAATTACTTTTTTCCCCAATTCCTATTCGATTCCATTGATTTCGATCGTTACTAAGATTTCAATTTCTTTCCAAAAAAATTGATAAGATTGCTACTGGTTTTCCTAATGAATTTGTCTTATTGTTGTTATCATTATTATGATTTGAAAGATAATAAATAATAAATAGTTTATAACAATTTATAATGAATTTATGATCATTAATAGGGTATTGAAAGCGAGTTTGCTTAACGCGCGTTAAGTTCTTTTCAAAATCTTATCAGGGTTCATTCTTAGTAAGAGGGGAAGCCTGTTGTAAATCTTTAAATTACGTTTAAGAAAAATTATTACCCATGATTCTGCCACTTTAATTCGAATGTTTATAACGTACATGCGTACCTTGATTAAGATTTATGAACGAAAATATCGTGGGTACTTTTCCATACACAGTGTGTTTTAATTTTTGGACTGGGTTTTACTACGTAGCCTTGGAGATAAAATGACTAGCAATTATTGGGAAAATAAAAATGGCTTTGTGAAGTAATAGAGAGTTTATAGGTCGCTAGCAACAGTTCGAGGTCTGGTTCAGGGTTTAACGCCATCTAGTTTTAAGCAGCAGCATCTAGAATACTTACTAGAAGTTGTCGTAGTCTAGAAGTTAGTATGTGGGATTATTAGACGTGAGGCCCCTGAGAACAAAACGAAATATGAGACTAATATTTCAGCGGCGACTTCCCCTCAACAGATTTCTGTTAAAAAAATTCCGAGAGTAAACAAAAAAAGCTTCCAAAAAAATCCTGTTGTTCGCAATCGACTTTAAACTGTAGGTTCCGCCACCCATGTATAAAATTAACACACCCAACTTCAGAAACTAGGTTGTAATCCTGACTGAAGGGTTCAGTAAAATGATAATAAAAAAGAATGATAGGTTTTTTTGAGAGGGCTTTGTACCTTGAGCAGAAGATCTAGTATGTGAAACAGCAATGCCCTTTATTCCGTAGCATCTGCGGCTAAGGGTCGGAACCAAAATCTGTCAACCATATTCTGTGTCCCTGCCCGAGACATCCCAACATCTGTTAGGTTTTCTGTCATTGAGTGGTAAGTGAGGCAGCCAAAATCTGTTGACTACATTCTGTGTACCTTCCCTGAGAGATCTTTACATCTGTAAGGTTCTCTGCTAATCTCCGGCATTAGCTGGCTTTTGGCTGGAATGAGTTGGTTTCTCTCTCCTTCTTTTTCCCTTCATTTTCCTTCATTATTCACTCTTCGTTCACCTATTTTTTCTATGTTTCTAGCACTTCCCCGGTTATAGCTGGCCTACAGTGGAGTATCGCATAAATTGCAGGCAATAGACGTCAACAGATGTATTATTCAGAGGGTTTTACTTGCTCAAGTCTTATGTCCGGCGTTTGAAAATTGAATACCACACTTGGAGTTCAAAACAAGAAACTCCGGGAGACAATTTATTTGTGCTTCGAGGTTTATTAACATACCGAAATCCAAGACATTTTTGTGTCGAAACTTTACGTGACTGACGAACCGCACGTATTAAGAGCAAGAAGCAACGAAAGGCGAGATTTTATGCCTGGATTGCTATTTCCAAGCCGAAATCGAACACGTTTCTGCAACGGACTGTTGCAATACTGTAGAATCGCACGTATTGTGAGAAAGAAATATCGGGAGACGGGTTTTCATGCCTAGAATGCTATTTTCAAGTCGAAATCCAAGACGTTTCTGCAGCGAACTATTACAAGAGTGTTGAACCACACGTATTAAGAGCAAGAAACACCAAAGAGCGGTATTTCATACCTGGAATGCTATTTCCAAATAGAAATCGAAGACGTTTCTACATCGAACTGATACGAGAGTGTTGAACTGCACATATTAAGAGCAAGAAACATTAAATGACGTAAAGATGGAGTTCTACTTCCATGCCGTAATCGAAGACGTTTTGTGTCGAACTTAAACTCAAGTAAACCAAACTGGGGGAGTTCATCCTGTTCTTTATAGGAACCTAAGGATGTAATATATTCAGCACTATTGGTAGCTTTCCGTTACTTATTTTTAACACGGTTTTGCCCCTTTTTTCTAGCACGGGGAAAAGTTTATCAAGCTTACGTTGAGAAATGAAGAAGAATTTTTCCTAAATCCTTTGAATTTTCCTAGCTAGTTTAGCTAATTTGTTAACTTCTGTTGTTAAGTCGAATTGTTGTTCAAGCAAGAAAATTTTTATTCCAGAAGTTGACAAAAATCTTACTTGGCAGGTACTTTTCATATGACACCATAAAACAATAATTGTTTCGCACTGATCTAGAACAGCACTTGTTGTTTTAAATCTTTTTAGATTAAAATGTTTGATGATCTTTTTTCCCTGATAGAAAAACAAAACAACAATAACAATAAAATGTTGCGGTTATTCCCACAGCTTCTTTATCAATAATCTTTAGCAATGAAATTATTTCACAGAATATTGCTGCAATTGCGGTTGTCATACACTTTATTTATGAGAGATTTTCATTAAAATTAAATTTAAAAAAAACAACAACAACAACAACAACAACCACAAGATATTTATTTTTTTTATGATGATCATCGCTTGCTTGTCTATAAGAATAGTAAACGTTTGCGACACTAATTAAAGAATTTAAAAATGTAATCAGATCAAGAGCAGCAGCATATATATGACACGAGAAAACTTTTAACAGGCCTAAGCGCAGAAACAATGCGTTTGTTTTTAAAGGGAAAATTTATAAAAAAAAATTTTTGGAATATAAAAACCAGCTTTAAACCTTAACTTGGTTGGTTTTAATAATTTAATGCAACAGTTTCCTTTTTATTGTTATTAATTATATATGGATTGTTAAAAAATTAATTAACACTTACAAACTCTCGTTCAAAGATTTTAAAACTTATTTACGAACACACTTCAACGATTTTAAGAGTATGTCGTGCGCACCCAACGATAAACGCACAATAACTGAGTTTAACTAAGCATTTGCGGTTTTATTTATACATTGAAAATCAAAATAATAAACACACACACACACACAGGCAAACCTGTTTATAAAAACATTCTTAAATATCACCAAGTATTTATCTCTCTCTACTCTAGTTAATGCACACACACACACCCATACTTCCTTACTTTCATAGTAAATATCACACCGAGCAGTTATCTCTTGCTAGTAATTAAATACTAGCAGTAGCAGCAGCCAGTAGTTAGTCACTCTCTCTCTTTCTCTCTCACTCTCTGTTTTTAAAATCTCCATGGCATATCAATTGTTGCAGTTTATGGCCCATTGTATTGCCCCCACTTATCAATTGAAAATCTATCGTGTATGTTTATGGCTCTCATTACTCTGTCATTATCAGAGCCTAAACACTGAGCATGTATGTACGTTGATTTATGTTTGACTCTCTTATTGTGTCCATTGATTACTGGGGCTTTGGCGCTGCTGTAAATTTTAAATAGAATAGCAGCCATAGATAGTATTTCGGATTTTTTTATTTATTGCCCCCTGTATTAAAAGAAAAGAGAGTGTATGGTGCTTGTCATTTCTAACCGGGAAAAAAATATGTTGACAGTTTAATCCTCAGGAAGAGAGTATTTTTTCCAAGTAATAGGGGCATTCGTTTATTACAGTTAATCAAAGATAGATAAACAGTTCAGAACGCGAAATCATAATTTAAGATTTTTTTTGAGATTTTTGGGCAGTCCACTTAAAAAACGCCTCGGTTTACCTTTTTCTCCTGGTCCTGGAAGCATTTGCAGCTTCTGAAAAAGTGACTTAGTCTGTCAAAAGCGTGACATTTCCTTCACTTCATCTATACCCTAGACGTCAATGTAACTTTGTCTTCCTCAACATAATGCTAAGCATGCTACAGAATAGGTGCAGAACAATTTCCTTCTCTAAGTGCCCGAAATTGCAATGCCTGACAACCACACTGAGCGAGTCTGTTTACAATCTAAGCAAACTTTTCATGTGCTCTCTTTCTCTTTCTACATTTGGCAAGATTTGATTTACCGTTTTGTCCGCATCCGAACTCTTCGATCCAGCGTTGACGGAATCCACAACTGCATTGTCAATTATAGGCACGCAGAACTTTGAAGAGATTTCCAAAAAATCCAATTTCGGGGATTGTGGCACGCCTGGAGTTTCCCACACTACAGCTATCTGCAATATCTCGAGCTGTTATGCCCAAAACAATGTCCATAAACGACCTAGTCCGCCAGGAATGAGGTGAATCAAAACTTAACCTCCCCTTGTATTCGATTAACACATTACATCGCTTCTACTTTAACTTTAGCGTCATACTTCCTTGTTTTCGTAGAGTTAGAGCACCATTTTCTCTTTAAGTAGTCCACCAAGAACTAACTGAACTGAGACTTAGCCTCTCCTTAGATTCAATTAACATGTTACATCGCTTCTACTTTAATTTCAGCGTCAGACTTCCTTGTTTTCGTATAATTAGAGTAGCTTTGGCCTTCTGGACCGGTAGAGTTTTGTTTGTACAGAACACTTCTATAACAAGTTATTTTCGACTATGCATGACAACTTCTAGAACAGCCATTACGATTTTTGTTCGTATTTTTCAGAACAAATTATTTTCGACTATTCAAGGCAACTTCTAGAACAGCCCATATGCGAAGGTTTTTATAGATTTGATTTTATAGGTTCGAAGGAAGAAAATCGACTTTAGTGTCACAAAATCTGTTGCATTCTATTAAATCCACAAATAACAATCCACATGGTCATCTATTCATAATTATAGGCGCGCAAATGATCGTTAAACGATCCAAATCGGTTCCATTGCTCTCATCTTGAAACATGCAATCTGGTCCCATTCAGCACAAAGCAGTTCTACAAAATGTGTTCTGCAGTTTCATCTTTTTCCAAGCAATGCCATAACTTCGTTTTATCCAAGATATGTAACCTATTGACATGACATCTCAGGCAGTAATGTCCTGAAGTCGCCGAGTTGTGTTCTGCAGTTTCATCCTTTTCTAAACAAAGCTGTAAATTCGTCTCACCCAAGATCTGAAATCTGTCGTCATGATATCTCAAGTAGTAATGTCGTCAAGTCGCCGTAATCTATGCAGCTAGTGAATTGGCTTATTAGACACGAGTCCGTGGTTCAACTCCTAGCTCAGATATTTCGAACAAAATGAAAGAAAATATTTCTTATGGTGACTTCCCCTTATCAGTCTTCTAGTAAAATCCCTGAGTATAGGTTCCGCTGCTCATGAATAACATTAAAGGGGGAGAGACCTTTCCCCCTCGATCAGAAAGAAACTACTGAGTAGTCGATTACATGTTAATTTATTGACGTTATTAAATATGCCCTTTTCAGAACTACACTTTTTCTGCCTATGCTCCATAGTATTCAATGAATCCCCTTAATATTCTGGATTTGTAAAGTGAAAAAAGAAAAGATATTTCCCAGACAGAAATTTTTTTATTTACGCTTGCGCGTGGACGATATTTGTTTGCAATTTCTTTTAAGCCTTATAAATACTTAGGACGTTATTAATAAGAAATTAATTACTTTCTTACGAGACTATAGACGACAGACGACAGACGACAGCATGTGTCACTACAGACGAGACAACAAAACAAAAAGCAAATGAACTGATAAAGGCAGATTTAAACACACAATTTGCATCAAATCGAATGTAAATGAGTTTCAATACACAAAACAAAGACGTAGAGATTTGATTTCGAAGTTAAACAAACAGTGAACAAGAACAGGGAAGGTGGGGGTGGAGAAAATTAAAAAAGAAAAAATACAAAATAAAACTTGACAAATAAATTTATAGAAAAAGAGAAAGTTTATGTTTGTTTTTGTTGTTTAATTCTGTTTTAAGAAGATTAATGAAAAAAGAATGGCAAAAACTGAAATATGTTTTCGAAGTTCATGTAACAAATACTTGATTAGCGAAACTGATTGATAAAAATTGTTTCGCATTACAGTTCAATTGAAAACACGTTTGCAAATGTTTTTGTTTTTTTTTAGTATGAAAGAAAATCTCCAGGTGCTTGAGTTTATTTTTAAAACAAAAATTTTATAAAATTAAAGAAACAAGAATTAAAAAACAATTTAAAAAGAATAAAATTTAATGAGTATTGGTTGAGAGAGGGACTTCTGTAAGAAAAATTTCAAAATTAATTTCAATATCGTCTTAAACGCCAATCATATTCATAAACTTACTATCTGTGGCAGACCAGCCTAATGGCACATTCAATTTACGATTCTCCTCTTGAAGCCACTTCTGTAAAGGTTCAAAATATTCTAATAAGGCAGCGGGATTCATTGCATCGTCTCCGGTAAATTCTTGTAAAACTTCTTTCCAATGGCGGCTACCGCCAGCAGAGAGGAAATTTCTGTAGGACGGATAATAAGTTTTAATTTCGAATTGATTTTTTTTGTTTAGCAATAAAGGGGTAGTAAAAAGAAATCAATTATTTCTCCAATAGTTGTAGTACAGTTGTCTGTATTCCGGTGAATACAAACAATCTGACCAGTTTTCTTTCACCAGAGCTAAATAGAACCTTTAATTTCCGCTTTAAATCCTTGATTTCTTTTCCCTACACCTTATTAAACAAATTATCGCTTACCCAAATGCATCTCCAGCAGCTTTGCTTCTATAAATATCACAATTATCCAAAGTTTTGTGAGGATCTCCTTTAACATATTGGCCTGCCTTAACACACATGGCCTTATGGAACTGGAATTGAAAGATGTGGGCGGCAAAATATCTTAAATATTCAACATCAGCATCAATATGGTATTTTGCGGGAGGATCAAAATCTTTATTGGTTCTAGCTACTGGTGGCTCTACGCCCGAAAACTCAGATCTCATTTTCCAAAAGGCACAATTCCATGCAGGGCTATCGATTTCCTTTCTAAAGACCGCATAACGATACTTATCCATGGTGTAGGCAAAGGGTAGGAAAACAATTTTCTTCAAGGCCTAGTACAATAACAAAAAAGAAATTAAAAAAGCGTTCTTAAAAAATCCTTTAAAGCCACAAACCGTTTTAAATAATTCATTAATGCGACTGGGCTTATCCAATTCTGCCTTTTGTGACAAGCCAATAGCATGCAAATGTTTGGTGGAAGACACTGACAAGGCTATAACATCTCCCACGGCCTCATGAAAACCAGGATTTGGTGCTCCTCTAAATGGTGTAGGCTGGTTTTCATATTGCAAATAATACTGGATATGGCCCAATTCATGGTGCACCACATACAGATAATGGGTATCGACTTCAGTACACATTTTAATGCGTACATCACTGTTCTCAAAGAAATCCCAGGCAGAGGCATGACACACTATTGTACGATCTTGAGGTTTCTCTAAGACACTTAATTTCCAGAAACTTTGAGGCAAGGCACGCATACCCAATGATGTAAAGAATTCATCGCCCAATTCGAACATTTTCTTAACGGTATAGTTTTGTTTCTTCATTTCACCAGTTACATCGACAAAAGAGACATTTGGATAGGGTTTTAGTAGCTCAATGACTTCATCCCAGTTTTGTGCCCACATATTACCCAATAAATGCATGGGTATGTTGCCCTTGGGTGGTACAACATCGCTGCCATAGTGTTGTGCAAGACGATAGCGTACATAACCATGGATTTCACGATAGAGTGGCAGTATAGCGTTGTAGACTTCATCCAGATGTTTTTCAAAATCAGGATCCTCATAGAAATGTATCCAGTAGTCGGCATATGAAGTAAAATCTATGGAAGAGAATTGAAAAGGTCTCGTTACAATATCTAACTTAAGATCATTTGACTTCCTATCACTTACTATTCAATTTGGCTGCCTTTGCAGTTAACTCTACATATTTGGCAAAATTCTCCTTCATTGGTGTACCAGCCTTATTGTGCCATTCCTGCCAATAGTGAGCCAATTCCTTAGGATCACGACTATTCGATAGACGCTCTTGTATATGTGGTTCCAAAGTGAGCGAACAATCTGTGGGATTTTTATAAGAACAAACTTTTGTACTGGCATAGTTTGTTTGCATGTTAGCGATGGCATTCTTTAAAGCTTTGAAATCATCTTCATTCAAGATATCAACACCAGGATCGGCTAGAATTTTTGCTTGTCTTTGTATACAGGGATCATCTAAGTGATCGTACTGCAAATTACGTATGGCTTGAGAGAGTTTCAAATTCTCCTTAGCATTCTCTGCCGATATGGTAATCATATTTAAGCTATTAGCCTCAGTAACATTTGTATTGTATTCCCAAGCCGCAAGATATTCTATCCGATAGCGTTGTCGTAACAATTCATTTTGACGATCGAAAAATTGTCGAGCTTCGGGATTATTCGCTGAACAGGTGTCACCAGCTAAAGCATTAGTGACAAGCTAAAATGGAAAGGATTTTAAAACATTTGAAGCAAATAAATGGGAGAGAGAGCGAGAAACTTACCTTCAAAAAGATAAGGGTCATGAACCCTAAAGAAAATTTTAATTTATGCGCCATTTATTTATCACAGGCGGCTCCAGTCCGATGCATACACAACTCTTAAGGCGCTCTATAGATGACTGTTGTTTGATTTAAGTTTGTTTGTTTAGGAAAAATATTTTTATTTAAAACGTCTAATTTGTTATCAGCAAAAGAAGAAAAAACAAACAAACTTTGAGTATTTATTGATGCTGGCTGGCTAGCCGCAGTGCACTTTTGATTGTTTTAATCAATTTGTGTGAAATTAAATATGTTTTCAGCCGTTATCAATACAATATAAATGAGATAATAAACCTTAATTACTCATTATGAGAAGAGATTATTCTTAAATATCAGGCTTGCAACAAAGATCTTCACAATAATTTTCCATAGAAATTATTAAAGACTGATTGAATAGGCTTCTAAACGAAAATACAATCAATAGATTACAATTTATGGCTAAAGATTACAAGACCTGAATCAGTGTTATTCACTTGCATTGCTCGGGCTTGCACGTCATAATGCTTATCGATAAAAAAGAAAATACGTTCCAAGCAAAGTAAGACCGCCAAACGCTTAAAAATTATTTCTCGCTACTGCATAGGCTCCTAATGCATACAAATAAGGTATATTTTGTAAGGGATTGTGTCTGAAAGTGGTAATGGAATCGGCATTCCACAATTATGAGCCGTTTAGAACTCCGTAATCAACAATCTGTATAGATAGCTATTTCTTGCTTTGGATCAAATATAAGTAGAGTTTCTTAAGGTCCAAATAGAAAAAATTGTGGCAACCATTTCGAATAGGGTAGAGGGCTATGATAAGAACTCCAAGCTCGAGGTTGACTGGCACGGTTCACTTATAAAGGCTACAGTGTCTGTCGTAAAAAGTATTGTCTGTGCTGCTATAAAGATTATTGGAAAGCGCAATATCCCTGAGAGAAGTATGGAAAGTAAGTAAAGCGGTCACGAAATGTCTGCTCAAACTCAAAAGTACAAAAAGAAGAGAAGGGGAAGTAACAGTTGTTCAAACTTAACTTTATTTGGAGCTCTGTATCTTTACAGCATTAGGGAGAGAGATTATTTGTGGCGGTCAGCCTGTTGTCAAATAGTCAGAAAGGTTATCTTCACTTCTTCTGAGTATAAACTTCCATATGGTGGAGTTGTCACTGAATTGACATTTTGGGAGTCGAGTAATTCCAGATAAGTTGCAGTTGCCACCACACATAATTCGAGATTACTGTGTGATTTCACTGCCCTTAATTTCTATGGCTTCAATACAAGTTTTTAAATTTCTTCCGTAGAGACCTTCTGTCAGAGATGACTTAAAAAAAATGTCGCTCTAACTTAACATAAATTATCGAGGTCATACTGTTTCTGCCGGTATATGTATTGTTTTCCTTACTGCTGGCGATTTTTATGCAATAAAATAAAAGCCGCAATGCTAGTAGAAATATGTGAACTCATGGTTATTTTACACACACTGATACATACCTTCAATTTATATTTGAAAATACACAATTGATTTCAATTTTCATTCATTTATTTTAAATTTTAACAATATTTTTAAAAATTCTGTGTCAGTAGCTCCACAAATCTTAAAATATTTGTTTTTATTTTCATTTATAACAACCCTGTTTTAGAGAGAGACATTCTCAGTGTTGCCGTTTTCGGTTTATTTCTAAACAAAAACCGGTACATTTTTTATTCAATGTTTGTGTGTCTGGTCGAGTGAGAAGGTGAGGATTTTAGTGTGCTTGTTGTTAGCTAAATAATCTTTAAAAAATAAATGAATATCTGGATGATATGGGTTGATGCCCAGTCAGCCTGTTAGTCTCAGGTCGGTCCTTAATGGGACGGACGGGAACTTTGTTTGTTCTAACGAACAAAAAAAAATATTTTATTTTGTGGTCAGTTTTTTACGAGTTGTGAGTTTCTCCGTTGTGGTATATAAAAATGAAGTTATTCAAACATTCACGGTATTACCGACATTATCTC
The DNA here is from genome assembly GCA_005959815.1 of Sarcophaga bullata. Taxonomy (NCBI): domain Eukaryota; kingdom Metazoa; phylum Arthropoda; class Insecta; order Diptera; family Sarcophagidae; genus Sarcophaga; species Sarcophaga bullata. The sequence continues at coordinate 194,346 of QOCX01000088.1, forward strand.
CAAATATGTCTATACTGCATTACCAAATGTGTGGTTTGTGTCCGTAGTAATTATAATTTATTTCGATTAATGGAATCAAAAAAAACGAACGTAGTGTTGCCATTAAGCTATTTTTATTACGCAAAAATTGAATAAAAATGATTTTTAAAATATTTTGTAGTAAATTTTTGAATAATATTTTTTTTATCCTTTAAACTTATTCAAGGCGAAGTTTATGAATATAATAATCTAGGGGAGAAAACAGAAATTTTTCTTTTAGACCTAAACTTAAATATTCCTTTCACATTCTGCATCTCTGCTTTCAAAAATCTAGAAACTGGAAATTCTTTGTCGAAATATTCATATATTTTGTGCTTTGAATCGAAAGAGTTCTAAATTTCTTCAGAAGTTGGTTAAAACATTTTTTATTTCTATTCAACATTCGATACCATCTGCTATTAAAGACAATGTTGTCAACAAGAGGTTTTCTAAGATAGAAGGTAAGAATATTTAATTCGATTTTAAATTGTGAATATTTGAAACATTTACAAAATAAGTCAAATTTGATACATAAAATAAGTTAAAAATAGATTTTCTACATAAAAATAAATGAAATAATGATTATTCTCAAAGTTTTTTATGTTGAATGTGCACTTCTCCTACAATTCACATACAAAAACATACATTTTAAACTCATAATCAATCGCTGAATTATTTACAGCATTTAAAATACAACCCTGTGAACTGTTATACCGACGGGAGAATTGTTGGTATCTTAAACGAACGTCAATATAAAACAATATTGCAATTAAAAAACAACAACGAATATGTAAAACATAATAAAGAAAACAATAAATAACAAGAGAATGAAAGAATAAAAGACAGGCAAAACCCATTTTGATGTAAATTCCGTTTAGTGCATTTTAACCATTTGTCGTGGAATGTTAAATCGTAGTTTTTAAGTGCGGTAAACCGGCAGCATCGTACGCTACAAAATTTTTGGCAAAGAAAAATGCGCGTATAATTTTAATAAGTGTGCGTTTTAGTGTATATGTGTTAGTGTTTTGCTGGGCAAAATACAAGTGATTGTTTTTGTAATTATTTTAAAATGGTGTTTGAAAGCGTTCTCTAAATATAAAAATTGTTTTTTGTGAAAAGAAAATTTTTTAATAGCGGTGTTGCATATGTTTTATAACAAAATATTGAAGAAGAAATTAAACAATTTCCTTTTTTACTTGCCCGTAAAATAACAGAAGTAGTGTAATACGAGAAGAAAACAACAATATTTTATGGAGTTTATTGGCGTTCGTTTGGGGAAGTGATACAAAAAAAAAAAAAATTAAAAAAAAAGAAGAAAGAAAAATCAAATAAAAAAGCAACAAAATATATATTTGTATGTATGTATATGGAATATATATGTTTGTGTGAAGAAAAAAAAAAGAAAATTTGTTGCTGCTTATTTTAATAACGTGTGTAAATGTGTGTAAATTGCGTATTCGTTACGGTTCGTATGTAAGTTTACTGGAGTATATTAAACGAAAACAACAAAATTTTAAGTGAAATAAACAAAATAACAAACATCTTCCAACGAAAAAAGAACAAAGAGCGGGCGAGAGGGCGAGAGAGAGAGAGAGAGAGAGTGTGTTGAAGTGCAAGTGAGTGTAAGTAAAGAGAAATTACAAGAAAAAAAAATCCTTTACTACTCGTTTTTAGTGTATTTGTTTTGTGTTTACCTTTTACTTCAAGTATTTTGTTGTTGTTGTTTTTGTTTGTCATGCTGCCGTCTTCTTCTTGATATTCATCTCTGCCCAGAGGAGTAACAAAATAAATATTTTTACGTCACTACTCTATGGTTATTACAAAAACAAACAATAACTTGTTACAATGCTAACAACTAAACCAACAACAACAACAACATCATGGAATAACCAAACACTCATGCAAAACTACACATGAAATGAAATTTTCATTCAATTCAACTCAATTTATACAAAGAAGAGGCAGCAGGCATCAAAAAAACAGAAAGAAAAAAAACAAACCGACAACAACAACAACAACAAAACAAAACAAGGAAAATGTAATTATAGAAGCGACATTAATTAATTTTAATTTAATTTTTTAAATTAAATTTGGTTCCATTAGTTTCAATTCAATGTGGTCAAGTGCTTGTTTAGTTTATTTATGTCTGTTTTCGTTGTTGTTATATTTCTCTGTGTTTTAATGAAAAAAAAAAAAAATGCAAATTTGTTGCTTTTGTTGTTTTGTGTTACTCTTTATTGACATTCAATTAAATTCCATTAGAAAGTCATACAAGTGCCGCTAACGCTACCGGGCCTCACAGTGTAACATGTAAACACAAACAAAATCAAGTGGCGTAAAGGAATTTATGCCTTCAATTGCATATTCTACGTCAGGGGAATTTTAGAATTTTAGGAAATAAAGCCTGCGATTAAACAGGTTAACAAATGTTGAAAGTGATTAGCGAAACTCTATGTTTTTGCATAAAATTAACAGGAGATTCAGGTCAAAAAGTTATTCGTTTCTGTTAACATTTTGTAGGTAAAAATTTCACAGAAAAAAAACTGGAATAACCCAATATTTACAAGGCCTTTTGAAGGCAAATGTATTACAAAAGAATTGTAGTCACTTGGCAATCCTAATATATGTTGCAAGATGATTTCATGCGAATCTCTCAGTTTACCTTAGTACATCTGCCATGTTTTAATTAATATTTTTGCCGTTGAAGAACATCTCTTGGTAGATAATTCTCTGCTAACTCCTCTTTACCTACAGCAAATCTTGCCATTGCCTACATGGCCACCATTTCCGTCGGTTTACCGAATTTCTAATACGGTTGTGTACGTTCGGCACTGTCGTAAGTGAATTATTTTTTATCGGAAATGCTGCGGAAGTAGCTTGATTTTGCAGAGATTCAATAGCAATTTGTAGAAGTAAATTAGGATAGTATGGGGTAGGAGGGGGTTGCAGTTTTCTTGAGTATACATAGCAGCCCGTTGTGACAATGCATGACTCAGAAACTAACTGACATTTTTATGATTAATTGGTCCAGGTAATCTTCATCATCTAGGCTTCATATTTCAAACATAGTTCCCTTAAAATCAATATGAAAATTAGCTTGAAACTTTTAGTATCCTAGAAAGGGCCCACTTTGACAAAAGCGGAGATCGGTAAATAAAGTGTACAAATCCTCTCTTCTTTTTCAATTGATTTTGAAACTCTACGGATCTTATTTGCAGTTAAAAGGTCTCTCTTAATTGGGGTTCCTCTGAAAAGAGGCATGAATGCCAACCTATTACGCATTAACATGTGAGAAGAGGTATAGTTTGCTCAATGGCCCAATTTAAATAGGCTTTTGAACAAGGTTAGTTTGTCCACGTTTGGTTAGAGGACGTGTTGAGAGAAGCACACTCAATTGACAAGTACAGTACCCGGAGGTCCAGTTGATCCATTGTGCAACGTCCTAAAGCGGAGAGGATAATAGGGAAGATAAGAAAAAAGGAGAGGAAGCAGGAAACGGAGAATAAGGGAATTGCACAGTTTAGCTATGAAGAAAAATTCTTTTTTAGTTTAGGAGTATACCTCTGTAACTACTTTTGGATATCGAGTTCATTAGTTAAAGAATTATCAGAGATATCAGGTCTATAACCACGAAACGTTTTGAGGCTGACACAAAACTGCCGCTAGTCTCGACCAAGTGAGTCGCTTTATATGCCAACTATTTTAGTCCTGAAATTTGAATACGAACGAGATCCAATTGCCACGTGATAGTCAGAGTGTATAGAAATGCTAGCATGTAGTTGAAGAAGACATAGATCAGTTCCGCAGTGTGGTTTATGGATATTAAAACAGCCTGAAACATACTACAGTACTCTGGAAAGTGGAAAGATATTCCTTTCTTTACCTTATTCTCAAGTCTAGGAAAGGCAGATGCCACAGCATCCGCCAGAGCTGACCATGACAGAAGTCCATTTTGGAATAGATTCTCTTGAGGAAGAGACTATCTCTCACCTTATATTTCAGTGTCTATGGTTGAGAGCATTGAAAGCCTGTTGCTCTAGCCCCAAATCAACATACTTATCTATGGAGTTGTGAATGGTCATTTCATTTTAAAAGGTCGTGTAAGATTAATCACGTTGTCTAGTCGGCTTTCTTTGAAGCGTTTCAATGAGGTTCGCCTATCACTATAATTTTGACATTTGCTGGCCTGGCCCATTAAGTTTTTTAATTTTAAATTTTGTTTTCTTTTTTTAAATTTTAACGCATTTTTTACATCTTTTTGTTGCAGCCTTATCTGTTGCGAAAGCTGTGGGTGTTTATTGTACAAAAAAATTGCTGACAAGTGCTGCAAATCGTCATTAGTTGTTTAAGAAATTCGTTAAAAAATATAAGAAAATAAAAAAGCATGTAAAAAGTGTTAAAAAACTTAAAAAAAAATTAATAAAAAAATTTAATAATTTTTGGTTTATTAACGGGAAGTGATTAGAAAAGAAAACGAAAGAAAAAAATTAAAAAAAAAAATACAAAAAAAGTTTTTAAAAATAAAAATTTAATTTAAAATCAAAAAAAAAAAAAAACAAAATGAATAATTATCAGAATCAAACGCCACCACCGGTGTTGCGAAATCATCAACAGCATCAACAGCATCAGCAGCAGCAACAGCAACAATTGCCACATCATAATCATCATCCACATTTCTCAACTGTATTGGCGGCAACTGCAGCCTCTGCCATGACAACAGTGACACCAGTTACAAATATACAATTGACACCTTCACATCACCTACACCACCATCATCAGCAGCATCATCATCTTAGTGTGCAACAAAATAATCATCATCATCAACATGGCGGTGGTGGTAATGGTGTTGGTGTTGGTGTTGGTATTGGTGGTGGTATGCAACAGCAGCATCATTTTACCACACCTGCTGGTGGTAGTGGCGGTGGTGGTGCTGCACCATCATCATTGCCACCCTTACCACCGCCACCAACACCACAAATTGCAGCCGCATCCGCCTCGTCAGCAATAACAAATATCGTGACACCTTCACATCAGCTACAGCAACAGCCACCGCATTCACAACAACTACAACAACCGCAACCTCTAATCAGTAATTCGTTGGCCATACGTCAAGAAATTCAACGTTTCGAAAGTGTACATCCATCGATATATGCCATCTACGATTTAATCGATTTATTACCCATAACCGATGCTCAAATTGCTCAGCAAATACGAGATCATGTTGTTTGTATTGAAGGTAAGTCATCGTTTCTACTTTATTTTTTTTTTTTTTGTTTTTTGTTTTCTTTTCTTTCCATTCAAACTGCCATCCTCCATAACTTGTACTCTGTAAGTAAGTGCATTTGAATTTTTAGGTTTGATTGTGGTTTTCCCTGTCTCCCTCCCCTCTCTCGTTTCTCTTCTGCCTCTTTAGGCCTATCAAATTACAAAAATATGTACAATAATATGTAAATATGTATTGTATGACGTGATTGCTTTGCCTATGCCTTTCTTTCTTCTTAAATAATCACAATATTTTTATTACTCTTTGGCCATAGCAAGTGAAAGTATTTACAAACAATTTTTTAAAAATAAAAAAAAATTCCAAAAAAAAAAATATTTTACACTGGATCACAAAAATATACTAACATTCTTCTTTAGTTTCACTATTTGGTTTAGCATTGTAGGAGTATGTTTCTTGGTAAAACCATTTCTCCATCACTTTTTATAATATGTTTGTAAACCTTTTTTTTTTTTTTTGTTGCCCAGTGTTTTATTATATTTAGCATGCCAGCCTGCCTCTGCCTCTGCCTGCCTGCCTTCAAACTGGCTGTGTGTCACATCTTGTTGTGGTGCATTGTAATTTATTTTTATATGCGCTGCTCCTCCTATTAATGACCTTGCATTTGATGTCTCTCTTTTCTTCTCTCCCCTTCTCTTTTCATTTCAATTTTTATTTCTTTAAAGACCGGAAAATGTATTCTTTTTTTATTGCTTTTCTTTATCGGAAATATTTTATTACAAACGGAGTGAGAGCGACAAGAAACAAAAAATCACAATTTCATTGGAAAACATTGCGGCTTTTTTTTTATCACACTTCAATAAAATGCAACTGAAAATAGTTTTTTGTCTGACAGTCAGAAGCTCTAAAGAATTTCTATGTAAATGTTGAAAAAATATATAAATTTGGGTACACTTGGTGGCCAAAGATAGCAGCGTTATTCCAGGAAACCCATTAGTATAGTGCCGTAAAGGGATTAACAACAATAAGCACCGGAGCTTCTGTAGCGCGTAGCGGCTGATCAATGCCCCATGTATACTGTAAAGAGTTTGGGAATAGAGTGGTCGGGGATCTTGAGAAGTTTCAGTATCCTGCCCAGTCATGTAAAAGCCAGAGGGTTCTGAAAATAGCATGGGGGAATTAAAAATCCAATTGTTCTGCGTGCTCCCACGACACTATCCGCACATTATCACCCAGACAGCAATTTTAGGATAGCAAATGTCAGAAGGAAGCGAGAAATACTGGCGTACAGAAGTTTCATTGCTTTGTTCCTCTTATACAAAGACCAGTGAACCCTTGAAATAGCACAAGAGAAGATGGAAGGCACTTGATTACAACGTCGAACTCGTCTTATCCAGAGGACCCTTGAAATAGCACAGGAAGAGATAGAGGGCACTTGAGAAAGCTGTCGAACTCGCTGCATCCCGGTTTTTACGTGTTTTATATATTTTTTCTTTTGAAACTAACCGAATAGATCATTTGGAACAATGGAAAGCTTACACCAAGGCTTCCTACACTCATTTTCATTAATAAGTCGAATAAGTCCCACATGTATGGGTGAGTGAAGGGTGTGAAGATTTCTTCGTACAATCTCAAGCTGCAGCTTCATTACGTATTGCATGGTAAAGAAGGCTCTTGAGGACGTGGCCGAACTTCTTCCTGGTAGGTGAAATTCTTGTCAGATTTTGTTGGCTGTTTACTTGCCCCTTAGATGATGAGTGGCCCGTTGAATTGAATGGGTCTGGAGTAACAGTTGAGCGGTTCGTAAGTGCAGGAATTCTATAGGAGAGTTTGGATCAGACCAAATCAGTTTTTGTTGTATCCGGGGCCTTAGTAATACGAAAATGAAACGAAAATTTAATGGCCTTCCTAGATTAGTTTCTCATTCCATGGATAATGTGTTAATGCTAATGGGAATTGATTTTGGACTTAAAAACAGAAACTTGACGTTGTTTTTGTTGTTGTTGTTCTTGTAGTAAGTAAAGCTTTTCAGGTTCGAGATTAGGAAAAACATGCCTGATAAATGAAGCTTCTGCTGGGTTGAAAACCTTAGACAGAAAAATAAGTTCGGGTTGTTCTGAAGCGTAGATACGCTTGTCGTGGTAATGAAAACTTTTGGCGGATTAGTCAGATTTCTATGTGACAGGAATCCTTTGATCAATGATTGAACTCACCAATCAAAAAAAACTGGGTTTCCTACTGGATATCTGCAGTGCATGGGTAGTAAGTAGTTGAAGAGGACAGAGTAGCTTCTTTTTTTTTTATGGGATAACGCTTGGTAGAAAAGGATTGTATTCCCTGGCAAGGGGATTCTTTGAAGCTTTGACTTCTCTGTCGGATGACGGAATCGAGGGTATATTTATTGTGGTGAGGTTTATTGTGGTATAACGCTGACAGAGAGGTAAACCTCCATCTTCGCGCAGCTAATCTTTTTTTTTTTGTGTATTTTAACATCTCCACTCTCTTTTCCTTTTTTTTTATTTTTAAATTTAAATTTAATGCTTTAAGCATACATTTTCGCTTATCTGTTTGCTTAGCTGCCAAATTCTTTAAGAGAAGTTGTTATAAATTCAAGACTGGTAGGTACAGTGTACAACAGCACTTTTCGGAAATGAAAGTCTTTTAAAAATAGATTTTCACGAGCAGTTTAAACTGCCCGTTTTCAGTAGGTCAGACGTCGTTGATAGCATTTTAAGTAACTTCCGGTTTCTGGCTGTGGATTGAACAAGTAAATCCAAAAATTAAAGCGCAATTGGATTAGTTCATTATGGGAGACAGAGCCGTAATTCTCTCCAATCTAATTACTCCTTACGGAGCTAGGGTTTATCGAACTTCTTAAGTTTTGCTCAATTCTTATGCATGTAACACAACAGCAGATCTTCCAATTGATTCGATGCTGAATGCAGGTTTGAAATAAAATCCACAAACAATTATTTTACTGGACAAAATGAGTGTGACGAGAACATGAGCTGATAAGAAGCGGAGTTTAATTTCTTCGAAATATTGTGCTTTCAGTATAGACTAAGTTAGCCTAGCCTTAGGCTAAGTTAGGCTAGCCTTAGACTAAGTTAGGCTAGCCTTAGATTAACTTAGGCTAGCTTTACACTTTTACTAACTGGGGTCCTCACTGTTGTTGAACCGATTTTATTGACATTTTGCAGGAGTAATGCACTTGTACTGGTTCTCTTATAGTCCTTCGGAGAGTACAATTATTTTGCTGAGGATTATGATACCTACCATCACAGTGACTTAAAATACTTTCCATAAACATTATGGAAATCGTTTTTCAAAACAGTTCTCTTTCGAGATTTATTTTCCATTTAAAATTTGTTTAGTTTTCTATTCTTTTGGCTAAAAACCACTAAACGAAAGTGTTTTTTAGACGGCAATTCCATTTTTTCTTTCTGACTTCAACTGAAATAAAAAGCAATTTAGACAAACGGCCTACAAATAAAACAAAACACAGAACCCATAAAAAAAACTAGCCCATGTCAACCCACATTAACAAAAAAAAAAAACCAGCACTTGAGCACATACAACAGATAGACGAATAGACAGACAGACAGACAGACAGACAGACAGACAGAAAAGGTCTTAAGCTTTGAGTGTGGCACAAAGGCATAGACAGACTCGTACTCGTACATACGGTGTTTAATACCAGGCAGGCAGGCAGGCAGGCAAGTCATTGACATCAATAATGCATGAAATTGCAATAGGCCTCTAAGGTATTGAAACTAATATTATACGCATACAGCAGCAGAACAGCACATAGACGGATCTACAGCTACTACTAACGAATGGCAAAGTCAGCACACAGGGAAAAAACCTAAAACCAGAGGAGATAGATGGATAGAGTAGAAAAAAAAGGGAAAAAAACTGAAATTCAGCAGAAAAAAAAACGAGAGAAAAAAAACGTAAAAATAGTGACAATAAAACACTTTTCTGGTGGCTTTTAAAACAAAACTACAGCACTAGCACCGGCTTAACAATAAACGTTAACGGCAATAGCAGCAGTAGCAGCAACAAACAAATAAAACGTAGAACAAAAAAAAAAAAAAAGAAAACGTTTAAACAATCCGTCAGGTGTTGTTGGCTGTATAAACCAACCAACCAACCAACAAACAAACAAACAAATGAAATGAATTGTTAATAAAAACAATAACAACAACAGCAATAAGCATATGACAAATGTCTGTTACATTAAGACTGGCCTAGCCTTAGCCTAGGCAGGCCAGTATGTTTGTACAGCAGTCAATAGCTTTGAATAGTTCATTGGTTATCACTCACTCACTGACTGAATGATTGAAACAGAAAAAATGGCAAGAACTTTATGATGACTATTGTGCGTCTCTCCCCCCTCTTGTTCCAACGATTGTCTGTTTTTCAATATTTTCTTTGGTTTTTTTTTTTTTTTTTTTTTTTTCTGATCAAAATCATCAATGATTTCAAAACAGAAAGAATGAAAAAAAATCATATGAAAACTACGAATGACTAGGCTTTTGTGTCTTTGTTTGCCTTCTGTTATCATTCAGTGGCATTGAGATGTCGGGATTTAATCAACGGAAGTTTAATTTTCATTATCTTTCACACTTTGGGTTCAGTTTTATAAAGGCCACTGCATGTCATCATATTTGCAATCCTAAGTCCTGCTGGTTTCCTGTTTGTGTTTCCTGCCTGTAAGCGATAAGGTTAGCTAAAGCCTTAACCGCAAGGCAAGAGAGGTTTCATCAGAGTTGATATCCCAATGCAGATAAAACATATCGTGCTGTTACTCAGCGGGTCATACTCGGTGGGCCAGTCCATTGTCAGTTACTTTGGCCTCTTGATCTCCGTCCTGACCATGAATGAAGTTCATTAACACCTCTAGTCAATTATCTGTGAAAAACCTACAGCAAATAATGCTCAATTGACCACAATCGTTCACTGGCGTCATCCCATTCATATGGTCTCTCATTCGTTCAAATACGAACTTCTCATCTGTGTGATGGTAAATTCGAATCTAATTAGAAAGGGCAAAAAAATGCCATCCATCGTAAGGACAAAATGCAAGTCAATGTCGATAAAATGCAAATTATCGTCAAGAAAAAAAAATGCAAGTTATCGACTCAAAAAAATCAAGCCATCGACCAAAAAATTAAAGTTATCGAACAAAATATGCAAGTGATGGATCAAAAAAATGCAAGTCATCTACACCGGGCTTAGTGCTCGTAAAACGATTAATTGTTGAGTTCAATCAAACTTTTATTCAAGGCTAGTGTGCAGTTACTCCAAGTTTTGGTCTACGAAGACTACTGAAATTTAAGTTCAAACGGACTTAACTTTGACTTTTTTCAATGAAGTGTAAATCAGGAAAAGAATTACAATTGAACACGAATTGTTTTCAATTACATACGCAAAGTTATCGATTAAATACGCTTAAAAATTCGATCATTTTGCAATAGTACAACGCACCGCACCCTTTTTTGTTTTGTTTCGTTTTATTTTTGTGAGAGTGAGTGAGCGAGAGAACATACATAGAAAATCAATCAATCAATTAAGGGGCAGCAGAAAACAGTAAAAATTTAAAAATAATCAACTACTGCAACAACAACAACAACAATGACATTAACAATAGCCATGAGACCCAGCGAATACAAACAGCTTCACTCGCACATACTGACAGTAAGGCATGCGATTTGTTGAAAGCCGGAAAAAATACACAAGAAAGTTAAAAGGGGTCAAGCGATACAATTGGAATACCCTACATCGGCAATGTTTGTTTGCGAAATACCTCAGATCTACTGCTCCTGCAGCCGTCATTCGAGGGAATGTAAAATCTAGCGGCATGCCTTCCAATAGCATAGTGGACTGTGAGCATGGCAATTGTGTGATGGATGACCATGCCTCTTCTCCTTCCTCAGATCTACAGCACCTGCAGTCATCGTCAGAGGAATTGTAAAACCAATCGGCCTAGCTTCCCGTTGGACGGTGGTCCGTAACAATCGCAATTGTGGGATGGATGATCATGCAGTTTAACTAGTCCTGTTCTTAATCATTTAAGGCAGGCAGAGGCTAACAATATTACACGTACAGCAACAGCAGGCTAACAAAGTTGAGACTCCCTGTAAAACGACCCCATAATTCCCAGTTTAGCTAATACAGTTGAAACACCTAAGCCCAGTAAGATGTCAGAGATTCTGAGCTGTGAATAAGCACAGACTAGCGGTGCAATGTTTGGTGATATCCCGATGTCATGGAATCCATGTGGGAGCTGTTGCAAGAGATAGTGCGGACTTGTACCGACGCCCATCACAATTGTGAGCAACGAGGAGGAGGAGGAGAAATCTCTTCGTTATCTTTTAAGCGTAGGACAGCTTTGTTTTAAGAAACTGTCCCTGCAGGAAATGTGAATTACTTTGAAGGCCTTAGAGGGCTTTACCAGAAATGTAATGGAGTGTGGAGGATGTAATGAAGAAGAAGACTGTGAAACAGTGTCTTAGGACAGTTCAAAGTGATGCATTTACTTTGAAGACCCCGGTGATATTTCCCTAGAGTCCTTTGGTGGTTCGGTGTAGATCATGGACCTAAAGGAAATTAATGCCCAGGCTGTACAGCATCTCTTATGCACTAACGCGACATGAGAAGAAGTAAGGATGGGACAATTGGGCAATCCATTGCAACAGGAATTTGATTCAAGAACCTTAGGCGAATTTTTTTGCAGTTTTTTGGTTGGTTCGGCGTGGGACATACATCACAAGAAGGGATGAATAGCGGGGTCCTTTAGCAGGACGCAAAAGGGGGGAAATCTTGGAAATTAATTTCTACAGGACTTGTATAGTTCTCTAGAAGACTTAGTAGTTCTTCCCTGGATTGTTGATTACGTGTGAGAAAAGGATTACAATTCTAAAGGTCGCAACAGATTGTGGGTGGACTTTAGAGCCTCAACTACGAGCATCACAAACAGCAGCTTAAAACGCCACATACCGTTACATACCCGGTAGTGGAATACCACATAAAATCGAGAGAGGAACTCCACATCAATGAGCAACATGTGCGATTTTCAATAAAAATTAAATGCTTAAGTTGTTGTTGTTGTTTCCAAAACTAACAACTAAAATTGAAAATAAATTGAAAAATTGTTTGGCGATGTCTAATACTTCTTTCACTCTTCTAGTATTATTTGTATCTCGTTGTTCCACACACACACACACACACTCAGTAGAACAAATGCCTGGCATAACTCTGTTCATTCGTATGCTGTAGTGAAGAGGCGTTTATTTTAGTAACTTGCAGAGCTGGGAGGAGTAGAATATTTATCTGTTATTGTTTCACAAGCATATACAATTGATGATGATATTCTTATATTTGTTATCGTTGTTGTTGTTATTGTTTTTGTTGTTTTTTTTTCTTCTTCTGAACAAAATGTTTACAAAACGTTTAATGGTCTTTTGGTCGAATTATTCAGTAGTTGTTGTGTGTCTGTCTATCTCTACGCCATAAATAAATTGTTTTTACTCAATGAGTTTCAACCCATATATGCTCATATTCATACACACACATACACATTAACAAATTGTACAATATTGATCAATGTCATGTTTATGGTTCTATTTCGAGTTTCTGGTGAAAATGTTTTTCTGAATTTTTTTTTTTTGTTTGTTTAATTTTTCAACGATTTTTTTTATTGTTTTTTGTAATGTTAAAAATATTTAAACAATTTATCATGTTTTATAACATTTTATATGACAGATGGATTAATTTTTTTTTGTATTTTGTTCTGTTTTTGGCAAGTAGTTTTTTCTTCTTCTGTTTTCAACTCTTTTTTTGTGTCTTGTTCTATTAAATATGGTTAAAGAACTCAAACATGCAAGTTGTAGACTTTTACGCCTCTGGTTTTCATTAAAGACTCGAAAAAAATTCGTCTGACATTGATAATGAATGACACCAAAATGAAATATACTCAGATGGTTAGAAAGAAACATTGACAGCTAAGATTTTTACACTGTTTACCAAACAAAATAGACTAAAAAAAAACATGGCGTATAAACCAGGTCTATATAGAATAGCATAAGCATATAAACCCTGGTATGTGTAGAATAGCATGAGCATATAAACCCTGGTTTATATAGAATAGCATGAGCATATAAACCCTGGTTTATATAGAATAGCATGAGCATATAAACCCTGGTTTATATAGAATAGCATGTAAAGCAGATATATAATAGCATGAGATGTAAAGCAGGTTTATATAGAATAGCATGAGCATATAAACCCTGCTTTATATAGAATAGCATGAGCATATAAACCGTGCTTTATATAGAATAGCATGAGATATAAACTCAGGTTTATATATA
>QOCX01000088.1:238698-249091 GCA_005959815.1 Sarcophaga bullata
AGACCACAGTTGAAAAACTCACTTTTGGCAAACGATTTCGTTTATCTTGCTCATTCGTAACATCTATTCCCGAGAGATAGATGAAGGGACGGAATTAGAATGTCGTTCCCAAAGTTTCTTTGGCTCTTGTATCGTATTATTCAGCAGTTAAGTACAATATTTTTTTATGTAGAGTCAGGAAGGACCTACAGTTTAATGTTGCTTTCGAACGACAGATTTTTGAGAGACTTTTTCATGGCAAAAAATTTATTTACTCTCAGAGTTTTTGCCAGAAATCTAATGAGAGGAAGTCGTCGTAGAAGAAATATTTGCTCATATTTCGTTTTGTTGGAGTTTTCTGATCTGGAATTTGAAACGTAGCCTTACGTCTAATAATGTAGATGATATTTAATATTCTTTCAATTTTATCCGTTGGATGCAGTATGCAGTAAACATTTTTATTTAAATTTTATTACCTTAATTAACTAATTTTAATTAAAAATATTAATTGATCAATGTAATTAATTGAATATTTTAATCAGTTTAATTAAATTTTTGTTAAGAATTTTAACTTTTTGGCTCACAATTTATACAGAAATTAATAGAAGTAATTACAAAATTTTAATTAAAACATTGATTGATTCTGTGGAAAGTTTATAGGAAACTTTTTATTTAATTTTATGTAATTCCTTTAAGAATTTTAATTTATTAATCAATATAATTAATTGAATATTTTAATCAGTTTAATTAAATTTTTGTTAAGAATTTAACATAAATTTTTCAAAAAAATAACATTTTAGTTCACAATTTAAACAAAAAATTAATAGAAATAATTACAAAATTTTAATTAAAACATTGATTGATTCTATGGAAAGTTTATGGGACAGTTTTTATTTCATTTTTTGTAAAAAAAATATAAATTATCTAAAAAAAAGTGGTTTGTTGTTATTGAAAATAAGTTATTTATTATTAATTAATTAATTTATCTAACTTTGTGACACGCTTTCTTCATTTCATTTCCTTTTAAATTGTTTATAAATATATGTACGCATGTATATTGTGAGTTGGGAAATTTTGAAATTGTTTTCAATGAATTTCTTTTTTTTTAATTAAATAATTTGTTGGGGGCTCTTTCATTTCATTTCTTCAACAAATTGCTTCATTGTATTTTTCTTTATCATTTTTTTTTTTTTTTTTTTTTTTTTATGTCCATATATCTCATAAATGATAAGATATCCAGTAAATTGCGAATTATTCTATACCATGTGGTACTAACAGCTTGCGAATTATTCTATACCATGTGGTACTAAAGGCATTTTTTTTTTTTTTTGTATTTTTGCACAAAAAAATTAACAAAAAAATTTGTTTTGAAGGTAAAAACTTGTTGCGATAAGATAAAGATAACAACCGAAATGTTAATTGTTACAAGAGAACACAATAAAAATTATTTTTAAATTTACTTTGTTTTCTTTTTTTTCGAAATTAACATTAAAAAGCTATCATAAAATGTTATATTGTTTATTGTTTTTATGAAAGTGTTTTTAAAATCTTATGCGTCAGTTATAAATTTAAATTAAATTAAAACGTAAAAGAATTTGCGAAAAAAAAATATTAAAATTACAATCAAAACCTTTTAATATTCTTTAAAACATTAAAAAAAATTAAATTCGAAACAGAGTAGATATTTTCTACAAATGGTTTGTGTCCTCAATAAATCTAATTTTGTGGGATTATTGAGCGAAATAGTTTTCGTTTTTTATTAAACGAGGAGACTATGTTGTGAATAGACACAAGACGGGAATAGTATTTGTGGACGATAAAATTGAATTCGTGTAGAATGAGCGTTTTTCATACTGAGAGTGAGACTGAAGAAGGTATTGCCTCCGTAATGCATTATGCTATGACCAATAGCCCTACTACCGCCTGTGTTTTACAAGACAGGCAAGTGCTTTTTAGGAAAAAGTTCCTTTAATTAATAGGAACGCCACACTGGAACGAAAAAATCTGTTAAACCCTACCTACCCTATTAATAGGCGTCTTCCCCTCTCCCGAATACTGACGAGAAACCAAAAATAAGAATATTTTTTTGCTTTGAATTTTGTGCCTACGAGGCATCATTTACGGCTAGTTTTGCTTTTCTTTCTTAATGTGAAAAAAGTGCATAGTCTGATGACCTATACGCTTCAGAAGTGTTGATTTTCCTATGGCAATTAAAAATTGATCAAGAGGCTATAATTTAGAACAGGCTATACTAAATTGCCTTGATTTTTTGATTGTGGATTTTAAAGAACCTTTTCTTTCCACCACTAATTGAGCTTAAATGATAGCAAAGCATTCTTCCCCTACTGGGGCCCTATTGTAACGCTATTAGAAATGTTTAGCTTGAAGCCACATACACAATATGCTTGAAATCTTGAAAATAAAAAAATGATAGGTTTCTGAGACATACAAATACAATAGCAGATAACCGTAAATATTTTATTTAATCACTAAGCCCTCTAACAAATCCAGATAAGCACAAATTTTGGGGCACTCCTCTCAATGTTACTAAAGCTTTAAATTAAACTAAGAATTTGTTTAAAAAATATTTTTTTAATTTCTTGACATATATTGATTGGTTACTAGCTCTGTATGGTTATTTGAACCTCAAAAAGGGCTTTAGTTGTGTTTCGACTATTTTGGCCGCAATCATGAAAATTGCTTGTTTAACAATATGTTCATTTGTTTGATTAAAAACATCAATTAAAGTTTTCATCAATTTTGCGAAGGCCTCCTATTATTATTGTTATTATTCTCGTGTGTGGGCTCTAGCATATAGGGCCATAGGATTTTATTGTGCTCTCCTTAACCTGTATAGGATTTTTTCATAGTGTTTCCATTCTTGTTAGGTTTTATAAACTATCTGCTAAGGGACTCGCAGGTGTTTGATGAAGTTTCATATGTGTATTATGCAAAGGTTTTACATTTTTTTTATTTAACAAAAAAAAGCGTTTTTAACAATTGTTTTAATACCTTTCTTTGCCTTAAAAGGAAGTTTTTTCCACCTTTTTCTTTGTTTTAATGAAATAGAAAGTCATTCATTCATTCATACATTATTGTTGACCGAATTTGCTTAATAATTTCATTAAAAAATTTTCAGTATGTTTGTTGCTACTGCCATAAAATATGTGTAGGAAGTCTATTTTAAGACTTCATTTAATTAATTAATTCTCTTAAAATATTTGTTCACATTTAAGTTTCCTTATTTGGCATAAAAACCAAATAAACTTTTTTGATATTTCAAAGCAGCACAAAAGACCCTACGTACGACCTACGCTAATTATTTTCATATATGAAGTATGTTATGTTCATGACTTCTAAACTTCCTGTGTATAATTTTAATGATATTTCGTATTTCATATTTCGTTTTTTTTTTTTTTTTTTTTTGTATTTATAAATTTATGGAAACCATATCGGAATTTGGTTTCATTTATTAGCATAACAAACAATTGTTGTAAGGTTACAATAGAAAAAAAAAAAAGATTTTTTTTTGTTATAAAAAGATGTAAAAAATTATGACAATACAAGAGCCGCGCGCTTATGTTGTGCTATTAAATGAAAACTTCCTCTTAAATTAATCATATTAAATACAACAAAAAAAAAAAAACGTGGAAATTATAAAAAAAAATTTTACATACAATTTGAATTTGAATTTGAATTTGAATTTGAATTTTAACCCCCACATATGCAAATTATTTAAATATTAAAACATACTCAGTCAGGCAAGTGCTTTTATGTTTTTATAAAGGGTTGGGCTATCAAATACCTTTAGAACTTATAGTTGTAGAACGTTCATACATTCTTTAAATGAAAATAAAAATCCCTTCTCTATAAAAGGGCTTCTATTTCATTTGTACGGTTTGTTTGTAAAAATAGAAAAACAAAAAAAAAAACAGAAAATTTTTTAAATATTTTTCCCTGTTTTATGTGCCTTGCATTTTAAAGTTTTATTTTGTTGTTGCTCGTTCCATACTCATTTAATTGTTCAAGCATAACACACAATCATTATGACGTTAACATATATCATTGCTATGTATGTTGCCCAACATAATCAGAATCATCATCATCATCATCATCACCAACAACAGCACTCGCCAACATTAAACAACCAACTTCAGCAGCATTGTCGTCATTATAATGAAAAATATTTAAAGTCTCGCTCTCTTACTCTGTTTATGGTAAAAGTAAAATATCTACTTCTTTGGTTTTATAGAACTTTTTTTTTCATTATTTTCATTATTTTCATTATTTTATTTTATTTTTATTCTATTATTGTGTTTCTTTATTTTTTTTTTTATTTAATATTTTCATGGTTATGCTTTGTATTTCTTTTTTTTATTAAAAAATTTAAAAAAAAAACAAAAAACTTAAAATTTTTATGCTGCCTGCCTTGTGCTTTATTTCAACCACAATTTCTAAGAGGGCAACAAGTGTTTTTAATGTGCCATGCCATTCCCATAGAAAAATTCTCTGGTAAATAAAAAGCCAGAGTAGTAGTAGGTAGTAGGCCGGCCCTTGTTAAACTTTAAAGGCGAAGTAAAAGTTTTAAGGGAGTAAAATAGGTTTTGTGCATAGATTTTTAAATTTTCAATAATTTATTTAAAAATTCATAAATTAATATTAGAGGGATTTTTTTTCTTTTTTTTTTTTGTTTTTGGTTGGATTTTATATTATCTACTTTTATGCTTTTTATATTGTTGTTTTCCTCCTCACACTTTAGAATGTTTGGAGAGCCTAGTGTTTGTGTGTAAGGGGTCTTGGGGTAGGTCAAAAAATTTATACCTCAACTGAAGAGACAGAATCACAGATTATTGTAACATCTGCTTTTATAACAGTTATTCTGATTTATAAGGGGTTATGTACACATCTGTTAATGATCGTTACCAATGATATGCGTTATGTAGGCACTACGTGAGGTTGACTTCATGTATTAAGACAAGTATACACCGTTTTTGGTTATTATTCCTCATCATTAGGGAGTGTGCGATGATGGTATGAAAAAAAATGTACTAGGTATTTACTTGATCTAAAAGGAGAATAATAGTTATATCTTAGATATATACAAAAAAGTATACTTCCTTCTTTTGTAAGCAGCAAGTACTGTTTAGATACCTATGTTTTTCACGGTACTTATTAGAAGTAAAGTAATATTTGCCATGAAAATATTTAACTTCTCATAATGTCATATATCGTACTTTTATGGTTCAGTATTAAACAGTATGTACGTGGCTGGAATTCGTTTGATTAATTTTAACTGTATGTGCATTAGATTGAACTATTCCATAAGAGTCGGTAATAGTCCCGACTGGTCTGGAATATTGTTACTCTTTCATTACTGTCTATGTTATTGGTAATATAACCGCTTATAGATTCTATAGGACCATTAGCATTGTTAATAACTGATTTGTTAACTTATTCGCCGGATAGACGGACTTTAAACCGCAGTAATGAATAGTGTTATATTTCTTCACCTCTGAGATGAACAAATTAGATTTTCTATTTCCGACATTTTTGTTTAGCAAAAAACTGGTAGATATCTTCGAATCTTTGGATTTGTAAGATATTTGCTTATGCATAACACAATCACCTCATGTTTATTGTGTTTGTATACCTTTTAGACATTAACAATTACACATACGGAATTAGCAAAGCTAAATTGTCGATCGCTATATGGTTTTCCAATTGATGTCTTAAGATATGCTGATTGTTTACGAGTATAGAGTTTTAATATTTTCTTAATATGTCTCCAGGAGCTAATCTCATCTTAAAAAGTCATTTATAACAGTGCCATATTGTAGTGTAAAATTACAGTAATTCTTGTTGTTTTAAGTACATATTATTTAAAGAGTCTGGACAGATTTATTCTAATGGAACATTAAAAAATTTAGCTTTAATATATTCCAGGTATAAATCTAGAAACAAAATTTGTTTATTATTATACATAAGATTCCTTACTAAAAATGGCCTAGATTGTCACACTATTTCCGTTTCATGCTAATGCTAATCGATCCCATTTTAGTTTAATAGTGTATATCTTCACAAAATAAGCGAATTACAATTTTAATGGATTTTATAAAATCTATTAGAGGTCGGTTACAACCCTATACAGTCAGGCACTAACAACAATAGCTTCTTTACCTATGACAACTCGCTCTCGTTAATAAGGGTTCTGGCGATGTTTGGGTGTGTTTGATTACATTTTAATAGAGACGTGAAATTGCTTTTATAAAATATAACTATTGTGATTGTCTCTCGCCCATGTGTCCAGCTACAGTCTGTTTACTCTACGTTATATAAAGTCGGACTCCCATATCGAGTCGGGAGTTTTTAGAAAGACTCTTAATAAATGTCTTCATTCGCATTACTTGTATAACTCTCTTCTTCAAATTTCACGGGTATCAGATGTATATATGATGCAACTTAGAATAATCGCTTTTTGCTGAAGTCGGTACAAACCCACGGTAGGCGAACTAAATTGATTAGTTATTACTATAATGGTTACTTGTGTTTGTTGTAGTTAAATCTGTGGATCCTGGGGGAATTCTCGTAGTACAACCTGGTCTTCTCTTCGTCCCCCCAGTAATTGTCCTATGGACTACAAAATACTTTTAAGGCAATGGTTAAGATCTTTTCTCGGAGGCGCCCCTCTATAAAAGATAGTCTCATCTATTATAAT
Organism: Sarcophaga bullata; assembly: GCA_005959815.1. NCBI lineage: Eukaryota > Metazoa > Arthropoda > Insecta > Diptera > Sarcophagidae > Sarcophaga > Sarcophaga bullata. Next base: position 245,393 of record QOCX01000088.1, read on the forward strand.
GTAACAAGGGGATTTTGAAATCTGCAGATCTGTTTTATGAAACAATATCATAGATAATCTTTTTTTATGTAGCGGTCAAGATTGAAAACCTCAATAGGAAGCAAGTATTCAATATTCGATCTTCCGATTAGATATGTTTTGCTGTTTTTTTTTTATTAAATACTTATTGCCTCCATAACTATCTTGATTTTACTAACTGAAGCTGATGTGCCTTAAAGGACCAATCAAGGAATTCTTTTCACATGAGCTCCATAGAAGCTAGCAGTGTTGCTTACCCGTATGTACCATATATATGCAATCGGGAAATAGTAAGAATCACTTAACTGCTTTATGTTTGAGTTTGAGTGGCTGGCTTCTCATTCCAACTATGCGTTCTCATAGACCTATTGTGGGAAGAAATACTAAGTTAAGGACTTTTGATATAATTCTCCTTGGACTTTATGTACTTTAACTTTAGCAGAGTGTTGAAATTCTGATATATCTCTCCTATGAAGAAACAGAGGTATACTTGACTTTTGTTATCTGATTGATATACATAGACACATCACTTATTATCGGTACACTTAAATCAGTACAACCTCGATTTTTGTCTAGAACTCTAATTATTGTACTCTTAGTATTCTATTTACCAAATAATAGGTGTGTGTGATTACCTTTACTTACGGCTTTTATATTTTTACTTATGTAAAGTGCGGAATATTCGTCTACCTATTTACACCATTACAGACATCCGAAACTGACATGTACCTTTTCGAGAAAAATAGTATCTTTTTTAGTCAATGTTATTTTCTTTGATATTATTAACTCCACAGACTTATTTTAGCCCCTGTATGCAGTCATGCGCTGAAAATGCTCTGTTTTCGTTGTTTGGATGATCTGCGAATCATGCTATTAATCTATGCTCTAGTCCTTTGTCTATCACTGATAGAGATGACAATTGATGTAATAAACGGCTTAGGACTTGGTTATATGAAAAGTCTAACATGCTTTCCGATATATGTAGAGCATATGTTTCTGGAGCTTTTAAATGAATATTTGTATTAATATCTTATTTTTGGGGATTATTACATGAGGTATATTTATCCCATCGCAAAAAATAATGCACCTAATGGTCTTTCTCTTGCTGAGACGAGGATCACAATTATATATTACCGAAACACATTATTCTTTATCTAAACATGGTATTATTTGTATTTACTGTGTTACAGAAATAATCTAATATAACGGGAGATATTAGGCCTGTCTGTTTGTAAAAAACGAATCTTTAAGGATTTCAATTCAATAGAAAGTCATGACTAGTTATACGGCAGATAGATACTTGTCTACTCTTAATAGTGTTTTATCTGTTTCTTACTGTTTCTCTCATTATTTCAGTTTTCCTTTTTGTTATCTGTTGTTCCTTATGAGACCATAGCTATATTTCTATCTGACGCAATATTAGCTAATCATAATGCCAAGAAATAATATCCATATTGGTGAAAAAGCTGAGAGTAGTGCAGTTAACGTTTCTAATCATAATTTTTCTAAAGAAAATCACACAAGAGACTCAATATTGATGTCATCAATAATGCCTTGTACTTGGAGATACAATCAATATGTAGGACATCAATTGATTGTTTTTGTTTTTGTTGGTCAAAGTGATTGACAAAAAAAAACAATGTTTCTTTTCCACAAAAACAAAAAAAAAGGACACAATATTCTTTAAAAAAAACTTGTAATAATCAACACACACAGGCATTTTGTCTAGGACGTGTAGCTGAGGATTTGGTTTCAATTGTTTCGATACACTGAAGGCCAAAAATTATGAAATTTATGATGTTTTTTTAATTTTTTTTTTCATAAATTGAATGCTCATTTCAATTAAATGAAAAATTGATGAGAGTTTTCAATTGAAATTCAGTTAGCTTTGGGTCATAATGTTTGGCAAATTTTAAAATAAAATCCATTCATAACCTCCTTGTAATTGATTATGAGACACAGGGATGGTGGTTGTAGCAACATAAAGAGCAGCAGGAATATAATGTATCAATCACAAATTGTTTAAAGGTTGAGAAAGGGTCTTAAATTATCCAAAGAATTACTTTTTTAATTTCAAATAAAAGTACCAAAAAAAAGGGTTTTCCATAGCCCTCTATAGAAAGTTATCTTGTACAATAAGTAACTAATATTTTAATGTTATTAATATTATAAAATTACTATATGTTATAATAATTATTTTGTTATTGGACGACTTAAGATACAATGATTTAGAAAAGTATCTATGATATTATGTTCATTTTTGTTTAAATTAAAAAAGTACCAAAACTACGAATATATACTTTAATGTTCTTTATATGCCCTTTTTAGCTCATTAGTATCACAAGTTTTGGTCGCAATGTTTTATTAAAAAATATTGAAAATGTCTAAAAAAAGTACAAAAAAGTTCTAAAAAAGTACCAATAAAGAACCAAAAAATACCAATAAAGAACAAAAAAGTACTCCAAATCCAACAATTAAGAAAAAATTAAAAAGTACCAAACAGGAATGGTCCCTTGGAATAACCCTTATTATCAACGTTTTCTCAAAATTTCTCATGCAATTAAAGCAAAATTGCTCAAGCTGTGTAGTTTTATGGCACCGTCTTGTAGATACCATATGCTATCCAGTTTATTAGCTCCGTTTGTGGTCTAATAAAAGGTGGTTATCGTACGGCAATAATGCTCTGGATTAATGGTAACAGTTATTCCGGGAATCATTTTAAAAAAATTCAGTCCAGAGACATATTCAGATTACGACACCAAACATTCATATCTTCCGGTTGAAATTGGTTTTACATCACAAACACTTCTGGGTTCTTTGAGACCCATATGCGATAGTTTTGTTTCTTGGCATAACTACCAAGAAAATTTTCTTCGTATCCTGCATCCAAATGCCATGTCTACGATGCTGTGAATAGACTTCAATTGTTGAGCCCTTGTTAGACATCGCGAACAAAACGGAACATGAAAAAAATATTTCTTCGACGACTTTTTCTCAGCAGATTCCTGACAAAAACTCGGAGTAAAAAAATTACCATGAAATGGTTCTCAAAAATATGTCATTCGGAGACGACTTTAAACTGTAGGTGCCAACACTCATGCATAAAAATTATCACACACAACATAAGTGGTGTAAGAAGCTATGTAGTAATCTAGACTGCAGGGTTGTATGTAGGTAGGTAGGTAGGCCCAATTGCAGAGATTGCCGTATATTCGAAAAATTCTTATTATTCGCCACAGTTTCTTTAATAGACATGTTATTTTCACCAGTATGTATATTGTGATCCTCAAATTTCTTTGTAATCTGACCAAATGAATAAACTAGTTCAATTATGATGACAGCGATTACCCGACAATGATCGAACAAATGACCGCATTTGAACCATCACTTTTTGTAGTCAATTTCAAATTATTTTTCACGTTCTACAGTTGAAGGATTTACAGTGAACGTCAAAAGAAACTATACAATAAAAAAATATTGATTTTAAATTACCGTTATTTTTATTTTAAGATTGTTTCATTGCCAACAGTTTTTAAAATTGAAACAAAAAAAATTAAAAAAATTTCGAAATTTTGTATAATTTTTATAAGAATTTTATGCTTAGTGCTTAGTTTTGATGCTCACTGTATATAGAGAATGGCTTGCTATTAATTGAACAGATGACAGATTTTATCCTAAGTG
>QOCX01000088.1:252023-263072 GCA_005959815.1 Sarcophaga bullata
CTTAATACCCAAATTTAAGTGTATATTCACACAAATCTATTGTTAACGTTCTATTTTGATTTTTCTATTTCTATTCTTATAAGAATTTAATTTTTAATTAACATTTTAGTTTAAATATCGTATTTGAAGTCAAGCCATACAATATAAAATTAAGAAACACCTTTAAACCACCTCTCAATCTCACATTAATTTGAGACGTAATTTTAGAAGATCACACAACGCAATTTAACAGTCATTGAACCGTAAAAAACAACAATTCAAACTCTCATAAAACCGATATACAGACAGACAGATAGAGAGACAGACAGACATTTATTTTTACAGACAAATTTTACATGTTTATGAGTACGAGTATAATACGGTATGTATGTACGTATCGTATAATACATGAGTGGAGTATCATTTCAAAAAAATCACACTCTTGAGTTGATTTTTATTTTTTCGGCATCAAAACAACATCACATCATTAAGTCAAATTTAATTCAATAAGTTCGTACCGTAACCATGTGATTTTATATGGTGGAGTTCAGTCAGCTCAAATACAATTTTGATGGCAGTAACTTTGTACGAGTATATGTGCCTGTGTGTTGTAACATTAAAGATTATTATGGCAGTTAATCAACCAGTTTCTATTATTTTATTGTTATTGTTGTTGTTATTGTTTTTTTTTTTAATGACTTCCAAAAAAAAACCCAAATAAATAATGAGCTTTACTTTATGTTGGCTTAGCTTAAGGGGGGGTTTATGTTTTTGAAAGTGTTTTTTTTTTTTTTTTTTTTGTAAAACCGTAACAATTGTTTAATCTAAGCAATCTGTACGAAATAATAATTGCTGGCGTATTTTACCTTTTTTCTTTCAATTAAATTTAAAACCAAAGCAATAAATTTGCCAAGAGATACTTGGGCAGGCCTTAAAGCTTCAATGGTAAAGGCGTTTGTGTAGTTCAATGGTCTTTTAGCGAAGAAATCTGTCAAATAAAATGAATTTTCTATTTTGTTTAAGCAACAAAATACGTCAAAGAGTTTTTAACCCAATATTTTTTTTCTAACACGATATAAAGTAGTATAATCGCTCTTCTAGATAACCCCAGCCTTTTTGCAGCTCCATATATACATATTGAGCAATAAACCTTCGTGTTGGTTTTGAACAGATCCTATTCTGAAGAGAAACCTCTTTAGTCTTGTTCCTAGACAGAAGACCGCTTAGGATCTGTAGGCTACTTCGGGACAGTGTGCTACATAATTTAAATCACATCCCTTTGAAATTACCACCAAGGATAAGATGGGACCCCCACTTGGCTTGAAAGCCGTTTTTGCTTCTAAAGTACTTCTCCACCCTCATAAAGATTATGGGCCTATCAACGACATGGGAGCTCTACATCCACTATTTTATTTGACTACTCATTGCCGTGAATTTCTATTTCATCTGGAATTAAGCAGAGACTGTATTTTATTCCCCTGCCTAGTAGGCTCAGCTTAAACGGAATTTCCTGACAATTTCTAAGTCACATACCTCATACAAACGAATGCCCGGATGGCATCCTGACTTCTTGTCCATATTGTACATATTTCGTTGACGTAAACCTTTGTTTGCAAGTTTCTGTAAGAGTTCGAACAATTTCGCTCTGAAATCGAAATTCCCACGCTCCATTCCACTATCTGTCTATGAAGTATACAGAGAATAGTTCTTCTATTAAAGAGTATACATTCTCCAAATTGATCCATTCTACTTTCATACCATTCTTCAAATTATAGGGTTACATAGTTTTCACGTTAAGAAGGGAGTTGCACTCAACATTGCTCCATAAAGTCCCCTGATATATTTTATATAAGGTTCGTCTCCTATTCTCATAATCATAGCATATGTAGCTCTGGTCTCGCTACCATACGCCAAGGTGCTTAAATCTTGCAGAATTCCAAGGGTCAACTGTAAGACTATTTTAGCCTGGTTTTTTTTTCTGTTGCTATTGCCATTGTTGTTTATGGCTTAAATTCTTTTTTTTTTCTCTCTCTCTCCTTGAAATGGTTTTTAAAAATAAAAAAAATAAAAAAATAAAAAACTTTCGAGTGTTTATGTATGTATGTATGTGTGTTAAGAAAAAGACAAAATGTCGTAAAAATAAATGCGTAGCCTTGAACTTGTAAGTAGAAAACATTTTTTTGGAGGTTTTGTGGGTTTGCAAGCTCAGGCAACTACCCCATGAAAAATTTACATTTTGAACTTTCCCAAGAAAATGTTCATAAAAAAACAAGAAACCATTTTCAATGGAAATAATAAATTTACAATTAGATTTTCAAGCGTTAATGGCAATGAAACTGGTTTAGAATGAGGAAAGCAAGCTTTTTTTTTTTGTTTTAAGGTTGGATTTTATTTTGAAATATTTTTTTAATTTTATTTTAATTTTTTTAAAAAGAAAACATAAAGTTTAAATTCTTAATGAAATAAAATAAAGCTTTTATTTTAAAATTTTTTAATCTAAAAATAAAAGCTTCTATTTCAACAAGAACAAACGTTTTTAAAAATATTTTTTTGGCTTTTTGCCGAAATTTTTTTCTTGTTTTTAAAAGAATTTTTTTTATTACAAAAGGAATTTGTTTTAGTTTATAATTGAAATAAATAAATTGTATTGTAAATAGTCTAGATTCGTATTGTTTTAAATGTTTTCAGTTTTCGTAAACATTATTTTACGTTTTAATTAAAACAAAAAATTGTGTGATGAAAACAATATTCTATGAACAGATGGGCTATTCACTTGTCAACTAGCAAAAAAAAAAGGTTAAAATTAAGCAATAGAAATTTAAAAAATTTAGCCATTTGCCTTAGGATCTAAAAAAATAAATAATTAATTAAAGAGAACCATTTCATAGTCTAGACTGTAGTCTAAGGCTATAAAACTTGTAGAAAAAAAATTTTTTTTTTTTTAAAACCGTTTAAGAACCCCTGTACATTCAATAGTAATCAATCAAATATAATTGTTTAAATTTTTTCGAATTCTAATGAATTTTAATTGAATTTAAAGTTTTTTTTTTATAAAAAAATTTTCTGATTTTTTTTTTTTTTTTGTCTCATAATATATTGTTTGTTTTTATACAAAACTATAAAACTTATAAAATCTTGCACCGATCTTTATGAAATTTTGCCTAAAATTGCTTGACAATCCAAGCTTTTCATCAAGGCTAATATTGTTAAAATATAATTTATGGAAGCTTTGTAAAGTCCTTAGGAAAAAGGATTTTTGATAATAAATTTGTATGAATTTTTTTTAGTAAAGACTTATAACCTTGACTTATAATCTTGACCTTCTAAGCTGTAAAAATTTGTATTGTATTACTACATATAACAGTAAAACCCTTGGCTTTTTTAGTTTGATTTTATTTCCATTCAAAGACTTAGCTTCCGTTTTGTCACAGATCTCTTTCAGCTGTCCTTTGTGGTCCTTATTAAACTTGTTACCATTTTTTTTTTGTTTTTCTGCTTCAAATTTCTTTCTTTATGCACAGTTATTTTAATTTTCGTTTTTTTTTTATTTTTTTCTTGGTTTCTTTGTTTTTGATTTCCTTTGTTTTCTGAAGCAATTTAAAACAAGCCAAAGGGGCCTATTGCTGCATGAGGGACAAAAAATTTCAACATCTTGTTGTTGTTGTTTTTCTTGCCGTTGTTTCACAGTTTAAACTGACAACAACAACAACAACAACAATAATAATAATCAATATGTCAGTTACCTCCTACAGGTGTCTCTTTCTTTGATAACAACAAAAGCAATAAAACAGAAGAAAACAAAATCACAGGCAAAAACGAAAATATATGCACGAACATTGGTAACACTAGGGGCTTTAAATTGAACAGGAACAGGCTTAAGCAAAAAAGCATCAAACAAACTACAATAACAAACAAAGTTAACAGATTAATCCGAAGTATACATATACAATAACAGCAACAGCACCAGTAGTAGTTACGAAGTGTAGTAATAAGCTGACCTTAAATAAGCCTACAGAGAGTTTTAAAATCTCGTTAATTTATATCCAGCGTTACAAAAATAATACGATATACTACGTAAGAGTACAACAACACCATATGATGCAATAATAAAGTCAATGACTTATTTTTTTCTGTCTGTCTTCCAGCCTAAACAGCCCGGCAGCCAGCCAGTTAGTCAGTTAGTCAGATTACCACACAGGAAATACTCTGACAAATAAATACTGGCTGACAGACAAAGAGAAACTAAAGAAAATATTGAAGCATTCATTGATAATGTTTTTTTTTTTATTAATAATTTTGCTTTTTTTCTTTGTGTTTTTGTTGTTCCTTCAAAACCGCTATACAAATAGATTTTCCCTTACAATATTAACGGTTACACCCCAGAAACAGAACAGAACACAAGAGAATAGTCCAGCCTAGAACATCTTGTGTTGTGTTGTGTTTATCCGTTCAAATAACCAAATGGTCTCTGGTCAATAATGGTTTAATGATCAGGTTCATTGATCATAAATAAGCATTTAAATGATGATGATAATGATGATGATGATGATTTAACAAGGAAAACCATAAATTTATTATTTTGGGAAACATTTCTAAAATTTATTACGTCTTAAATAATATTTAAATTATGACTTTGAATAGATATTGTGAGCCCGTAAGTAAGAGGAACTTAATAAAGAGAACATGATTAGAAGTAAGGAATTTTAAACGTTAACCAACGGAACAAAGAAAATAACAACGATATTAGAGCAATGTTTTTTATTTCTTAACACAATCGCCTTTTAAATGCAATACCCTATTTGCAGTAACCATAGCTATCAAGCTCTACCTTTTCGTGGTTCACTAATATTTTGTCACGACCCGTTAAGCTCAATTTGACGAATAGGATGCTTGCTGAATCACTTCGAACCTCAATTTATTAACTTTCACCATCACAATGTCGTATGTTCTCTCATCTTCAGTACTACTACTGAGTTTGTACTTCTTCAGTACTACTACTGAGTTTGTTCTGAAGATGAGGACAACAGATGACATTCGTAGAATTAAGATCTTTCAAATGCCCATTTAAACCATATAAGGGGTGTGAGAAACTAGGTTGGAATCCTGACTAATTAATTAGGGTCTAAAGAATCAAAGTGTGAGTCAGATATCATCGAAATTTTTTATTTGTTTAAAGGACCATTGACTGCCGATTATATGTGGAATAAAACATCTTTCAAATGCCCGCGACAGCTTCTTTGGGTAAAGCCCTTACGAAATGTTCAAATTTTCATGATTCTGGCTCTAAAATCGGAGTGAAATTGACCGATTGCTTGGATAATGTTAGGTTGGAAGACCGCTGTAGATGGTGGCTTATTCACATACAGCCCCACATAAAATAAAAAGTCAAATGGGTTCAAATTGCGCGATCTTGGTGTACAGTCCCTCAAGTAGCTTGTTCAGAATATCCAATGTGGCTTGAGCTGTGTAACAGGCAGCGCTGTCTTGCTGAAACTGTTAGTGTCCGGGATATTCAATTCAGGCCAAAAGAAATTGGTAATAATCAACCTATAGTACTCGGCGTTGACAGTCATTGCCCGGTCAGCATCGTTCTCAAATAAATATGAACCGATGTCGCCAATAGATCAAAATGCACGCCAAACCGTAGGATGCATTTTGTGTTCTTGGATCTCGTTCCAAATGCGACAATTTTGCTGTTTAAGTTGCCAACTATTTCACGGTCCTTTCAGTGAACGCATGTCGTTTGCCGTATATGACGATTCGTTTATAATTTTTCGCTTTTCTTGGAGCTGTACGGTTGACAGATTCGAACAAACCATATTGATAAAAAAAAATTGCATGGATCCAGATATCATAGCATAGAATGGAGTCGTAGCTGTGTTTAATCAAAGTTCTCTTGAGCCAGCATAGCAATTCTTTGTGATGTTACATCCAAAGATACCCCAGAACTAACGAAAGTTTTAATTAACCGGTTATGACAATCTGAAGCAAAGCTTCGCTTCCTTAGAATCAAGCTGTAAACCAGCCTTAAAGTATAATGAATTTAGTGATCTAGGCACGATAATTTTTATATTCTTTTTGATACATTTTTTATAAATTGTTTCTTTTTTTACAAGAAATTTTGCTAATAATCTCTTATTTTTCTTTTCTCTTTGCAGGTATGTTTTAACATGAATTTTTATCCTACAATACTTTAATATTTGAGACAATTTCCATCAGGTAATGTTTTTTAAAAAATCCTTGTAGAATTTTTCCTTAAAAAATGGCCACCATATAATTTTTTTTTTTTTTCGGTTTTAACCAATCAAAATTTAAACATTTTTGCTCTTGGCAACCAAAAGGGCGTGTATATTTTCTTTAAATTAAAAAAAGGGATCTTGAGGCAAACATCTTAAAGGCAAAAACAAAAAACAAAACAAAACAAAAATTGTTTGTAATTCCTGTTGCTCTTAAACCCTAAGCTGCCGCAAAAGTTTCCCATATCTTCTCTTCCTTTAAGCAACAAAAAAACAAAAACAAAAACAAGAAAATAAGAGAAATAAGGGTTAAATCTGTAGCTTAAGATACCCTGCTACCCTGCTTCTCATTCAATCCCTATTTTCAAACAAATGTTTTTGTCTCTTAAGATTTTTGATTTCTTTAATGTCTGTTCAACAACAAAATAATCAAAAATGTATTCTCTTGGTTTTTTTCTTATTGTTATTATTGGTGTTGTTGTTATCGTTTTTATTATTTTTTATTTAATAAAGGATCAGCAACAGAACAAAATTATCCTTTTTTTTTTGCTCCTTTTTGCTTTTGCTTTAAACACAACAACACTTACGCATTTGATTAGCGGTAAGTGCCATTGAGTGAAGAGCGAACATAAGTTGGTATTTGGAAACATAAAGTTGACAACGCGAACGATAACGGCGATGTCGATGATGATGATACATTAGCTGGCTAAGAGTGATGGAGTACCTTTTTCATTTGCCACTTTTGAAATTATTTTAATGCCAGTTATTAGTTGTTGTTTTTATAATTTTTTTCTCTTTTTGTTGTACATTATTTATGCGTTTTTAATTTACAAGGGTTTGAATATGTTGTTCCCTTTTCCATATTCTTCATATTCTTCTTGAATTTATGAATTATTATCTTGAATGATGAATATGGCATTTGAATTGGATGGCTTTGAAATTAGCAAAAAAGGGGAGTTCTATTTATTCCCAATGACCTTGAACATAAAAGTGAACTAATTTAGAATGGGAAACACATCACAAATAGTGAATATATTGAGGAATATAAAGAGTATTGATGATTGAACCACAATTTTATTCAAGGTAATAATCGCCATTATATTCTAAGGCCTTTTGCCAATCTTTGGTTAACATTACAATAGAACTTCAATTGATTTTGAAGCAGCTCTGTTGTTGATCTGCTTCTTTTTTACTTTCAAAAAAGCTTTCCTCATACTGAAAAACTTGGTAGGCAAACAGGGCAAGTTTCAGACCGCCATGCTTTCCAACCATGAGTAGTAAATTGTTGCCAACCATCTAAGACATGTCAGTAGCCTGTGCATGGGTTGTCCAGTACTTAGGTTTTTCCTGTGTTTTCTGCCTAGCAAAAAGGGGTTTTCTGTTTTCTGCTTAGTCTGTTCAATTCTATTCCATCTTATTTTATTACTTCCAATTTGGAAACAATAGTTCCCAGAATGAATAATCTTTCAATGTTGTTGCAGCTATTGATGGCTAATTTTTTTTATCCCACCAAACTTTTTAATAAAAGTTTATCTTCCACCAATTTAGGCTTTGAACTTGTTTCAGAGCACCACCTGCCAGAGATCATGATTTTTTTCTCTTAAATTTTGTCGTGTTTTTTGTTATCAATTTTCCATCACCCGTAGTGACCTGAAGCAAAACCTGCTGCCTAGTTTCCAGTTTAATTTTAAAGCTAAATTTAAATGCGAAGCCCTGAGAGCGATAGCATGACGTGTTAATGAGGACTTGAAAGATGCGGGGCATCGCTTCATTTTGCATGACACAACGAGGTCACTACTACGTTCAAGTTAGTTGTGATTTATCAGAACTGCCACAAACTCCTATCCAGTCCCTCATCACAACGGCGTCGCTATGTGTTTTCAAGTGAAGTTTTATCAGAACAGTCACAACCTGCTATCCTATCCTCCTCGTTACTGCCCTGGGCTTCTTAATTAAGTGCTTAGTATGATATTTATCTTGAAAGATCGTTCAATCTCGTTTTAAACCTGTCACCCAATATACTAAATTATACTCGAAAATGAAGGAATAGAGTGGCATCTAACTGGTCTTTAACAGTGGTGGACAATGACAAGCACAGGGACAGGGATTCAAGTATATGTAGGTTTTCGTATATTACTGATGGTCTCCCAGAAATAAATTAAAGCAACGTGCCTTGTTGTAATATTGTCACTTGTCACCAAAGTAGTTTTTTTTAACTATTGTCGTCACCGTAGTCTATAGTAGGTGGTGTGTTGGTTTATTAGAAGAAAGCCCGTGTTTCAAACCCCAGCTCAGACACCTCAAATAAAAATTGTGACCCTTTTGATGAAAACTCTGAATGTAAATAAAATTGCCATGAAAATTTACTCAAATCTGCCTTTCGGAGTTGACTTTAAACTGTAGATCCCATTCCCACTACTGGATAAAATTAACAAACACCACAGTATGGATGGTGTGAGAGGCTAGGTTGTAGTTCTGACTAAAGGCTTGTAATGATGCCTTAAAAATCCTATAAAATTAACAATTATTGAGTTGATTTTCAACCCTGTTTATAGCAGTTTGGTAACACTTGTACTTCAGACATATTCGAATGACGTTATCCTATAACATCATGGGAATTTTTTTTTAAATTTTTATTAAAATGTCTCATTATTTATTTGTTTAGCCATATGTACGAGTGTGTATATTTGTATGTACAGTGTGGTGTTATTAAAATGTAATTAATCATACGTCTAATGAATTAATTAGGCAACACGTTATTTGTATCTAATTGAGTCATCCTTTATATTTACAGCAACTGTTTGAGAAAAAGAAGAAATTTTCTCAACCAAATTGAAGGAGTAAAAGGGAGGAAATTACACTCTCTTTTTCGCAGTATTTCAACATACTGCACTGCCTGAATAGAAAATATCTTCTGAGTTGTCGTGGTCTGAAAAAAGCTTCAGCGATATTGTAATCATCTTAAGTCATTTCATCAAATTCTTTCAGTTTGGCTGTAATACCTTATGCTTTAAAAATGCCTTTACTTGTGCCACCTTCTTCATTTGTTTATGGAAACCAAAAAAGTGGGATGGTTTCCCAAAAATAATAATAATCATGCGAATACAAAAATTATCTCAAATCTAATAGGAAAAAAAAAGAAACACCAAATAAAAGAACCTAATTAATGTTCATTACATTCCATTATTTTCTACTTTGTTTTCTATTCATTTTCTAATAATTACGTATACGGTTAACGCCTCTCTATTGCGTGTGGTTTTTATGCCAAAAAGAAACCTTTTTTTTTAACTGTTGTTTATGAAAATTACCACACGTTGCTCATGCCATTGTTCATTTGCAATAGAAAAACCAAAAACTCTATACCCACATCACTGATGTTTATGTGTCTATTTCAATGCAAAAATAATAATTTTGGACAATATTACCGTATAACGCGGGGAAATGCCCCACGTATGGCTTGGTATATGGTACCTTTTTTGTATCTGGTACCTGATATGCAAAACTATTTAAGCGATAACATTTTTTTTAACATTTTTTTATTGCCAAACGCCACTATTTGCATAAAAATTTTTGCGCTTTAATTTGGCGATTAAAAACAAAAACAAAAGCAATAAAAAAAAGCTTCTCCAAATTAGAGGCGAATTTTGTTTTTTTTTTTTCGTTTAATTTTCAAAGGGTAATTAGTGGTTATTTGTTTTGAAAATACAAAGAAATAAATTAAACGCAGATGTTTTGATTAAATTTTGTTGGATTTTGATTGTTGAACAGAGGACAAATATATCGTATTCATTGACATTTAAAAGGGTTACACATATGGAGCTACATTTTTATAGAAGCTTAAGAACTATTTTTCTGAAGGGAAAACGTCTGTCATTTGACAACAAAGCTTTATCCCTTTACTTCAGCCATTTCCCTAGGCTTATTCTCAATATGTTCATCACGTCTTTGCTTCTCCCACCCACACATATTGTCACGAATTCACTAATCTTCCTCATATCACCCCATGTTGCGGCTCGACCCTACGCTTAAAATCAATTTCGAACAAGAGATTTTTGAGAAACTTATTCTGGAAGTTTTTATTTTACTCTCATGTTTTGCCAGGATCCTGCTGAGAGGAAGTCGTCGAAGAAATATTTTTTTCGTATTTCGTTTCATTTGAGATTGTTGAACTGTGGTTTAACCACACCGGCTCTTCGCTAATGAGCCAACACATTACCTACTGAGACTACGGCGACTTCTAATTTATTTTCATAATCTGCTTAAATATTAAGATTACGATGCATTGTTGTACCGTGGCTTTTCAACAGCAGCTTTTCAAACTGTAGAACAGTTGGTAGCGGCTCTTGTTGATGCTACTTCTGTCAAATGTCAGGTGACATTGATTTAGACTGTTTTGTCAAATCAGCAGGCGCTTCAATAACAATATGGGTGTTCTATTAGCACAACGTTTTTATTCAAAAAGCCCTATTAGAACGGTGAGACCCATTTCGGTATGAATGGGTACGTGAACAAGCGAAATTCTTAACCTTGAGGACGAATCCAATCCACATAAGATCTAAGAGCGTATAGTCACTCCCGAAAATGTTACTATTTGGTATGGATGGCTGTATCATTGGTCCATATTCGTTTCAGAACATGTCATTATTTGGTGTAATTTTGTGAGGGCGACATCCTTGTTGGTTCATATTCGCTTGAGGACAACGTTAGTGGTAGCTAGGGCTACCACTGTTAAACCAAGCACTGTAGATTGATGATAATCAATATATTTTCGCCTAAATTGGATGATCTGGACACCACACAGCATGTGGTTTCAACAGGATGGCACTAAGATGCC
>QOCX01000088.1:269341-282426 GCA_005959815.1 Sarcophaga bullata
ATTATTAATTTTGTCAACAGCAGACCAATTACAGTGTTATGAGCATTTGAAAAAATAATTACAGAAATTGCTCATAACATACGATCCTATGTAGTTCCTTCACACTTCGTAGAGTATCGTCTATCGTCTCCTTCAATCCTATTGCCCTGGAAAACTTCAATAAGATGCTCAAAAAAGATAAGACCTGAATATACTTTTCCAAATGTATGTTCTCATTCCACAGAAATGAGGAAACTTTAATGTTTGCAAAGCAAACGAAAGAGTCTCATACTATCTTGATCGCTTTGCAGTCGAATTCTCAAATGGCGGTGTAGCTATCGGAAAGCAGTGCTATACCCTGTCATTTTCATTTTCCATTCAAGTTGAATTGAGCCACATCTTCCAATGGCATAGCCTTTTTGGAAGATACCCGGGATTTTTCCAAAGGCTCGTAATATTTTATTTTGAGACCAGAAATTCCTGCGCCTGTTGCAGGAAACGTTCTTGACCTCTCGGAATATCACAAAGTAGTCACTTTTTTAAAAGTGTATGCAGCTTCTGGATTACTGGATTTGTTTGATTTTTCTAAGCTTCATTGTGAAGCAATTCCCAAAATCACAGTGCCTACTTATAGGCCACGGTTCAAACTTCAGGTCAGACATCTCCAGCAAAACGAAATTTGAATATTTCTGCGGCGACTTCCTCTTAGTAGATTTCAGGCAAAAACTCAGAAAAATAAATTGCCAAGAAAAGTGTTAACAAAAATTGTTGTCCGGAGTCGACTTTTAAGCTGTAAGTCCCGCCATTCATGCATTAAATTAACACACATAACATAAGTGGCGTGAGAAGTTTGATCGTAACCCATACGTATGTATGTATTCTTTAAATAGTAAACGGCAGTCATTTATTTTGTCTTGCTCTCTTTCTAACTCTTTCTGCTTTGCTTTAAACTTAATTTTAGATTTTCTTGTAATAGCTTTTTTTTTTTTTTTTTTTTTTTTTGTGGATCTATTTCTAGTAGCGGTAAGGCAGTAGCTTTAGATTGAACCTTGTCAATTTCACTCTCATTGCTCCCATTCTCTCTCTTGCTCTCTTTTAATTAATTTTAATCTTATCGCATTTGCATTTCTTTTCTTTCCTGTCACAGATTAATCACTTTTCTGTTGAAAATAGAAAATATTCTCTAGGAAGAAACGGGTAGTTTCAAAAGGATTAAGAATAGTGATTAATGATCTTAAGGCTTAAATAAAGCAGAAAATTTACTTAATTTGACAGCTGTAATGTCAAAGACGATTAAGTGAGACGAGTTGAACTGTACGAGAGAGTACAGAGATTAATGAAAGACAAGCAGGAATAGTTAAACAAAGATAGGCAGTGAAGTAAGCATGTCAAGCAGAAATTGAACCTGAAACCCCTAAAGATATGATACATTATTTATCGAAAGCAAAACAATTTTGAAAATGTTAAGAGTTTCGAACGTTCGAAATCTAATTTCAAATAACTTGATTGCTTTCCATAAATCCTTGGAATTAACTGAACTGAACTGAACCTGTGTTCCTCTAATATTGTATATTACGTTGTACAATTCCTCATTACCTTACCAGGTGCTTTCTTTTTAATATCTAAAAAATAAAGAAAAAATATGCTCACCTGCCTTTTACTTAAGCAAACCAAATCATCTGCCATAAATAGCAGCACTTACCACCATACAGAGGCTTAACTAAATACCATATCAACCACATGATAAATCCTAATCTAAAACTACTTGTGGTTTCCTCTTTTTTATTTTTATGAACAGTAGCTTAACTTAGTATATAATCACCTCCTTTAAATCTCTTCTTCTTCTTCTTCTTCTGTTTGTGCTAATCTTTTGACGTAGTAGGTCGTAAAATTTTATGACGAAATAAATACGCTGTGCGCCTGGAGTTAACAAAAGCCGCAAAATTTTATGACTACGTCAATAAAATTGTTTAAAATGGTTTACGACAATATAATCACTCACTGGTTTTATTTCCATTACTCTCTTTTCTCTCTCACTCTCTCTCTCTCTCTCTCACTCGATTTTGGCATTTTATGCTTGTGACAGTATATCAAAAGAGTGTCGTAAAAAAAGGAGAATATTTTAATGGGCAAGGTGTTGATATATCCTGCGATATTATGATTTAAAGCCTGGTAATAAAACGTTACTTATTTTTGGCATAAGAAATAAAAGTACTCAGAGAGAGGAAAACAAGTTGGATGTGTTTAATTATGGCAGCACGTGTTAATATAAGAGCAACTGTGGTTTAGTCAGTATATTAAATACTTTATATGGCTAGCATTAAGGATAATATCGTAAAAAAATATTTAAAAGTGGTAATAAAATTTTCGTTAGAAATTAATGAAATGTTGTTTAGGTTCGCAGTAAAAAGTCCTTTTTTTTTTAAGTATGCCCCTAAGTAAAAAGGGGAATAATCGAATTAAATCGAATAAAATTAAATAAATAGTGGTGAGGAGATATCATACAACATATTATACTTCCGTCAAATATTATAGGCTGTCCCTATAATGTCTCTTTCAAGTCTATTGCACTGACAACAATGTCAGTTCTCTGCCAAGTGCTTGATATACACCCAGGTGTTTCTTCCTGGAATGCATTAATGCCCCACAGATTAAAAAAATAAGTTTCAATGATACATTCTCATCGCAACATGTTGAATCAACATGTTGGCCTCGATACAACCCCCATAATTAAAGGTTTACTCTAAGCCTATAAACTATAGTGCTCTTTCCACAACAGTTACAGTTAGATTAATCCTGGATCTCCGCAGATTAAGGCAGATCTCCGCTTATTGTTGTTTCCTAACAAAAGTTTCGCTATCTACTGTCCATTCTGAAAGTATTTTTGCTAACGACAGTATCATAAGTTTCTTTACGACAAATATCGTAATAAAGGAGAAAATTGAAGACTTCGTAGTCTAGCAGGCTTTAGGCCACGGTTCATACACCAGGTCAGACTTCTCCACGAAATATGAAAAAATATTTCTCCGGCAACTCCATAGACACAGCAGCCCTTATTAAGCCTTGCTATACACACAACATAGACGCCGCAGAATATTTTCTGACCCAATAAGGCATGTTATGGGATGTTACTTACTTATTTAAACGGCTTTACAACCCTTTAGTCGCGATATCAGCCTAGATTCTCAAGCCACCCATGTTATGTTTTAATTTTATCCCTGAGTAGCAAGCTCTACAATTTAAAGTCGACTCTGAATAAGAGTTTTTTTTTTTTAATTGTCAGAGAAATTTTATTTTACTCTAAGAATGTGTGCTGGAAGATTACTGAAAGGAAGTCGCCGTGAAAAATATTTTTCTTCATATTTTTATTATGTTCGCAATGCCTGAACTGAGGTTGAACCACAGGCTCTTGGCTAATAAATCAACACACTGCATACTAGACTACGGTAAACCTTAACGTATCGTATGATAACAACAAGTGAGCTATTTCGTTCCCGCTGAGTTAAGGTTACGCGAGCTCAACATGGCGCTTGAAGAGATTTTCTACACAGAAAACTTGAGCCAAGCAGTGGAATTTATCTTAATTTCTGTTATAATCGTGATGAAAGGTTAGTCCGTGCCCTTGGATCAAAATAATAAAAATTTTCGTTTAATTACTTCCTTGCGAAATCAATATATAGCAATATGACAATGGATATGGGCTTTTATGGCGGCAATACAATCCAAGTGTAATAGAATATGCTACCGTGACTTAAGCCCCGAACTGCAGCAATCCGATAGTCTGTACAAGTGTTTGACATCCAAGTATTCCTAAACAAATGCAAGCCATCGCTGTATATTTCCACAGAGTTTGAAAGAGTCGAGTAAACATTGTTTATTGTCTGATGGTTTTCACTGTATTTTGTTTACATTTTATAGGACATTTTCCTTTTGTGGCGAGAAGAAAAAAAAATTTTAAAAAATTTTTAATAAAAATTCCTACAACACATGTTATGCCCATATTCCATATTCCATATTCCATATTCCACATGTAGGGAAAACAACAATAAGTTGTATTATTACTTTTCTTCTTTTCTTTTCTTCCTCTTTTTTCTTTTTCTCTTGCCTACCAGCATACATATGTTCCACTAGCAGTTTATTTGTTTTTATCGCGACTACAAATATTTTTATGAAAATGAATTTTGTTTTCCTCTTTTTTTTTCTTTTTATAAACATTTTTGCAGATTTACTTGGTTTACTTTTTTTTGTTTTTGTTGTTTTCTCGGCTCTTGTAAAGCACTGGAAAAAAACAACAACCATGACCAGCAACAAAAATCCCGTGTTTTTTTCTCATTGTTTTCCCATTGTAATGAACCCATGGAAATTATTACAAAAACATGGTAAAACAAGGAAAAAAAATCAACGAAATAATCATACTTCATGGTATGCTAATGGTAGAGGAAAGTAGGAGAGGATATGTTTTACTCGGTGTATGTAACAATATTAATAAATGCCGAAAATATGTTAAACGCAGCGTAATTATTGAGAGGATTTTTCTGTTCGTTCTGCATCCTCTATTCTTGTGTGCATGTTCTTTTGGCAGGCAAATAATTATTTTTGAAATCGATTTTTAATAGGGGTGAGAGTAATGAATATGTTTTCATAAAATTTCGATAAAAATTTCATAGAAAACAAAAAGTCAAACGCAACCAACAGCAGATGTAAATTACTTGGATTTTGTAAAAGATTTTTGAATTGTTTATTTATCGTATCATAATGTTAATAATAAACCACGAATAATGCTCTTTTTATTCTCTTTAATTTTTACAATGGAAAGATACACAGAAAATGTTTACAAGTGAATGTAATAGTTTTTTTACAGCCATAAGAATTTGATTTATTAGGCCTTAGCCCATGGTTCAACACCAGGCTCAGACATTTTAGCCAAAAAAGAAAAAAAAAATTGCCATGAGCAGTTTCTTAAAAGTCTGCCGTTCGGAGTCTACAAAATACCATTAATTCCTCCATACGCAACATTAGTGGTATGAGAAGCTAGGTTGTAATCCTAACTAAAACTTACGAGGCACTCGAATATACGACTAGATTGTAATCCTGACTTACAACTCTTTGTGATGATCAATTTCGTAAGCAAAACTATTGCAGGTAATTGCGCCGTAAGGATTCTTTTCGTGGCCTTTCGAGTAGGCGGATAAAGTAATTTGTTTTTTGCGATACTTTGTGATATTTTGCGATATTGTGCGATATTGAGCGATATTGAGCGATACTTTGCTATATTGAGCGATATTGTGTGATACTTTGCGATATTGTGCGATATCATGCGATACTTTGCGATATTGTGTGATATCCTGCGATATTGTGCGATATTGAGCGATATTGTGCGATATCGTGAGATACTTTGCGATATTGAGCGATATTGTGCGATATCGTGCGATGATTTGCGATATTGTGAGATATCGTGCGATACTTTGCGATATTGTGCGATATTGAGGGATATTGTACGATATCGTGCGATACTTTGCGGTATCGAGACTAAACACTGTTGTTTAGCAAAGACAAAAACGCATTCATATCGTATTTTATTTTAATTTCACGATTTACGTGTGTGTTCGTTCTACCATTACGGTGAAGTTTGGCTTTCTAAATGTACATCTACTTATCAATGGCTTATTAAAGTAACTTATTTTAAAGACATTCCTCACTGAAATCCGGAAAAAGTTCAAAAAACCTTATATTTCTTGTTACTTTTAAAACTGAAGACTTTTTTGAGACCATTTTGTGTACTTGAAATATCCTTTTACTGCATTATTAATACAGGCTATTATTTCTACAATTTATTTACAAATCACAGTCATTATCTTAAGCTAACATTGTTATAAAAATTTTCTATAAACGTCTGTCTATGCGACATTTTATGCAAGTATTTTCCCATACTTCATTTCAATGTCTTGCTTGCTTGCTTGCTTGCCACTGGTTTTTTTTTTAATGTTTTTTTTTATTATTTGACACGACAGCGCGCTACTGCTATAAACTGTCAACTGTCAAAAACATAACCAAGCAAGGCAGTATTATATTACAGCACTGCATAGCCCAAGCAGCCAGCCAATCAGTTAGTTTGGCAGTAACAGAGAGACAAACAAAAAAAAAAATAAAAGCTTACATATGTTATATAAGCAATGATAACATATTGCAAATGAAAAGACATTCGAAGAAAAAAAGAGAAGAAAAAATAGCACTGGGTGGCCATCATCTAAAAACGAAATGAAAACAAAGTGGCATAACAGTCATCTCAGCCAAAAAAGGCAAAAGATTTAAGGCCACTTAAAGCAGGAGCACAAATAATAATAAAAAAAACTGAAGGTTGCGGCAGCAATGCAATTGTCAAAAATGGTAGAGAAAAAACAAAAAAAACAAACGAAAGAAAATGAAATAAATTTTTATAAATACAATACAAATAAACTGGCTGCCAGCTTGTTTTTTTTTTTTTTCAGTTCAGTTTCAAACACCATAATAATGTCCTTTTTGAATTATTGTACATACTGGTGGCTAAACTTTATAGAAAAAAAATCCTAAAAAAAAGAAAACGAAGAAGAAGAAGCATTGCATACGTAATTAGCTGTAACAAAAGAAAAAAAAAGAAAAAAACTTTCCAACTTATTTGTTGTACAAGCTTTTGTATAGAGACATACCTTAAAGGCAAATTGCCAACTATTCTTTACAAAAAAAAACACAAAAATAACCCAACAAGCAACAACACTAACTACACAAAACCTTTCAAATTTGACAGCAGAAGGTTAAATTAACTGGTTTTCTTGTCTTTTTTTTTCTTCAATGCGTTTTAAATATTCAAAAACGATCATCATTGCAAAAGAAAATAAAGAAACTACGACGCAACTGTTATAAAAACAATTAACAATCAACAGAGTATGAACTCCAAGACAAGAAAAAAAAAATTTTTTTTTGCTACCCTAGATTTGATTGACAGTTGTTTAGTTATTGTCATTATGACATATGAAGACATGAAGCCTTAAGAGAGCGAGAGAGTGATCTGTTACTTTAATGAGTTTTTAAACACCCCTTAAAATAAAATACAAGAATATGCTTCAACAGTTATGAAACTAATTTAAAAGACTTTTAAACCCGTTATTTACTCGTCTTTTAAATACTCAGGAGCATCTTCCATTTTGGGATTTTTTAAAAGAAATTTCGATAACTTTTAGTATTAATCTAACAATTTTACGATAAATTTCTCTTTAAAGACTTTAATTAAGCATATCGTCTTTAAAACGACAGATTGATTAGAAAACGAAACAGGACCAGACGTGTGAGGTTATGTTAGGTGATGCACCCTTATTGAAGGGAAGTGTCATTTAGGTCATTTAGTGAGCCACATTGTAATACCACAGTCAATAATTTTGCGTTAATTTAAAATGCTCAGTCAAAGACGACCAAACATGGGAAATCAACAACCTCCGCTTATTCTTGACAAGACAAAGACCAACACTGACAAATATAGTGAAAGATAATCCCTTTCTCCTCAGATCCATAGTTCCGGTGTAAGCCATTTGATGGAATTACAAGTCTATCAGCATGCAATAGCTATGTATTTTAAGGAAATTGGACCACATCCACAAAAAATATTTCTTCGTCGACTTTCCCACAGCTGATGTCTGGTAAAAACTCTGAGTGAATAAAATAATTGCCATGAAAGTTTCTCAAAAATCGGCTGTTCGGAGTTGGCTTTAAAACTGTAGGTCCCACCACTCATATATAAAAATTAACACACACAACATAAGTGTGTGAGAAACTAGGTCATAATCCTGACTACAAGTTGCAATGACCAATTACGTTACGTCTTATCCACATCAGTTTAGCAAAGCCCAGCAATATTACACGTACTCTCGTGCTGCTAACGACCAGAGAGTACTGCAGCAATTGAAGTCGCCGTATTCTAATATATAATGTGTTCCTTTAGTTGACGCGAGCCTGCGGTTCAATACTTAGCTCAACATCTCGAACAAAACAAAAAATTAAAAATTTATTTGCTCAGCGACTTCTTTTCAAAAGTCTTGTGGCAAAAAACTCTAAGAGAAAAATGAAACTGCCACAAAAAGTTTCTTAAATCTGTCGTTCGGTGTCGACATTAAACTGGAGGTCAGCTCTAATGTGCTATACATGATTGAAATCATGAACTCTGTACCAGCCCTGAACTATTTATCAATGGAACCATTTCCAAGGATATCACTTTGTCCATTAATCCGTAAAAGAGTTAGCCTTTAATGATCCAAAATAAACGTAAACTATCCTGCTACATAGTGATCATGACGGTCTTCGAGAAGACGTTCATGAAGGCCTTGATTGCCGTCAGTTTATGCGGATAAATTAAGAGGTTTTCAGAGCCCATCTTCCGATAAGCAATACGCTCTTTTATATATTGCTTGGTAAGCACTGCAATAGCCAGAGAGCCTATAGTCAGAGTCAGAGTCAGAGTGCCAATACCCTTAATATATATGCCATAGCGCTCCTCTTGCCAGCACTTGTCGAGCTACCTGTGTATATCTCATACATTAGTCACATTTGTATTACAAGGAGGTCTTTGTTACAACTCTAGTGATTGAATCTTTTAACTTTTAGCATAACCTAACATAACTTTAAGACGAGTGTTATTGCTACGAATTCTATTCAGAATTTTAGAAATATCATAAGAATTTTCAGCCGGCTATGGACAATTAGGTAACGAAAATAAAAACACTTTAAAATGGGACCTAAACTTGAAAGATCATAATCAAACCAAAATAATAAATACAAAGAAAATTTAAATTTTATTGCAACTAAAACAACAACATTAACTCTTTGTTTTTTCTATTTTTAATTTTCATAATGAATCATTAAAATAATCATTCTCAAAAAAAAAAAAAAAAAAAATGCTTCACCCACATACGGTGTCAACGAAAAATTGGCATTAGAAGCGTGCCTAAGCTTTGAATGCCTTTTAAGGCATTATAATATTAGAGCCGGTATTTTTGCCTTTTAATTTAATCCATCTCCACCGCCCCCCCAAGTTGTCATTAAAAGTCAATGCCATTGCAAACAGAATTTTAAATACGAATTTAAAAAAAAAAAAAAAGAAAATGTGAATCATTAAATTGAAAGAAAACATACAAAAAAAAATTAAAATTAATTGTTAATTATGACTTTAAGAGTATATGTGGGCTAAAAAAAAACAAATCGTGTCTCAACAAGTTCTAAAACTTTAAATAGAAACACAAACAGAAAACAAATCAAATTAATCAAACATCAAATATGGTCAAATGCCATTAAATTGTTATGTTTAATGTTTGCTGGGTTGGTTTCGAAGGCAAGAAGAACTATAAAGTATTTGAAATTTATTTTACAAAAAAAAAATCGAAAAATAAAATAAAAATTTAAAAATAAAGATTTTAAAACCTTTCGGATTTGGCAGAAGATTTCGTGTTCAAAACTCAGCAAAAACCCGCCCGGCTTCGCAATGTTTATTACAATTTTTTTTTAAATTAATGGCAAGAGGTTGTTGTCTGTACTAAACTTAAAAAGCTGGTAGACCTCTAAGTTATATAAGGGCTCTTTACGCAGCAAAACGACCTAGCTGCCCACATCACTTATGTTGTGTTTGTTAATTTGATACATAAGTGACGGGATCTACAGTTTTAAAGTGGAGTCCGAATGACAGATTTTTCATTTACTCTCAGACGGCGACTTCGAAGAGACGATAACAGTCATGGCTAAATATGATGACTAGTAACGAAAAGAGCGGTAACTTCAAGAATAAATGCAGCAAACCATTACAAACAGTGGGGTTAAGTCTGATTTCCTGTTTCGTGAGAAGCTAGGCCATAATCCCGTCCATATAGATTATTAGGTTATTGGGTGGAAATTGAACCTGTTAAATTTTATAACAAGTGCGGAAACCATGATAAAATTTGTTTTCGCCTTCGTTGGATTTTGATAATGATTTACACGAGTTTGAATGTGTCCACTTTATTCACTTCATCATATCATTTCAAGAGTTTCTCGAAAATTTTCTACTGTCTCTAGACTACATATTTGTAACCCTTAAAGTGTAGTGTTTTGAATTATGAAATAAATTTTTAATTAAAATTTCTTTACTTTCTTCTCTTTTTTCAGATTCCTTTGTAAATAGTCAAGAATGGACGATATCACGTTCAGTGCCCGATTTACGTTTGGGCATTGTCGGCTCTTTAAACTCAGGCAAATCGGCATTGGTGCATCGTTATCTAACGGGCTCCTATATGCAAGAAGAATCACCCGAAGGTGGACGTTTCAAAAAAGAAGTCTTCATAGATGGCCAAAGTTATTTACTACTGATACGTGATGAAGGCGGTGCACCAGAAATGCAAGTGAGTAGGAAATTATTTGTTCAAAAAATCAAAAAGAAGTTTTTTTTTTGTTTTTGATTGAAAATGATTTAAAATTTTTATAAAATTTAAATATAATATTACAATGAATGCTTATTGTTTAATAAAGTTGTATAACTAATTGCTTTGATTAAATGAAGCGTGAATAGAGATTTTGTTTCATAACGTTTGGCGTATTGGATTTGCGTCATTTCCTTTTATTTTTAGAGATTTACAAATCGCTTGACCTTGATTTCAAGCGATTTCATTTAATATTTCTTTTGTATTTATTTGTTATTAAAAACAAAGCTTTTAGCTTTTTTTTTGTTTATGATTGTTACAATGCGTTTTATGATACGTTAAATTATTAATTTTTTATTATTATTATTGGTCTGTATTTTCTTTTTTCTTCTTTCTTTTTTATTCCATTAAGTTTTAATTGCTTTTAGTCAGGTTTTTCTTAAGCAATTTATAGGAGTTTTTATTGTGTTATTATTTTGGTTTATTAAGCTTTTTTATTTAGGCGCCTTAAAGTAGTTTTCATATATTTTTTTCTTTTTCTTTTAAGCGCCTAAAAGTATACTTCAATTTTTATTATTATTATTTCACGTTTTTGTTTAGTTACCTGAAAGTATGCTATATAATTTATTGTTAAACATTATAATAAACTGCCATTTTTTTCTGCTTAAACTTAAAGCGTTTGCTCAATCCCTAGCGTGTTGCTTTACCTTTGTTATAGAAAAAAAGGAGAGTAAAAAACACATTACGGGATAAATGAACTCCCACCCTTATACCTTGTGAAGAAGAAAAGAAAGAATAATAAAGAAAATTTCATGTTAATAGTAACACATTAACATTTTTTTGTTTTGTTTGGTATTGTTTAGCCTACTTTAAGGCTTATTTGATTTAATATTCCTTATGTACCAAGGGGGATGGTTTTTATTCATTCAATTCGTTTTCTTTTGAACATTAGAAATTTAATAAATATTTAATACACAATATTTTTTCTATCGATAGCATTGTAATCAACCCCTAAAGCTCCCTGTAGTATGCTTTATACAAAAAAAAATTCTCTTTCATATGCTAATACGCCTAACAATATGCAAATTGTTTTCTGTCTTTTTTTTCCTCGTTATTATGTGTTAAATAATCAATTGATTTCAAATTTGCATAAATTTTTTTTGCTCTAAACGTCTGCGTATTTGGCACTTTTTTGCCATATTTTGCCATTTAAAGCATCACAAATCGTTTGTCATGTTTTTATTTATCATCACCATAAATTTTATAAACAATGCTGTAAATATTGTGATTAATTTGTTAATAATAACGTATAATGAATGATGTTGTATTGATTAAATTTTATTTAAATTAATACTTTGTTTTTTAGTCAAGGTTTTTTTGTGAAATATTTTTATAATTCCCCACCTTCTTCAACCTCCAGTTGAATTGTTGAAATGAATTTTGTCCCATGCTCTCAATTTATGTCAATTTCATAGAAAAATAATCATTTTAATGTACATTTTTAAATCAATTCATTATCCTTATTAACCCTTAATGCTCGTATTGCAGTTGCTTTAAAAGCAATTCCCATTCACAATTCAATTCAATTCAAAGAGCCACTTTAATTGCTTGTGTAATAAATTTTTAATAACACACTTAATATTGGCCATCAAGCACTTAATCCTCACTACAGAGGATGTTTTTTTATTATTATGAAATAAAAATTCTACTTCAAGTAAATCCTTCAAATGCTGTCGTATAACAATCTAAGAAAGAAAAATATTTTCTTTCTTTTTTTCCTTTTTTTTTCTTGTTCTTTCGCATGAAACTTTTATAACAAACCAAGTAAAGAAAAGTAAGCAGCAACATTACCTGCAGCTTTTCACTATAAACCGTGTATAGTTACTCGAGTATTTTGAAGCATCATTTTCTCATCATCTTCACGTTGTTATAATGCTTAACGAGCATATTTTATGCATTAAAAATTTTTGTAATACAAATACAAACTTTTTTTCTTTCTCTTTTCCTCTTTTCCTCTTTTCCTTCTTTCATTTTCATATTTTCTTGAGTAAAGCTTATTAAAAAGTTGAGCAACTTACCTCTTCTCTCTCTCTCTGTGTGTCTCTTTCACTCTCTTAATTTCATTTTAAATTCAGTTTGCATAACACGCACACAAACACACAAGAGTTCTAAACTTGACTTGACTAAATTAATATGAAAATCGGCATCTTTTCCCTTCACTTCATTGGTGGTGGCCATCGTATGCAGCCACAAAAAGTTTTGAAAAGTCAACAAACGTAAGCAGTAATGATGATTAGTTGGTTAGTTTTTAGTCTAATGAAATAAAGTTTTACCTGAGATATTTAACCCAATTTGGCTAAAATGGCCGTCACACTCAAAAAAAAAAAGTTAAATTCAATATCATTTGAAGATAAAGGAATCAATTGATCCCAGCAAACATTTTTATAAAGTTACAGTCCGGTAGTTGGAATTTCATTTGCAGTAAGAATCAATCTTTTTAATATCAGAAACTCTTTGAAGCAGTTTTTTCATTTCATAAGTTAACGACTCTAGAACCTCAGTAAAAAAATCCATTTCTATACCGATAATCTATGAGTGTATAATTATGTCACGAATGGTAGTTTATAAAAGTTGTCTCTGATAATTTGATGATGATCTGATTTAAAATGTCTTCAAAGCTCATCAAATTCATCA